>OX422216.1:61165566-61633066 GCA_949130495.1 Sambucus nigra | reverse complement strand
TACTCTATATTGGATAGGTCAGGGTTGGTTAACTACTCTTGTTTAATTATCTATGAGTATTATTGTTTATATAGGAGTTGGGTTAATGCTTTATATTAGTTATTGCATATCTATGACTCGTGGTAGTGCTCTACGGTATCGAATTTTTTTTATGATAATTGAATTTTTTATTTTATACTTAGGGAGTCCCGTACCATTGATTCTAATGAAGGATTCAATCAGATAGAAGTATATCGAGGGATTTCTTGTTTAGATTTCATTCGCAAAATATCCCATGCATGGAGTTTAGTTTTGTCATGAGTTAGGAGATATTAGGCATGAGACTTTTAGTATGTATATAATTATATCTTCGGTAAAGGTTATTAATTGTATATCTCTTGTGGGTACTATGTAATTTGTTTTTGGCTTAGTAGCCTTAGCGTGTTAGGGCTAGGATGGTTACATATAATTAGGATTGTCTTAGGTTAGAGGAGAGATGATGTATTATTATATGAGTACCGATAGGGTATGGAATGAGGCGTAAATAGACGGGATTTAAAACTATAAAGTAATATACATATTTTTTACGACTTTCGGTTCTTAACGCAAATCGATTGAAAAAATAATTCTCAAGCAATATTATTTTCCTGGAGTACTAGTACTGAGCATTTAAGCATGCATTGGGTGGATATCCAGTTTTTCATCCTTAATGTATGATTTTTATATTATCTGAGTTGGCATTCCATGATTTAATTATTTGGGATTTTATTTATGGATCAAGGTGGTTATGTCTTATTAACATTCAGTTTTGAGACAATTGATTATTTTGGAGTTGATTTATAATGATATATTCAGTATAGGGGAGACTTTTATTTTATCATATCTCAGTTGTTTATTGTTGTTCATTATTATTATGTCGTGGATGGTTTTTATTTACAATTTTTTTATATATCGTGGACGTTTCGAATGATATAAATTGCAGAACATGCCTTATGCAATTGGTACCAATGCATACCAAGTTCTAGTGTGCTTTGGATATATTGCACCAGTTAGGTTTTATGCATTGCACTCTTTGATGTTAGAGGCATATGATTAGGATAATGTGTGTTGTACCATAAAATATGGTGTGTTCAGATAACCAATTACAATACAACATCTGGCCTTTTCTATGACAAGAAAGAGGTCGCTCAAACCTAGTCTGGTCGTCCCAATAAATTATGCTCGGACCCAACATGATAGGTTGTAACTTTAGCCGACCCAGACGACATCTATTGACGGTGTTAGTTAACATTATGTACATATGGACATCAGCTAGTGGGATCACGTCAGCAGCACTCAGCAGACATTTGTGAGAGAGATAAGTTTTATTTTTCCTCCATTATTGATGGGAAACATATACCCATCACATCTTCCATTAGAGACATGTAAAAGTGTACCTGCCTAATCTATAAAGGCATGCCACCTCTCACCCAACATTTTTTTTATCTCCAATACTCTCTCTCGAGGCCCACTCGTAATATGTATAAATATGCCACACGATCCCCAAAAGGAGGATCAAAAGATTATTTTTCTACTTTTATGTTGCCCATTTCTAGAGTGAACTAGAGAGCTTGTAACCATCAACTCATACATGGTTGTTGCCCATTGAAACTAATACAATCACACTACACATGTGGCCACATACACCATCTTGGAACTAAACCATATAAACACGATTTGCCTCTCTTTTCTCATATACCTACTTTAGATAAGCATTTCTATCAGTATTATCTCATTATCTATTTAGATAAGATATAAATCCTTACACCAGGTTTTGGCATTCACAGATTGGCGACGCCTATGGGAATGTATTGACAATCCTGTTGTTGCTTTCTACCAATATTTTCTCTCATTGCCCCAGGATTTTCAATCCTGTCTGTCCATTGTTTTGTTCATTTCCGTCCCATTGGTCATAAATATCCTTTTAACCCTAATTTATCTTCAGATCCATCACCAAACACAATCCCTTCATCCAATAACCTTTTTTCACCATAGCTCTTATTATTACTTTGTTTTTTATGCTATAATACTCATTTTTCTGAAAATATCATGAAAATGGGTAAAAATCTAAAGAATAACAAGTCTGTCTAAGAAACTTCACCTTCCATGCGTATAGACACAAATAACTTGCAAGGAATACCATTACAACTTGCTAAAGGAAAAGAAGCTATACAAAAAAATATTAGGCAGTTGACACAAAGCATCCTAACTGGACAATCGAAGGCAAAAAATTCCCCTCCAGCACCACAAAGAGATAGAAGGAAAATGTATCATGAGAGGGCAGTAGATAATCCCAGATAGTTAGATAAGGGCTCATACAGAGAAGCTAGCAGGTCTAGGTACACATGATCTGAATGAGGTGAAAAGTCTTGAAATCTAGGAGCCACATCTACCATCTGAACAGGTGGATACAATGATGGCCCGACTAACTCCTTTGAGACCCAAAGCATTTTTAAATAACTGAGAAGAGGTTTCCCATTCAATTGTTTGGGCCCAAAAGCAGAAAGAGCCCACCAATGCAGGGGCTAAAAGAGTAGATGGATGAATCGAGAAGGGATAAAACTAGAAAGGGTTGAATATCAATTAGGTCTAATGCAAGTGTTCTAGGGTCGACTAACGCTGACTAGACTTCCCTGGAAGAGATCTAGGCCGAAAGCCGAGGACGAGTAGGGAAGAAAATGTCGGTTAAGGCCATAAGGAGGAATTACCCTAGAGGGGGTCAATGACTGGAGGACTATCTAGGCAAGATCATGAATAGTAAGAACCCTCTGTAAAGAGGTTTCATACAATATTCCCCCTTCGCATCATCAAACATGAGTTATCAATTGGTTGTAAAGTTCAAACCACCCATCATCACTCCTAATTATGATGGATTATTAGATCCCATGCTATATATAGAGCAGTACCAAGCTACCTCAGATATTTATTCCATCCTTGACGAGGTGCATTATTGAGAATTATCCAGTATAACTTTAAGTTTGGCCCAAATTTTGTATAATGGTCTACCAAAAGGTCATATTTTTACCTTTCGACAACTAGCCGATCTCTTTGTTAGAAATTTCTATTTCGATTCATGAACAAGAAAATGGGTCTCCCATTTGCTAAGTGTTCTCCAGGGAATAAATGATATGATGATGGAATTTATTGCTCGATTCAACACTGAAAATATTGAAGTTGTTGACTATAAAGAGAAGATGAAAATTACATCGCTCATGACTGTACTGCGACCTAGAAGGTTGTTCCCAAAAGTTACCTAAAGAGACACTGAATATGATGTCTGAGCTCTTGGCCAAGCATGGAAAAATTATGAACACCGAGGAAGCTATGGTGGTAAAGGAATATAACCATTCCAAGGAAAATATCAACAAAAGCTCAAAGAAGAAGAAAGAGTTCAAGGAGAATAATGAGGTCGGTAGACTGAGGAAATTTGATAAATATACCCCGTTGTCTGTAAGAGTACACTGCATCCTCGGAGAAATTCATTGGAGCAATGACCTAAAATGGCCAGGAAAGTTAAAATCTCCTCTTAATAGGAAAGATAAAACTAAATACTGTAAATTTTACAAAGATCATGATCATAACACGGACAATCGTATGGCCTTGAAGAATGAGATTGAGATCCTCATTAGGCAAAGAAAACTGACAAAGTTCATTGGTAGTAGTAACCGATCAGATAGTTGTGACGAGTAAACCCCAAAAACATGATCCAAATTCCCTTGAATGAATACGATCAAGAAGAAAAGAGGTCGAGATAATGATTTGAAGGATGATATTTACGTGCCTAAAAAACCTAAAGCGCTTGTACAAAAAGTCAAAATGATCTTTTTTGGGTGCAAATTCATAATGGGAGGCGATGTTGAAGGTTGAGACGGACAAAAAGAGAGAAAGAGAGAGGCAGAGGCTTATTTGAATGAGGCAAAAGCTTGTTCTCATATAAGGCAACTCAACCTAGCTAGCCCTATTACATCTTGCCCTAGGAAGGTAAATTGAGATCGGATTATTATTGGATTTTCCAAAGACGACCTATGTGGTGTGCTTTATCTATATGACGACCCTCTGGTCATTACCATGGTGGTATATGAGAATAAGGTAGCAAAGATCCTAGTCGATTGGTAGAGTTCAGTCGACGTCCTCTTCTACAGTTGCTTCCAGAACCTAAGGCTAAAAGACAAAGAGTTATAGTCATACCATAGACCTCTTATAGGATTTTTAAAGGAGAATGTGTTACCCCTGGGGATAATACAATTGGATGTTGTGGGCGGAAACGTTCTAACCTGCTAAACAGAAAATATCCAGTTCTTTATAATGGATGAGAACGTACCTTCAGCTTACAACATCATTTTTAGAAGGGTCGAATTAAAAAAGTTCTAACTATCTCATCCACGTTTAAATAATGCCTGAAGTTTCCCAACAATTATGGAGTTAGTTTAGGAAAGGGTAATCAAGTAGAAGCCCATGAATGTTACTACAAATCAACGAAATAGGATGAACAAAATAAATTAACTATCACTTATCAGATCGAGATACTGGATACATAGGATGAAGATAAATTAGTCCAGGGCCAAATAATTGAGGAAATAGATAGGGTCCAGATCGACTCGCGACTAGATCTTTCTTTCAAAAGTAATTAGATGGGTTCTTGAGAAAGTGAAAGAAAATGTTCGTCTGTAGCCATGAAGACATGACAGGCATAGATTTAGAACTCATTTTCCACGAGCTCCGTATAATGAAGGATGTAAAATCGATAAAGCAAAAATGTCATGTGTTCAGCTAAGAGAAGAATATGTCAATACAGGAAGAGGTAGACAAATTATAGAAGGTAAAATTAATCAAAGACATGAAATATCCATAATGTCTCTCGAATGTTGTCATGGTTAGAAAGAAGAATGACAACTAGTGCATATTTGTAAACTTCATCGACCTCAACAAAGCTTCTCCAAAAGATCATTACCAACTACACTGGATTGACTAACTAGTTAATTCTATAGCGAGGCATGCACTCATAAGTTTTATGAATGTCTATTCAGTTTTTAACCAGATAAATATGAAGCCGAAAGATCAAAAGAAAAACTCATTCATCACCAGTAGAGGTGTGTATTATTACAAAATGATGCCTTTTGGGATAAAAATACTAGATAAACATACCAAGGGTTGGTGAACAAGGTCTTCAAAGATTAGATCAGTAAAACCATGGAGGTCTATGTGGATTACATATTAACAAAGAATAAGAAATCTTTCGACCACATCAGCGATCTGGGACCTAATTAGCACCTAATTGGCATCTCCCTTAAAGAGAGCTTAATGCCAAGATTAGCAGAGCGGACTTCTAAGGAAGAGAGCTCAGCTCAGAAGCAGGCCAAGTAGACTTTTACAAAAGTGAACTCAAAGATTCAACCTACCCAACAAACCTCTACTGAAGATAGCTTGACAATGAATGTTGTTGACCATGTTATTAAAATACTAGAATCATTAGCCCAACTGGAAGAAAGAGCTCGTGATCTCGATCAATGAGAAAGTTATTCAAAAATGGGCATTTAGTGGAAGGAAGATTTGAAAAAGAGATATCGATTTGAAAAACATTTATAGACTTCTAATCATGTGCCAATGGCAGTGGAGCAAGTATAATAGTCACAATCCCAAACATAAGTGATGTAGAGTACGCCCTCAGATTACACTTTAAGGAATCTAATAATGAGGCAGAGTACGAAGCCCTCATAGCTGGTCTGGGACTGGCATCATTACTTGGCGCTCAACGATTATTAGCACATAATGACTCCTAACTTATAGTCAATTAAGTCCTTGGAATTTATGAGGCGAGGGAAGAATCGATGATGAAGTACTTAGCAAAAGAAAAAACATTGTTGCCAAAATTCTTAGCTATTCAGATGGCCTGAATACTAAGAATTGAGAGCGCTCGAGTAGATGCACTTGCCTTTTGGAATCAGCCACCGGAATCAAGCTATATAGAACAGTGCTCGTGCAAGTCTTAATGCATCGCAGCATAGATAAAGAAAGTGTGTTAGAAATGGAGTTGGAATTATAGCCCTCATGAATGGATCCCATCTGATCATATTTGGAGTTTAGTACAGTCCCAATATATCTAAAAGAGGTAATAATACTTCAATAAAAGGCGGTGAGGTATGTTCTCAAAGGAGGAATCCTATTTACAAGAGGATTAATAATATAACTGCTCAGATGTGTTCATCCAACCAAAGTTATTGACTTGATCAAGGAGGTGAATGAGGTCTCTTATGAAGCCCACTAGGAAGGCAGATAATTAGTGAAGTGAGTATCCACTCAAGGGTATTATTAACTAACCATAAAAATAGATTGTGCAAACTATGCAAAAAATTGCGACAAGTGTCAAAAGTTCGTCATAATCCATAAAATCCCACGAACAATATTGTCCTAGTCACATCCCCTTGGCCCTTCACCATGTGGGGAATCGATTTGGTCGGCCCATTATCGAAGATAAGTGGCAAGTTTAAATATTTAGTCATAATAGTGGATTACTTCATTAAGTGGGTTAAGGCTGGGCCTTTGGCTGGGATGCCATATGAAAAATATTTCCACTATATATAGAAGAACATCATATGCCTCTATGGAATTCCATATGCCTTCATTATAAATCATGGTATCCATTTTTATAAGAAAGAGTTCAAAGACTATTGTATATAGTCAACGATCTAGAAATTGTACTCACCACCCAGTTATCAACATTAAACAAGTAAACAAAGATAACAAACTGAACCCTTCTCAGTGGAATAAAGAGAAGACTAGATGATGTTAAAGAGAATTGGATCAATAAACTACAAATTGTATTGTGGGCATACAAAATAACACTAAGAACAACAACAGGTGAAACTCCATTCATGTTGGCATTTGGCATTGAAGCAGTTGTGCCCACTCAAATAAGCCTACCTAATCCTCTGGTGCTCAACTTCGACTCACTCAAGAGATATCTAATGAGAAGATTCGATCTAGACCTAGTTAAAGCGTTTAGATAATGAGTTTCTTTATGGTTTTCCACCTATTAACAAATGGTTGGTTAGTTTTATAATAAAAGAATAAAACCGAGCATTTTAAAGGAAGGAGACTACATGTTGAAAAAGGTTATTCTGAAAATGAACAAACTAGAACCTAATTAGCATCTACTTTAAAGACAATTTACTATCATGTGACTAAGAACCTACATAAATGAGACTCTGGACCGTGATCAGTTCAAGAATTCTTGGAATTGCAAGCACCTGAGGAGTAACTACTAGTAATTGTGACAACATACGCCATATGGAGGAGAAAGCAAATATAAACTCTATTTTTCACTCCTTCATAATTTCCCTCATTATTTATTGAAATGAACTTCATTTTCTACGTATGTGGTTATTTCAAGATTTTGTGCATTATTTCAAAGACCATCTTATTGGTGTGAGAGGTGTACAAGAATCCTAGCCCGAAGACACTTTATAACTGAGCGCATCAAGATTCAAGATCAGAAAACATACTTCACAAATAGAAGTTCAGCTTCACATATAATCTCCTCTAAGGACATATCACAAAAAATAATTCCTTCTAAGTTTAGGAAATCCAGTATAGCCTTATGGATGATAACATTTGACCACAACAGACTAAGGCAAGGATATATCCTAGTAACACTTGTTCAACCATATTAACCTATGCTAGTGCATGATCGGGACAATGAGATTTGTTCATACGACTAGTAAGCGGGCATAAGTACTGGTAGAACCTAGGTCAGGATAACTCAGGTTCGACCAAAATTAGTAGCTAGTAAGGCTGATAAGGTTAATAAAACCACATGATTATAAGCCTAGCCTTTTGATAGGCCTACCCAAACACTTCATGTATGACCACATCTATAGACAGGTCATAATTAAGAAGTTTAACTTCATTTATAATCTCTTCTGAGGAAAAATCACAAGTAAGAGGTCCCTCCAAGTTTGGGAAATCCAGTGCAGTCTTGTGGATGACAAGATCTGACCAAAACTGACTAACTTAAGGATAGATCTTAGTAAACTTAGTCGACTGTGGTAAACTATATTGGCGTATGGATAGGATGATGAGATTCGTTCATACGACCAATAAGTCGGCATAAGCATTAGTGGATCTAGGTCGGGAAGACTCAAGTTCGTCCTAAACTATTATCTAGTAAGGCAGATGTAGTTAGCAATAAATTGACCACATGATCGTAAGACAAAACTACTAGTAGACTCATCCCAAAATCCAAAATAATTAATAAGTTGACATGGAAAACAAATAATATGCTACAATAAGTCCATAAGACTAGAGTTAACTTGATGGAAAATAAACAACCACATTTACTTTTATAAAATATTTTTAATACGGCATGATGTAGCTAAGCATGCGTGAATATCCTTAAAGACAACAAGATACACATGAAAACACAGGGAAATAGCAAACATGATAAAAGACTGATCATTGCAACACAAAAGCAAATATGTTCGTCAAAAATTACAAAATAGTAGAGAAGTAAATGTGTTTTTCATAAATTACAAATAACTTCAAAAAAATCATCAAGAGTGGGAGTTTTATGCCTCATGAACATGATGAGTTCTAGCCTCAGTCATCTCGGCATCCACGATAGTGGCAAGATTGTCATTAGAAGAACGAGGATGGTCAGTAACAATCTCAACCTTCTTATCCATAATATCATCAATAGTTGCCTCCATCACCATGGCCTTGTGTTCAGCAGCCAAAGCCTTGGCCTCATCATTATCACCTTCCTAAGCCTGTACCATCTTAACAATTTTAAGGAAGTGCGTGATGACCTTTTTCTTGAGCTTTCCATAGCCCTCCAAAAAATTGGTCACCGGGTCAATATTGTATTCTCTCAAGATCTTGAACTTAGATATTCGCTCTTCTTTAGTGTACTGAAGGACAGAGGTGGCTTTCTTTAAGGCCTCTACCCCCTTAAAATATCCTCTTAAGTTTGGATGCATCCGTCTTCACTTACCCCTTTGGCTTCCTGATCTTATCTTTTTCCTGGCTCAGGGTGCACACATTGGCCACCAATTGATTATCTCTCTCCATTAGCTCAGAGAAAAAATTATCAAGATTAACTTTAACGTCCTTCAGTTGGTAAGATAATGTGTCATATTTATTAAGAATCTCATGTGGTCAATTTTTAGTTCATCGTACGCATCTTGATAAGAATCCACCTACTCTCATATAATGGTGTCACCCATGGCACCCTAAAGTAAAGAGATTAGAATAATATGAGATAAAACATAGATGTTTAAAATAAAATAAAAAGCATAAATTTGGTTAGGGTTTACCACCATCATGTTATGCTCCGGGGTTCATCGGAATTGAATTGTTGTAGATGTTAAAAGTCACGAGCATACCTATGATGGCAAAGAACCAAGGAAATATTCTCTTTGTGGCAGAGGATGGAATCTTTCTCAGCCCTCAGTTGCTCCTTGGTGATTGGGTCCTCAGGGTCCTAGTTAAAGGTATCCACCTCTTCATAAGGGTTGGAAGACCAAGTACCTCAGAACAATCACTAAGAAGGAGAGCATTCGATCATAACTCTTTCTACCCAGATCTTAGTTGTTTGTTGTTTGGGGTTGGGTTGAGGAAGGGAGGTTCACCATTGTCCTCTTTTGTACAATAACATGCCTATTTTCAGGTGCAATGTCCTTGACTTTACCTATGGCCTTAACGACAACTTCGACATAAGTTTGCCTTTTAGCTGCATATTCATCATTTTTCATAGCCTCCGCATTAACCCTTTTTTCATCCTCTATCTTCTTCTTGTCCTTGGATTCAGTAGCACTAGTGTCTTTATTCTTCTTAGCCTTAACATCTAATTTTTTAGTGATCTGTAACGCTGCATGATCAAGGGTCGGAGGTGCCATTGAGTTTACTGATTTAGCAAAATAGGAAGAAAAAACTATACAGAAGAACTTGTGATAAGAATCCTAAAATAAGAACCAACCAGGTAAATGTGCTCAATCAAGACAAATACGAAATAAGAACCTCATACCTTCTGCGATCTCCTTCTCTTTGATAAAATCCTCACGAACCTCACATTCGGAAGACAAGTTAATCTTCTTATGTCTAGGGTGGACACAACTTAGGGGGACATGGTAACCTAAGTTTATGAACTTCTGTATGAAAAAAAACATCTCAAACTCTACGGGAATGGGTGTATAGGTAGTCCTAACTAATCCTTCAAATCAGGGGGAAGCTTTGGAGCCTTCTTTACAACAAAGAGACAAACAAAAAATGAGGTTAGTGAACATATGAGAAGGAAAATACAGCATAATAAAATGCTAAAGAATGTAATAATATGGTGGGGAGAACACCAATCATGAGGGATACTACAAAACTTGTCCATTTTATCAGAACAGAACTCCCAATCACCACTTATGAAGATGATCTGGTTTTTCTAACTCTGATTGCTCATCTGTACGAATTGCACCAGCTCTTAGTCACATTTTCAAGGAAAAAAGTAATAGTATCCATTGGCTTTGGCATTCTACTTATCATCATTAACCATTTGGAAGATGGGGTGAACGTGAGAGTTGAGTAGGAGCTAAACCATAGCCCCCTAGAATAAATCTTATGATGGGGTGAAGGGTAAGACAAACTCCCACATGTAAAGCCCATACAGGGAAAAAATATCATTAGTGTTATGCTGATAATAAACCCTCTCATCAGGGTGTGGCAGCCATAGGGAAATACTTACTGGGATGTCATACTTATCCTTCAAATCATTCAAGTCATCCTCCATGATGTTGTAACACCTCATATTTCTGAGGATATAGAATTTCAATAATTTGGTGATAAAAGATTTAATTAATCAGGAGAATTTAATTAAATTGGTGATTTGGAGAAATTATTTAATTTGGAGAATTCATATTAATTTAGTGAATTAAGATTTATTTAATTCGGGTTATTTTTGGAAATTCACATGTGTCGTAATTTGGGGTCAAAATTTGAGAATGTTATAAAGTAATTTGGATGGTAATTCTGAGTGCACGATTGACTCCGAATAGGTCAAAATAGTTAAAAAAGAGTACCCTGGGTAGTAATCGGTTCTCGGGGCAATTTTAGGCATAATCGGGCCCACACGGGAGTGTTTGGGCCATTTTTATTTGGCCCATACACTTAAAAATGGGATTAATGAAATAAAACTTAATTTAGCGAATTTGGATAGTCATAACTCAAGGAGAGAAACCCTAAATCTAAAGAGGAAAACAATGGAAGAAATTCGGAATCTTTTGGGAGCCAAACTAAAGGAAGAGGAGTGTGTTCTTCGTCAAACATTCGTCTACAATAAAGGAAATCAGACCCTATGAAATTATCCTGGAAAATAGTTAAACTTTTTGTCATTTAAATTGCGGTATTGTAATTCATATCATCGTGGGTATAAACCATATTCATTTGGGGATGAGTTATTATAGCAAAATTCGTTTTTGGGAGGGTATCACATGTTAAATCTGGGTTTGGGAGATTTACGCATTAAAGGTGAAATTGATGTTTAATTTATATGAGAATAATATCATATGAGTCTATAATATGATTTAGAATCGAAAACCTGTAGAAATTATGGTTCGATTCGGATTATTGAATTGAATTGAGAATTGTGATTTAAGGGATATTGAGAAAAACTCAATTTATGAACCCTAGAAATTTAATGAAAATAACTGAGGATTAATGTCATATATTAGTATTTGAACATGTTTATAGATGAAATAAATATGGGATATAAAGTAATCGAGGTCTAGATTGAAGTTCGAAAGCTTGGGAGTTTAAAAATGGTGGAAAAAGCAGTCGGGGAAGATGACTAAAATCTAGTTGATCGATCGATCGAACCAATTCATCGATCAATCAACCCCTTCAGTTATTGTAAAACATGATATTGTTGGTCTTTTCTTCATGGTCGCGTGGCGCCAACCTCATATTTTTTTTGATTTTTTTTGGATTTGATACGATTTTTCTACGATAGGGTGCGTGAGATCGACATCTTTAGGAGGATATAAATTTGGACTATTTGGAGATGTTCGTAGATGAGTGAAGGACTTTGGAAAAATATTAAGGAACATTATTTTATCCTTGTATTTGATAGGGATGGATTCAAGGTATGGATTTAGGAGTATTTATAATGAATTTAGGAGTATTTATAATATACGAACGTATTCGAATGGGAATTTTTAATGAATTTAACATACGGGCTGGTATCTTAAGGTGGAATTTAATTGATAGAAATTAAATGGAACCTAATTCAATAAATTAATTAATGTGAAATGGATTAGATTAATCAGTGTAATTTGAAATGTAACGAATTCGGGGGATGAGCGAACCAATGACTTAGATCAGTACGATATGACTGAATTACCTACTGCAATATTTTAAAGGATAATTGGAACACTTCGAGTACTGAGGGATACCCCGGAATATATGAAAAGAAGTGTAAATTAGAATTTAATACTATGTAGGATATTCGGGAGATATATATACTACGTATGGGATATATGATATAGGTTGTATGTATACCTATACTGATTTGTCTGATTTATTACTTTTATGACATACCTACGATACTTGTTATCACGGGAAGTTTTCGCGTCAGGACAGTCATATCCTGATGAGCCTTTGGGGGATTTTTTACTTATGCCTTAGATTATAGAACCTAGGTACGGGCTATCTGTGACAATGATAGTGATGACAGTCATATGGGTGAGTAGGTATGTGTGTAGCCCATAGGCTTGAAACTATATTCGCCTCCAATGTGTATGATTTGTGATGATGGTATGAGTGATATACTGAATCAATGGTCCTTTATACATTATGTGATGTACCGGGACTTGATATCAGGGTATGCATGCACTGCAGGTCTCAGCCTATGGGTGTTGTATTGTATATACATAATTAGTGTGATAAATATATATACTTGTGCTTTATTCTACTATGTATGTTTGGTAGATGATGTACCGGGACATTATAACATAGTATACTCGCACCGCAACTTAGCTTAGGGGCGCTGTGTTAGTATATATATAACAGTGTGATATATGTATACGTCTGATTTTATTCTACTATGTGGGTTTAGGAGAATAGAAAGATAGTGACATTAAGAATAACTATATTATGGGGAGAAATAAACATATACTGAGAAATTTATAATAGGATAAAAGACAAGGAAATTCGGTAACGTATTGTATGGGTAATACGGGTTGGTTGAATGAGTTAGTATGTAAGTAGAGACTTGTTATGGCTAGTTATGTGGCATAGCTTAACTGGGAAAGGTAAAAGGCCAGCGTTAAGTATGCAGATTAGATGAAGGGTGAGCTATGTCTTAAGAGAGTGCGACACTAACATAAATACGAAAAATGTGCATGTATATTTAATTATTGCAATTTAAGTGCTTGGTAAATATTTTCAAAATGTTTTACTTGGGCTCTAACTCATGTCAAAATAATTTCTAATTTTTTTTAAATGTCTAGCCACATGGATGCCTAGTTTGAGGATTCCATCCAGGGATGCGCAACAGCAGCTCATGTGGATGTTGTAGGACCTTGTTATAGATGCTTCTTTCATTTACTCCTAGTGTAGGAACTTTTCTTCAGTACTCATTTGGGCATGTCTCCCTCAGGTTTCGTATATAGTTTATTTATTGGAATTTATGTATCCATGCTATTGCTTCAGGGTCTATTGTATTTTATTGTTGAACCGATAGTTAATTCGGTTATCTTTATTTATGATTATTCATTTATGTTAGATTCTGTTACCAGTTGTGTAGATGGTTTAAATGGGCATTGATTTCTACATGTTGTTAATTAATGAAAGATAAAATTCAGCATGGGTCTAATTAAATTACTAGGTGGTTAGTAAACTTAAAAAGTTTTCGAATGTGATGCTAAGAATGAGCCATATGAGACCAATGTGTTATTTTGATCATGGGCTGGCCACCCGGTATTTTAGTATGCGGGGTGTCACAGATGGTATCAAGGCACCAAGTTCTAGAGTCCTTAGGATATGTGAGGCTTATTACGTTTCAGTGTAGCGTTCTTTGATACAAAGACTTATTATATGATTTTTGTATTCCTTCACATATACGACTTACATTCTCTTTTGATAAAGTATAGCTGATGCGATTTATATACGAGTTTGGTTAGACTTTGTACACCGAAAAACTTTGGGACGACCAATGAGGGCCGTTAGAAGGACTACAGTAGGGGAGGCTCAGTAGAAGACATGGAATATTCTGGAAACAATGATCGTAATAAAAGTCAGCGTAATTATTATTTATAATAGACGACGTTAGGATAACCACCAGGTTGCATTAGTTTCCCTAAACACCGTCATAGAAAGCGGTGGTGCATATTCAGACTCACACAGTGTAGTCGGTAAAGGAGTGGAGTCAGGGGAACTCCTTTGAAGATCCATCTGGGAGGATTAGGGAAAGAGGTGGAGTGGAACGAGTTAATGGAAAGAGATGATCCAATGAAAATTGAGTAGGGTGGAGTGCAGTGACACCTAGGGTTAAATTTGGGGCAAAATTTTGGCTCATATGAGCGGCGTAGTAGTGGTGGGAGCCGGTCCCCACAACCATATAGAGATACCATTAATAACAAGAAAATTGGGTTGCGATTTAATCGCAAATCCCCTCATCAGTTGTCTAAACATAGGGGTAAAAGAAATTTTAGTCCTACTTCAGAAGGGTCGGACAGTGGCCGAATATGAAGGCGAATTGAATTGTTTAGCAAACTTTGTACCCAATGAGGTGGATACGGAGAATAAAAAAAGGGTTCGTAAGTTAAAAATGGACTTATGGTGAAAATACATAAGCAAGGATAGGGAAAATTCAACTAGAACAACGGGTGTTATTATATATTCACATTTGAAACGGGTTTAGTAAAGGTATCATAAATACAATTATAGTGTGTGGTTATTCACCGTTAAGTAGAGGGGCTCTCTTTCGATCCATCCGCAAGGGAGAGGGTGTGAACACTGAGAAGATATTTATATCTTCTAAGGTTATCTTGTTTTGAGAGGTAATATTCGAGGTATGGTTATATCCTAAGTACGGACTATGAAGTGATGGTGAGAGGTTACATCAAGCCTACCATGTTCACTATTTTGGAGTAGGATGGGTATTTTTATGATGTCTCACTTAAAAGAGAGTCGAGCTAGTGATGATAGTTTTATAAACTAGACTTCAGAGAGTACATTGGTCTAGTTATATTGGATGCCGGTGCATAGGGACTTTTACTATTGTGATTAAAGGTATGTCGAGTTTACCGTTGAGAGGAGAGATTTAACTCATTATTATGCAAGTGCTGAGAACTTAGTGATAGTGAGAGCATAGTATCGTGTGATGCCTTGAGATATATGGGCATAGATGATTTGATTTATGTATTGGGGGACAAAATTTGTGATATATTGGTTATGTTCTTGGAATGTACGAATTTCATTGACCGATAATGCTAGGGGATAGTGCATTGGGGAAAGTTATTTTAAACTTCGTTACAGGAGGTTACACACATGGATCGTAATAAACGTTGGCAAGAGCGAGACGTTATTAGATGCTAGTGCATCGATTTTAAATGTTAGATTATTAAACGAGTAGAGGAAAACTTTAAGCTGAGAGTTAATATGATATATGGCCAGTGGATCCAGGTAGTGCAACGAAGGATACACTAAGAAAATTTTTGCACAATAAGTTAATGGTGAGGCAGGGTCGAGAATGACTTAATTTTCCAATTGGGGTAATCGAGAATACTCGTATGATATATCCACGCCAAGAGTGCGGAGTTGAGATCGAGATAAATATATTACGTACGAGACGTTACTAATAATTATGATGGAATGTTCGAACTATAGTATATAATACGGCGAGACATTATATTCGATGTTTCAAGGTATGTTCACCTGAAAGAGGGTCTAGCCTATATATTCGTGTATATATGTTATCGTGTGTTGGATAATATACTTCTGAGAAAGTGTTTGTATTATTATATTTGATCCCAGGAACAGGGACATTTACCGATGGGGTTCAAAGTGGATATGTTTAGTAACGAGCAAGGATATATATCTTATGATTGACTCACACTAAGATACTAGTGATATTAAGGGGCGCTATATTGTATGATGTCTTTGGTTACATGAAAATGGTCAAGTATACTTTTATGTCAGGAAACAAGATTTGTGGGTATGTGCTATGGGTGAGGGCCAGACAGATCTCATCGACCTGCAATGTTAAGTAGTAGTGTATCGAGGGGTTCCTTGTTTGGATTTCTCTTTGTGAGACATCCCACACATGAAACATAGCGCAACGTTGGAAGTGGGGAGATGTTTGGTCACTAGCACATAGTTTTGGTACCTTATTTATGATGCATTCTGGTACTTATAACAGTAAGTTGAAAGTTGTACTAAAATTTAAGACTAGTGGAGTCAATTAACCTTTGTGCAGTTATGTACGGGTATAGGGTGTACGGGCTCCGTGGAAAATTAATGTAATTTTAATAAAATTCGCGATTAGAAGGGGTAGAAATATATATATATATAGCGAACTTAGAGATATGTCAGTGGGGAAGTATTCGAGGCTTGAAGTACTAGACTTGTCTTAATTTCGAGGACTAAATTCCTTTGTAAGGGGGAAGTATGTAACACCCCGTATTTCTAAGGATACATAATTTAAATAATTTGGTGATAGAAGATTTAATTAACCAGAAGAATTTAATTAAATTGGTGATTTGGAGAAATTATTTAATTTGGAGAATTCATATTAATTTGGTGAATTAAGATTTATTTAATTCGGGTTATTTTTGGAAATTCACATGTGTCGTAATTTGGGGTCGAAATTTGAGAATGTTATAAAGTAATTCGAATGGAAATTCTGAGTGCATGATTGACTCCGAATAGGTCGAAATATCCAGAAAAGATTACCCGGGGTAGTAATCGGGCTTGGGGAAATTTTAGGCATAACCAGACCCACACGGGAGTGGTTGGGCCATTTTCATTTGGACCATAAGCTTAAAAATGGATTGATGAAATAAAACCTAATTGAGGGAATTGGGCCAGTCATAACTCAAGGAGAGAAACCTTAGAGCTGCAGAGGAAAATAATGGAAGAAATTGAGGATCATTTGGGAGCCGAACTGAAGGAAGAGGAGTGTGCTCTTCATCAAACATTCATCTACAACAAAGGGAATCAGACCCTATGAAATTATCCAGGAAAAAAGTTAAACTTTATCTCATATAAATTGCGTTATTTCAATTCATATCATGGTGGGGGTAAACCATATTCATTTTGGGATGAGTTGTTATAGCAAAATTCATTTTTGGGAGGGTATCACATGTTAAATTTGGGTTTGGGGGATTTAAGCATTAACGGTGAAATTGAAGTTTAATTGATGTGAGAATAATATCATATGAGGCTAGAATATGATTTAGAATAAAAAACCTATAGAAATTATGGTTCAATTCGGATTATTGAATCGAATTGATGATTGTGATTTAAGGGATATTGAGAAAAACCCAATTTATGAACCCTAGAATCTTAATGAAAATAACTGAGGATTGAAGTCTTATATTAATGTTTGAACATATTTATAGATGAAATAAATATGGGAGATAAAGTAATCGAGGTCTGGATTGAAGTTCGAAAGCTTGGGAGTTTAAAAATGGTGGAAAAAGCAGTCAGGGAAGATGACTGAAATCTAGTCGATCGACCAAATTCGTCGATCGATAGACCCCTTCAGTTATTATAAAACATGATATTGTAGATCTTTTTGTCATGATTGCGTGGCACCGACCTCGTATTTTTCTGATTCTTTTGGATTTAATATGATTTTTCTACGATAGGGTGCGTGAGACCGACATCTTTAGGATGAGATAAATTCGTATTATTTAGAGATGTTCGTAGATGAGTGAAGGACTTTGAAAAAATATTAAGGAACATTATTTTATCCTTGGATTAGATAGGGATGAATCTGGGGTATGGATTTAGGAGTATTTATAATGAATTTAGGAGTATTTATAATATACGAATTTATTCAAATGGGAATTTTTGATGAATTTAGCATACAGGCTCGTATCTTAAGGTGGAATTTAATTGATAGAAATTAAATGGAACCTACTAGTTAGATTCTAAAGGTATGCTTATTAAGGACTATAAAATTTAATAAGTGTGTGAAACTTATTAACCGAATTTGGTGAAATGAATTCTAAAAGGTTAAAATACGGAACAATAAAAGGAGCCAGAGAATTTTGATTGAGTGACACCACTTGGATAAAATCGATTGAGGTGATAGTAATTAAATTAAGGGTCGTGGTTTTGACTCTGATATTTCTCAGGCTAGTGCTACGGGAGTTAGGCACAGATTAGCCGATTTAATTTATTATAGAGATATATAAAAAATTATTGAATAGTGAATTTAACGAGAGGTGTTAACCTTAATAGTGGATTTGTGTGTAACAAATTTAAAGGGTGAAGATATAGACCATATGAATGAGTCGAAGTATTATAGTTGGATGACACTACTTCAATAAATTAATTAATGTGAAATTGATTAGATTAATCGATGTAATTTGAAATGGAACGAATTTGCGGGATGAGTGAACCTATGACTTAGATTAGTAGGATGTAAGTGAATTACCTACTATAATATTTTAAAGGATAATTGACACACTTCGAGTAGTGAGGGATACTCGGGAATATACGATAAGAAGTGTAAATTGAAATTTAATACTATGTAGGATATTCGGGAGATATATATGTTACGTATGGGATACATGGTATAGGTTGTGTGTATACTTATACTGATTTGTATGATGTATTAAGTTTATGATATACCTACGCTACTTGTTATCACGAGAGGTTTTCACGTCAGGACAGTCATATCCTAATGAGCCTTTGGGGGGATTTTCGTCTTGTGCCTCAGATTATAGAACATAGGTACGAGTTATCTGTGTTAATGATAGTGATGATGGTCATATGGGTGCATAGGTATGTGCGTAGCCCATAGTCTTGGAACTATATTCGCCTCCAATGTCCGTGATTTGTGATGATGGTTCGAGTGAGATACTAAATCGATGGTCCTTTATATAGTGCGTGATATACCGAGACTTGATAGCAGAGTATGTATGCACCGTAGGTCTCAACCTAGGGGTGTTGTATTGTATATACATAATTAGTGTGATAAATATATATACTTGTGCTTTATTCTACTACGTGTGTTTGGTAGATGATGTACCGGGACATTATAGCATAGTATACTCGCACCGCAACTTAGCTTAGGGGTGCTGTGTTAGTATATATATAACAATGTGATATATGTATACGTGTGATTTTATTCTACTGTGTGGGTTTAGTATAAAAGAAAGATAGTGTCATTAAAAATAACTATATTATGGGGAGAAATAAACCTATACTAAGAAATTCATAATGGGATAAAAGACGAGGAAATTCGGTAACATATTGTATGGGTAATACAGATTGGTAAAATAAGTTAGTATGTAAGAGGAGACTTGTTATGGCTTCTTATGTGGGGTAGCTTAACTAGGAAAGGTAGAAGTCAAGCGTTAAGTGTGCACATTAGATGAGGGGTGAGCTATGTCTTTAGAGAGTGCAACACTAGCTTAAATATGAAAAGTGTGCATCTATATTTCATTATTGAAATTTAATTTCTTGTTAAATATTTTCAAAATGTTTTACTTGGGCTCTGACCCGTGTCAAAATCTTTTCCAAAATATTTTAGGTGTCCAGCCATAGGGACGCCCAGTTTGAGGATTTTATTCAGGGATGCGGTGCTGCAGCTAATGTGGAAGTTGTAGGACTTTGTTGTAGAGGCTTCGTTCATTTACTCCTAGTGTAGGAACTTTTCTTCAGTACTCACTTGGGATTTCTGCCCTTAGATTTTGTATTTAGTTTATTTATTGGACTTTATGTATCCAGGTTATTGCTTTAGGTACTATTGCATTTTATTGTTGACCCGATAGTTAATTCGGTTATCTTTATTTATGATTATTCATTTGTGTTGGATTCCGTTACCAGTTGTGTGGTTGGTTTAAATGGGCATTGATTTCTGCATGTTAATTAATGAAAGATAAAATTTAGCACCGGTCTAATTAAATTACTACGTGGTTAGTAACCTTCAAAAGTTTTCAACAGTGATGCTAAAAATGATCCATATGAGACCAACGTGTTATTTTGAACATGGACTGGCCACCCGGTATTTTAATAGGCGGGGTGTCACACAAGTCACAACCATGGTTTACACCGTTAGTGGTGGATGGATTCTAATAACCAAAGGCCCTATATGTTCCCTTGTCGAAAAGGGCACCATAGTAGGAGATGTTGAGTCCATCTGGTTAACAATAGACATGGACACAGTGTCTCTGTCTGGTTAACAATAGAGATGTTGAGTCCATCTGGTTAACTAGGAGGAGAAGGATATAGGTTAACAATAGACATGGACACAGTGTCAAAAAACCTCTCCTTATAAGTAGGATGGTCTACCATCATGTTATCTATAATAATAGGAGACGCAGGTTCTGCTATTGGGGGATACAAAACAGACCCAATGGAAGAAGCAACTGCGGGGATAAACCTAGAGTGTTCTAGATTGTAACGACCTGACCCGAATTTATGGGTTACTCATGAGTCAACTCGGTCTAACCCGAGCATCAGGTTTGAAGTGCAATGAAAGAACATAAATAATGTTGCTAATCTAGTATTATTTTAATTAACACTTATCAGTATGCGATTCTAATTTGGATATGAATTATGTGAGGGACCCCCCCGGAGTCCAACTAAATAGAGTTATTAATGAAAAGCAAAAATAAAATATACTTACCTGTATGGCGCTCTTAAAATACGAAGCCTCTCCCAAGCTTCCATAACAAAGCGTGGATATGAGCTTATGCCTAGTGGGATTTATACAAGCAGTATAGAAATGAATGCCATAAAGGAATACTCACACGCTACAACCACATGCATGTGAAAATATGTATATATCTACATAGGTATACCTTTGAAAAATACATATTCTAATGCATTAATAAATTTATTAACGAAAAACTTATTTGACCAGATTAATTGACTTTAATCTCAGTTAAGGTTTTTTTAATCACATTTGGCATTCTCACTTTGTTTAACATACCCGGTTCAACACTTGAAACCTTTCCACTTAATTTATTAAAAGCATTCCCTTACCGTAATTTATCCTTTTATTTATTCCAACACATTTTAGTATTTTCATTGAAAATCGCCATTTAAACACACGCAATCCCCATGTTAGAAAACACTTATTTAATCTTTGATAATCCTTTTTCGTATCACACTTTTATCTTAAGTATGTGTTTAACCATTTAGCTTACTTAACCACCCATTTATTTACTCCCTTTAACCCTTTTCATTTCTTTATGGATAATAATAGATTTACACATTTACTTGTCCATTTCACCTTTACCGGAACATTTATTATGTTCATTTAAGTTAGGTTGTATTAACAAATTTTACCACACAACTCATTTCTTGATTATTTCATATTTCCTTTTATCTTTTCACAGAGTCTTCCTTTACTGCATACTTACACGGGTTCCACACCGACGGCTATGCGCACCGTATGCTCTGGCCAGTGAGTTGGGATTTTTCACCCAAGGTCTCCTAGAGCTTCTAGATTTATTCCGGTGTCATTCGAGTACCTTTAATATGTTTTAATATTTTACAAATTTCCTTATTATTGCACTTATCCTTTTTACCCAATCGAAGCAAAAATTGGGAATTTACCTCCCCATTTGTGTTACACTTTGAAAATTTGCCATATCATGTCCTTTAACTTTATCCTTGATTTTTATTCCAAAAATCATATTCATTTAGGACCACTTTGTAACACCCCTTTTTAACCTTTTTATTTCATAAAAATATTCCATTTTAAGTAAAATTATCCTTTTACTCAATTTCTCAACTGTTAATTTTACCCAAAAACACTATTAAGTTATACACACGAACTTCTTTAGTGTTTTAACCCGTTAACACTTTTTTACACCTGGTGTAATCTCTTTACTTAATTGGAAATACTTTTATACCTTTAATTCCGTTTTAATTTCACTGGTGTTAATATTTGACAAAATTCACTCACTGACTATTCCGTGTTTGCCCATTAACACTTAATTAATGCTTTTTTTATTAACATTTTTCAAGCACACATTTCATTACTTCATCATTCAAGAAGTATATTCACACTTAAAACTACTTTTATAAGAAAATTATCATTTATTTTATTTAAAATGTAGTCCTTTAACTTCGTACACATTATGTCTTTTAGTCCCAATTATACATACTTTGAAGGCTAAAATTCCAATTTTTTTTATTTCTTATTTAAACGAAATAAAATCTTCTTTAAACTTGTTTATACAATCTATATCAAAATATTACAAGTTTATACGCATGAGAAGATTGGTTTTGAACTCAAAAATCCTACTACATGGTTTAAACATTTTATTTTTCACCAAAATTACTAGAAAATACACCATTTTCATAAAACATTAAATTTTATTATTTCAAACCTTGAAATAATTAATCAGCCATTATTTTTAACAAAATAACCTTTTTCTCAACATTTTTTTATTCCATAAAATTTTCATTATTTTTTTCACTACGAATACACCAAAATAATATTTTCTTACCTTTTTATTCCATTAAAATGTCCAATATTTCTTTTTTACTATAATTACAAATAATATTTCCTTGCATTTCTATTCCATAAAAATGTATATTTTTATATTCTGAAATTTAATCTATTTTAAGACCTATTTTTAATCATCTTTGTGATATCATTCCATACAAATACTAATATGGTTACTAATCAGAACTCGGATTCAAGCTAATACCCTATACACATATTTTTAGCCTAATATATGTAAATAACATGATGAAAATACAATACACATTCAACATGGATTAAAGTTAGTTTTTCCCACATAAAATGAAACCCAACTCAATGGAAGGCATGAAATATCAAATGGAGATGACAACCTCCACCTCCTAAGCTGGCCTTAAAGGGGTTGTATTGCACCATCGAGTTTAGCTCCACGAAGCACCATTTAAAACCCTCTACAAACCTCCACCAACATATTTATCTTCTTCCCAAGAATATCCCTCTTCAATACACATCAAAAGCCCTCCAACAATATCTCTCACAAAAATCCTCAACAACAATTCCCTTTATACATATTTCGTAGTATATATTTTAATAGAGGGGAGGGTTAGATATTTAGTGTGAATATAGTTATTACTCCCAAATAAAATATGGTGGACAGATTAAGGAAGGGGGAGAAGTGTCTTGGGCTTTGGTAGTGGGGAGGGAGTCACCCAACCCCACGCTCCTCTCTCTTAATTACAAAACAAAGCGATGTTACCCAAAATAAGATAACTTATCCTCATATTCTTCCCATATCACATATTGAAGCCTCATAAATTCAACAACACATGGTATCCAAAGGTTAGCATGTTGACAGCTCACGTCTTTCTCTCTCTCTCTCTCTCTCTATATATATATATATATATCTTATTCAGCCAACATCCCAAGTCATATAGCACCCAAGAGTTTAACTCCAGCTATCCTAGGTTACGAACCCACGAATGAGCAGTTAAGAGCGCAAGTGGTTGACTGAATATTGTCCGCCATCGCTCGAAAGATGGAGCTCGTCATTAGAACGACAACTTCCTTTCATTTGAGCGACCCTATGCATCGTTTGAATGACAACAGAAATAGGGCGGAAGTTAGTTTTCTATGTTTTCACTGTTTGTTCTTTCAATATATATATATATATATATATATATATATATATATACCCCTTTATTGATACCCTCTATAAATATTTTCTTACATCGTATAGGTGATACCAAACCAAACCTAAACAAAGGGATGGAAGCCTTATAATAATAACCCTCTATTTATTAATATAATCTTTTACACATAATTTTTCCAATAATTATCATCAAGTCCCCATATCAATTTAATTAGGAATATAGTGCGATCATACTCATCCAAATTCCAATATTTTCGTATTATTGTAAGCTTATGCAGGGATTAAAAATATTATTTAAGGTGGGGTATTACAAACTTCCCTCCTTAGGGAATTTTGTCATCGAAATTCTTGTTTCCTCACAATCTATAATTTAATTACCCATGACCAGTTTCCAATCCTAGGCATCCTCAACACCATGGCCTAAACTCAAAGACTTCACTTTAATCAATCATTATTGCCAATCCAAATGCGACGAACCCTAATGTCTTATTGCTAAAAGCTAAAGCATTCCTAATATGTCTATTTAAACAAAACCTCGAGATCATTGATCCTCATCAAATATCTCAATATCACCAATAAATTAATCAACATGGATCATTCCTAATTTAGGATTCACAACCTACGTTTCCTCAAAATTCGGGATCATACCTCGCCTAGGTTGATAGAGTCTTAACATTTCTCATTACACATCCCAATGATTTCTAAGACAATCGCCTCATTACATAGTTACACTTGATCGATATCTCCTACGAGGTCCCTATGTCGTCCTAGGGTCACCTTGGGTACCATTACTCGAACATATACAAGTGATCATCTCCTCAATTCCTAACATTCATAATATTCTTAATTGACACCTTGGGGACACGACCAAGTCGTAACTAAGTATAGCGGTTTAATAACAGACCCATTAACCTAGAGTAACCAAGAAACACATGCAAACTATATGTAAAAGCGTGAGAACATGCGCACACACACACTGGTGTAGAATAAAGGTGCATCCGAAGAAGAGCACACTTAGATACCATGATGCATTGGCCACAACAGGCCCAACCCGCACCACACCCGTATAAAAAATAATACACAACATCCCATTAACGAGATAACAAAAGGCACAAGAAGGCAACTGCCACGCCAAAGAAAGCAATCTAACTCCAACGACAAATTGAACCATACAAAGTAAGAACCCACGACATATACATAAAGCCTCTAACTCTTACCTATACGTTATAAGTACCATGGCCCTGCCATGCATCCTGGCTTAGCCTCTTAACCCAGATGATTTCTACCAAGAATCATCCGTCCATGCTGAATGTATGGAAGACACAAAAATTTCTTCGGGGAGCTGAAATGCTAGGCTTCCCTCCTAAGGACTGACAGTACCCATCCATCACCAGTAAAAATAATGATCCTAATTTAAGGCGGCGAAGTTACTTCTTTTGTCACTCACCATTAGTTATCGACCTATCACAGCTAGGCCTCCAAAATTTCAACATGCGGTAGTTAACCTCGGTTTTTGAGATCACCCTCATCAAGTGAAAGACAACACTCATATATTTCAAACATTCAACTCCTGAACCATTGTTACTGCCCTGAGAACTACCTACATGATACGAAACCAAATTATTCTAATGGCATCTCAACTTTCAAGCATCACTCATGCTTAATGATTTCCTTCAATAGAGTCATTACTAACTATATAGGTAGCACACTTAGGTGTTATAACTATGCCTAACACTTCATCACAAGTGCTATCTTTAAAAGCCATGACAAACGTCATTGTGTTCTAAGTCTCTCAGGTGCACCACCTAGCATTGATCAACTTATTTTCGAAATTATCCTCAAGGTCATATCATGACACATCTCTTGTAAACAAAATCCGTAACACTAACTCCAAGGCACCACCACAGATTGGCATGATTTAACGGTATTAAAATCATCAATGGTCTAACATCACTCATGTAAACTTCAATGCAATAGTTATTCCTAATGCCTCATGGGCGATGACATCAAACTCATTTAATTGCCTAAACTTCTTACACATCTACTACTAAAAACCACCAGTCATACCGTGACCTATGCTACACAACCTTGAGTTTATCACTATGAAATGAACATCACTACATGACCTCAATGCAAAAATAAATCCCAAAGTTTCAAAGAGAGATACTGTCATTATTGTAATGCAAAGTATACAACCTTAGATTCACTATTATTAGGGAATTACTACAACCCACATTAATGTCTTATTAGACAAACCTTAATATATATATATATCTAAAGGAATTTTCAAGATGATTTTGCAAGCCTCTCTATTTCTTAATTTTTAATGAGCATTTAACTACAATAACTTAATTGCCTTACTATGTAAACGTCTTGCTATGTGCTAGTCTACCACTTAACACAAGTATATATTTTTAGTAGGGTATGGGACGATGAGCATTACCTACGAACACTAAGGGCCATGCCTATGAACGCCACAAAGGATCCTATCTCTCAATGCCAAACTATGATCACCAATTTCTTAAATTAATATCATTCAGGTTTTTGGGAGGACAAGGGACATTAGGAATTTCCCAAGAGGTGTTCCACCCTAACAATGCCGCAAGAGGTCCTATTCTAGAACATCACAACTTAATTACTAAATACCAAGTCACCACGATTATCTAGGTTCACTCCTAGGTTACCTCAATCATTACGATTGTTTAGATCCTCACTAAAATTAGGGCACATCAATGGGGACACACTAAACTCAAGCCCTTAACCAAGGGACCTAATACTTTCTCGCCACGACGTTAACACTTGTTAATACATTCACTGACCAACAACCACTAAGGTGTTCACCCATAAGGATAACATCCTATTAACTAAGACTAATTCATCCTCTTGCATTGGCCTACATCAATTTATGTGCTCATTGAATTACCCATCAATCATGGTATTACCCCAAGGATCGAATTTTCCTAATTATGACATCGATATTGACCTCTCACATGTGTGACACCTAAGGCTACATGTAATAAAAAATCACGTTTCACTTTACACAATTATGACACTCTGCCAATCAATCTCTATGATTGATTATTCGTACTTTTATGCCACTTGCCCGACGGCGATACCTCGTTCCATTAACATCTCCAAAGACTCTACGTCTATAAAAACTGGAACATAAAACACCTCACACTATAAACCTTGGTGTCACTACTTATTGCTTATGTGGACACCCGTAAATTATTAACACACTTAATGAGAAATGCGAAAGCGATTTATATAACTAACTTGAATGTATGCCACTTGGCACTAATTTACTTATTGTGCTAACTACTTTGACTTTACCGTCGAGGACATGAACCACAATCGTCAGTAAACAACATCTACGTCAAAAGGTCCACTACCGGCCTCACCGTGTCACAACCGAAAGGAACCTTGAACCTAGAGCTCTGATACCATTTGTAACGCCTCGACTCGAATTAATGGGTTACCCGTGAGTCAATCTGGTCCAACCCGAGCGTTAGGTGTGAAGTGCAATGAAACAACCTAAATAATGTTACTAGTCCATTATTATTTTAATTGACATTTAACATGTTAGCATGCGATTACAATTTAGAGATGAACTATGTGAGGGACCCATGGGGAGCACCCTAGAGTCCAAATAAACAAAGCTACTAACAAAAAACATAAATAAAATATACTTACTTGTATAGCGCTCTCAAAATATGAAGCCTTTCCCAACCTGCCGTAACAAAGTGGGGATGTGAGCCTATGCCCAATGAAATTTATACAAGTAGTATAGAAACGAACGACATAAAGGAATACTCACATGCTACAACCACATTCATATATATATATACCTTTGAAAAATACATATTCCAATGCATTAATCAATTTATTACCAAAAACCTCACTTGCCCCGATTAATTGACCTTAATATTAGTTAAGGTTTTCTTTAATAACACTTAGAATTATCACTTCGTTTGACACACCTAGTTCAACACTTAAAACCTTTCCACTTAATTTATAAAAACCATTCCATTACTGGAACTTACCCTTTTATTCATTCCAATGCATTTTAGTATTTTCATTGAACATCTCCATTTCAACAAACGCAATCCCCGTGTTTGAAAACACTTATTTAATCTCTTAAAATTCTTTTCATAACACATTCTTGTATTAAGTTGTGACACCCCGCCTAATAAAATACCGGGCGATTACTCCTATACTAAATTAAAACCGGAGTCGCATATGGATCATTATTAGCATCACTGTCGAAAATCCATTTTAATTACTAATAACCTATTAGGCTGGCGTCAAAATTTTGCTTAAATACTCTTTTTAAACAACTACAATTAAAAACATCCACACAGTTTATGTAAGTGAAACTGAAATGAAATAAAATTATCGAACACTCGGTCGAAATTATACAACCATACTGAATGTCACACAAAAAGGAGGTAAAAGAATTAATAAATGTTGTTGGATTATTAACCTGAATGTGTACACAATACCTCCTATATAGATTACAAGAATGGAAGCGTCTATCGAGAACCTGCATGCATCCACAACAGCTGCAGTTGACGTCTGACTCGAAAGAAGTGCCATCCAGGCGTCCCTGTGTCTGGACACTTATATATATATATATATATATAATATAGAAAGAAAGGAAAATATAGAAACGGGTCAGAGCCCGAGTTTTGAAAATATTTAGCAAGTGCATAAATGCTTTATTTTTAGAAAAAGGTTTTAGCTCATATTTAAATTGGTATCGCGCTCCCATGAGATACCCCTCACCTCTCTTCTAATAGTGCACACCTAGCGCATCCTAACAAAATACCCTAGTCAAGCTACCCCTGCCTAACTAGTCTGTTAATCCATCTTCTAACAACCCTAGTTATTCCAAGTACTAAGGGCTAAACTTCTCCCCAGTCTCGACACTATGCCATGTTCGTGCGTGGGGTGTCTTGCAGAGAGAAATCCAAATAAGGAACCCCACTATACACTACTACGCGGCAAGGTCGATCGTCGAGATCCATTAGACCCTCAGTACACAACGTATATACATACTATATAATGACATACATAACATACTTACTCTAATATACATAATTCAATATACATTTGGATAATATCTCCCGGACTGTGGTTTATTCTATTTTCATCTTTATAATACACATCCGGATCTATCTACCGGACTGAGGATTCATTTAAAAAATGTTTACCAATTCAATTTCATTTCAAAACTTTCTATTTCCCTTCTTCTATCCAGGAAATATACTTAAAGCAAGTTTTATTATCATAAAAATGCTTTTTCATTTCATAACATCCCATTTCCCTTCTTCCACCCAGGAAATGTATTTAACTTCCCATTTCCCTTCTTCCATCCAGGAAATGTATTTAAAGCCGTTTTATTATCATAAAATGCTTTAACCTCAATAATGTCCCACATTATTGAGAATAGTTATATTACAAATCATATAATGTTTTTAAAACCGCCCGTCCGGGTTTCCACACTGTGCGCCCCCCTAAATGGCTATCATCGTCCAGGGCCTAGGAATATATTCACCCTTCATTCATTTGCCAGGGGACTTCACCTTACATGCGCATCTTCCCTTATGATAGTGATTTAGAGAGGTGTGTATACATAAATTTTCATTTATGAAAATCATTTCTTTTCCATTTTGAAATCAGTCACATTTTACATTCTCAAAATCATTTATTCTCAACGATTAAGTACCAACTTTATAATGAGCATTTCTTATTCTCATAGACTTATATATTATCTTGTTCTCATGAACATGGAACATACTATATAATACACATCCATATCATATTTTACTTATACTTTAATCACATAGTATACATACTATATATTCCTCCTCGAATATATATATAAATGGCCAGAATTGCCAATCACATTTAGCGATGACCAAATACCAAAGATTCTCTCAAACAATCATTATCATGCATTCATATACGCATGATACTATACCCAAAGTATTTCCTCACTTTTATAAATAATAATTACCTTATTCTCATCTAAGGATTTAGTGGGTGTCTCCAATTATACCAATTTACGTTAACTATGTAAGTATATTTTCTAATTCATCCTATTAATCTCATAGGATTTACCCAACCGTAATCAACATAATTATGTTATCCCGAATGTATAATCATATAGGCCAAAATTTCCACTGAAACTATCCCAACTGATATTCGTCCCCGAATACCCTAAAATTAAATATGTTGTGGATTTCCTTCCCACAAACCTAAGGACTACATCTCATCCAATTAATCTTTTAGAGGTCCCCACCCTATTTTAGGAACCCCAACATTCTAAATACTCAACTTATCTATTTTCCTCGAAAATATAATTTAAGGGTTACACATTAAAACCCTCATCTTTCCCACCTAAATTTCCTCAATTAGAGGACTATATACTCTTAAAAGGTCCCTTATGTTAACCTCGAATCAATTAGAATTGGAATTCATCCCATCCAATTCACCCTAGGAAAATTGCCTTACTTTCATAAGGGGTCGATCGATCGACCCATGGCCCTCGGTCGATCGATGGTTCGATCGATCGATCGACCACGCTCGATCGATCAATCATAGCCGGCAGCTTCTTCTCCGAGAAGATGTTTCGGCCATTAAAGCTTCTCCAAAGCTTTTGTCTCCTTACCCAACGTCCTACAACCTCAACCAACAACTAATACACTTATAAAATGGGTTATAAACCTCCTAGAACCCAAAACCAACAATAAATTTCGATTAAGCCCTAAGTTTATCAAATTAGGAATTTATTGGGGTTTATTCGTTTTAACTCTCGAAAACCCGTTTTATCCACGAAAACCCAACCCAAAATCTTTAGGGTTTGTTAATACCAAAATATGATATGAGATTTATGCTCAAAAATAAATAAAGCAAGTAAAAACTTGCCTCGTGGATATAATTCGACGATCCCGAGTCGAATCCGGCAGAGTCTGGCCCGAAATCTCCCTTTTCTCTCCTTTTCCTTCCTTTCTCTCTCTTCTTTCTCTTTTCTCCCTCTCTCCCTCCTTATATAGGGGGAAAATGGTTTATACCCCTTAAAACCCAAAAAATGACTCGTTTACTCAATTACGAGTTACTTTTAGTTCTAAAATTTCCCGAAAATCAATTTCGACAATCGGACACTCTTTTCCGACTATCTCAGCCATTCCGAGACTCACCGCGTAGTCAAAATTTCCATCCGAAGTACTTGACCGCAACTCACTATTTTAACTCAATACATCTCACCACGGATTTTCTAATTAAAACCTTACCTCTTGTCGCTTTACTCAACGGCGACATATAATTAAAATACTTCGACATGTTTACTTAATCCCAAAAGTAAATATTTCACCCATCGATAATCATCAAATCCTTGAAAATCCCAAAAATCACTATTCCGAGAAATTTCTCAATTTCCAATTTATACTCAATTATGGAATTTAATTATCCCCCAAAAGGACGGGTTGTTACATACTTCCCCCTTAAAATGGAATTTAGTCCTCGAAATTCGGATATAACCTACACCACCAACCTACGATCATAAATTCCACTACGTCTTAGTACACCCAAATTCAACAGGTGCTAACACGATGGTCCCTTACCATATTCCACCTATCTGAAGGTGTACTCCACCATGATAGATTCACCACAAGCTCATCTAAATTCCTACCCACTACGGACAATAACGACGCGTTACTCCGATGGCTTCTCTTGCCGCCAATAAGAGAAACGAGTCTATACCGCTCTAACATCTCGCAAAGCTAACACCCTTGCAAACAAACGTCCGCTCGTCCACATCAGGATAACTGATTTCCTTTAAAAAGGAAACTCTACTAAGATTTGACTACTTCCAATAGTCACGTTTCATATCTTGGGCACGACGTTCCATCCAACACACTCTAAATCCATCCGTGACTGCCTCACGGCATAAACTTCAACTTTATATACTATGCCCCTTCTATTTCAGGCAGTATATAAAACAAACTCACTAAGGTGACCATACACCTTTCTAACTCTTACACATCTGCACAAGCATTATAAACGCTCGACACATAATACTCTCTCTAAATAAGGGTCTCCTTTCCTCGGTGTAATACTCACACATGGGTCCTTCCAACCCGCAAAATTCAATTCCCCTTACATCGGCCCCTCGAACTCTATTGAACTTACATCCTAATAATGCTACGATCTATGCGTTACCCTACCCACGCGAAACAAGTATAATCCTAAGTATATCCCTAGTGCCCAAGGCCTTTCTCAACTCCCGACATTTGCTTGGTTTCATGCGTGGGACGTCTCGGAAAGCGAAATCCAAACAAGGAACCATCCCGTTACACTACTCCCTCGCGTGATCGGTCATTGAGATATAAAGGCCTAAGTCACCCCAAAGGTACGTCCTAAATCCTATCTCGCAAATCCACTAACGTACTTCTACTACTCTATCCTATCAATCGGACGCCTATTCTCTATCGAGATGTTACGAGTATCTTACCCAAAACATTACTTCTTCAAAGTTTGCCTTTTTATTAAGGCCTAACTATAATCCTCAAATCAATTTCTCTAAGTCCTACTTCACCCACCCACTTGTGGTGAGAGGACCACTTTAGTTCTTTTCCATAGCACAATATTTCTATAAACATATCATCATCAGATGACTCAGATTCTATAGTGTTTCATCCACACTATATGACTTATCAACAAAACCAACATCCTCGCATCCTATAACATCTCTCAACTCTCGACGTCGTTAAGGTTCATGCACGGAGCGTCTCGCAAAGCGAAATCCAAATGAGGAACCCCTCCAATTACACTACTACTTAACTTTGTCGATCGTGGAGGTCCGTCAACTTCAAATACGCAACCGAGATAACCCCATCCCCTCTTTTAACCCAATGTGGTCTGAAACTCCCGTCTTTCTCTAGGAGACATACCACCAAGCGCTGGTACTAACTCTATGTCCTTGCGCAATCAATAATGGGCTTAAACTCGCAGCTCAACAATTTACCCGGCACACCTCCAATCAGATCTATAAGGTCGCCACATACTCAAATCACGATAATGAAATCTCTGCTCATCGAAGTTCCATCTATGCACATAATTAAGGCGAAATTAACCTGTATCCAGGTGAGATATCATAACAACAACCCGTTCCACCCTAGAACTACGAACACGATAGTCTTGCCATCGTTAGCCTGCTATCGCTCTGAACAACGAAGAGTATAATATACTCATAATATCACCATACTCGTATAAACATATAGGACGAGTATCATAAGCCAGATATATATTTATTTAAAATATCAACACCCGCCTCTATAGCGAATGAAGGAAAATAAATCTCCGCTGCCGCGGAAAACACATAGGCCTACATGATATAATGTTATCGAGATCACCACAAAACTCAAATTACACACACGAGTCTAGGGCTAATAAACACCGCAACTTTATCTATCCACACCAATTATACCTCTCCCTTCTGAGGTGAAACTCCTAACAACAATTTCACCTTACATCATTCCCTCATCTTGGGTCACCCTGACCCTTCCAAGGTTATCAGTATCTTGGACTCCATCGCCATGATACTGACAATCACTTTACTAATTCCCCTTAACGTCTTCTTTGTTAGAAGAAGATTCCACTACCAACCTCAAAAACCCCATTTTAACAAATTCCGCAGGTGGATGCCCATCAATGGGGTCCTCGAACATACACATTCTCCATATTACTCTTTATTCACTGTTGGCCTCTGGCCGAACTTTATGTGAATAATTCAGAAAATCCATTCTTCTCATTCCTGCTGAATCATAGGGACTCACGGTCAAAACTATCCGTAAGATCCCTTTCGAATCCTTATCGTCACTGGGAAATTCAACTTTAGTACCACTATCTACTACAGCGGTACTGCGGTACTCATAACTACTATACTTTAGTAGTCGTTGCAACCATCCTTAGAAAACACTACAAAGGAAGTGACCTCTACTACGGTCCTCATTCTCGACTTCACCTACAGCTCCAAATAAGCCTCGCCTCCTGCTGCCATCCAAGCCCCGCACACGAATCTCGAATGAGTGCGCAAAAGATTTACATAATCTTATAATATGGCAGGAGAATGAAATCTCGCAAGAGAAATAAGCAATCCTAATCCTGAGGCTCTATATCAAATTAAACGCAACTCTAAAAGCGTAGTACGTCCGCACATATTCCTAAGGACACTAGAACCTGATGCCCTGATACCATCTGTGACACCCCGCCTAATAAAATACCGGGCGATCACTCCAGTACTGAATTAAAACCGGAGTCGCATATGGATCATTCTTAGCATCACTGTCGAAAATCCATTTTAATTACTAATAAACTATTAGGATGGCGTCAAAATTTTACTTAACTACTCTTTTTAAAAAACTACAATTAAAAACATCCACACAGTTTATGTAAATAAAACTGAAATGAAATAAAATTACCGAACACTCGGTCAAAATTATACAACCATATTGAATGCCGCACAAAAAGGCGGTAAAAGAATAAATAAATGTTTTTGGATTATTAACCTGAATGTGTACACAATTCCTCCTGTCTAGATTACAAGAATCGAAGCGTCTATCGAGAACCTGCATGCATCCACAGCAGCTGCAGCTGACGTCTCACTCGAAGGAAGTGCCATCCAGGCGTCCCTGTGTCTGGACACCTATATATATATATATATATATATATAGCAAGAAAGGAAAATATAGAAACGGGTCAGAGCCCGAGTTTTGAAAATATTTAGCAAGTGCATAAATGCTTTATTTTTACAAAAAGGTTTTATCTCATATTTAAATTGGTATCGCACTACCATGAGATACCCCTCACCTCTCTTCTAATAGTGCACACCTAGCGCATCCTAACAAAATACCCTAGTCAAGCTACCCCTGCCTAACTATTCTGTTAATCCATCTTCTAACAACCCTAGTTATTCCAAGTACTAAGGGCTAAACTTCTCCCCAGTCTCGACACTATGCCATGTTCGTGCATGGGGTGTCTCGCAGAGAGAAATCCAAACAAGGAACCCCCCCTATACACTACTACGCGGCAAGGTCGATCATCGAGATCCATTAGACCCTCAGTACACAACGTATATACATACTATATAATGACATTCATAGCATACTTACTCTAATATACATAATTCAATATACATCCGGATAATATCTACCGGACTAAGGTTTATTGTATTTTCATCTTTATAATACACATCCAGATCTATCTCCCGGACTGAGGATTAATTTACAAAATGTTTACCAATTCAATTTCATTTCAAAACTTTCTATTTCCCTTCTTCTATCCAGGAAATATACTTAAAGCAAGTTTTATTATCATAAAAATGCTTTTCCGTTTCATACCATCCCATTTCCCTTCTTGCATCCAGGAAATGTATTTGACTTCCCATTTCCCTTCTTCCATCCAGGAAATGTATTTAAAGCCATTTTATTATCATAAAATACTTTAACCTAAAAAATGTCCCGCATTATTGAGAATAGTTATATTACATATCATATAACGTTTCTAAGACCGCCCATCCGGGTTTCCCCATTGTGCGCGCCGCTAAATGGCTATCATCTTCCACGGCCTATCACCAAGACAACGTGGGATCCTAATGAAACATCGGGAAGAGGCCATATGCCTACGGGAGAGTCATAACCACACGCAAAATTACCTCACCATTGCAGAAAAACATATAATAATCGCTCATATGGCCTAGGAATATATTCACCCTACATTCATTATCCAGGGTACTTCACCTTACGTGCGCATCTTCCCTTATGATGGCGAGTTAGAGAGGTGTGTATACCTAAATTATCATTTATGAAAATCATTTCTTTTCCATTTTGAAACCATTCACATTTTACATTCTCAAAATCATTTATTCTCAATAATTAAGTACCAACGTTATAATGAGCATTTCTTATTCTCATAGACATATATATTACCTTGTTCTCATGCGCAAGGAATATACTATATAATACACATCCGTATCATATTTTACATATACTTTAATCACATAGTACACATACTATATATTCCTCCTCGAATATATATATAAATGGCCATAATTGCCAATCACATCTAGCGATTACCAATAATCCCAAAGATTCTCTCAAAGAATCATAATCATGCATTCATATACGCATGATACTATACCCAAAGTATTTCCTCACGTTTATAAATAATAATTAACTTATTCTCATCTAAGAATTTAGTGGGTATCTCCAATTATACCAATTTACATTAACTAAGTAAGTATATTTTAAAATTCATCCTATTAATCTCATAGGATTTACCCAACCGTAATCAACATAATTATGTTATCCCGAATGTATAATCATATAGGCCAAAACGTCCACCAAAACTATCCCAACTGATATTCGTCCCCGAATACCCTAAAATTAAATAGGTTGTGAATTTCCTTCCCACCAACCTAAGGACTACATCTCATCCAATTAATAATTTTGAGGTCCCAACACTATTTTAGGAACCCCAACATTCTAAATCCTCAACTTATCTATTTTCCTCAAAAATATAATTTAAGGGTTACACATTAAAACCCTCACCTTGCCCGCCTAAATTTCCTCAATTAGAGGACTATATACTCCTAAAAGGTCCCTTATGTTAACCTCGAATCAATTAGAATTGGAATTCATCCCATCCAATTCACCCTAGGAAAATTTCCTAACTTTCAGAAGGGGTCGATCGATCGACATATGGCCCCCGATCGATCGATGGTTCGATCGATCGATACCCCACGCTCGATCGATCGATCATGGCGGGCAACTTCTTCTCCAAGAAGTTGTTTCGGCCATTAAAGCTTCTCCCAAGGTTTTGTCTCCTTACCTAACATCCTACAACCGCATCCAACAACTAATAAACTTATAAAATGGGTTCAAAACATCGTAGAACCCAAAACCAACAATAAATTTTGATTAAATCCTAAGTTTCTCAAATTAGGAATTTATTGGGTTTTATTTGTTTTAACTCCCGAAAACCCGTTTTATCCACGAAAACCCAATCCAAAATCTTTAGGGTTTGTTAATACCAAAATATGATATGAGATTTATGCTAAAAATAAATAAAGCAAGTAAACACATGCCTCGTACACTTGCCTCGTGGATATAATCCGACGATGCCGAGTCGAGTCCGACGGAGTCTGGCCTGAAATCTCCCTTTTCTCTCCTTTTTCTTCCTTCCTCTCTCTCTTCTCTCTTTTCTTTCTCTTTTCTCCCTCTCTCCCTCCTTATATAGGGAGAAAAGGGTTTATAGCCCGTAAAACCCAAAAATGACTCGTTTACTCAATTACGAGTTACTTTTAGCTCTAAAATTTCCCAAAACTCAATTTCGATAATCTGACACTCCTTTTCGACTATCTTGGCCATTTCGAGACTCACCGCATAGTCAAAATTTTCATCTGAGGTACTTGATCGCAACTCACTATTTTAACCCAATACATCTCACCGCGGGTTTTCTAATTAAAACCTTACCTCTTGTCGCTTTACTCAATGGCGACATATAATTAAAATACTCTGACATATTTACTTAATCCCAAAAGTAAATATTTCACCCATCGACAATCATCAAATCCTTGAAAATCCCAAACATCACTATTCTAAAAAATTTCTCAAATTCCAATTTATATTCAATTATGGAATTTAATTATCCCCCCAAAGGACGGGTTGTTACATAAGTATTGGTTTAACCATTTATATTGCTTAATCACCCATTTATTTACTCCCTTTAACCCCTTTTATTTCTTTATGGACATTAATAGATTTACGCATTTACTTATCCATTTCAACTTTACCGGAACATTATTGCATTCATTTAAGTTACGTTATATTCATAAATTTTACCAAACAACCCATTTCTTGATATGTTACATACTTCCTCTTATCTTTTCTCGAAATCTTCCTTTACCGCATAGTTACACCTGCTCCACACCGATGGCTATGCGCACCTTATGCTCTGACCAGTGATTTTGGGCTTTTCACCCAAGGGCTCTGGGCCCTTCTTATTTTATCCTGGTGTCATCCGAGTACCTTTAATGTGTTTTAACATTTTGAAAATATCCACATTATTCCACTTATCCTTTTTACCCAGCTGAAGCTAAAACCGGGACATCGCCACCCCATTTGTGTTTCACTTTAATAATTTGTCATTTCATGTCATTTACACTTTAGATTTCACTTGTATACCAAAATTCATATTCGTTTACGATCACTTTGTGTAAACCCCTTTTTAAAAATTTTATTTCATAAAAATATTCCACTTTAAGTAAAAATGCCATATTACCCATTTGTTTCCCAAGTGTTAATTTCACCCCTAAATACTATTAAGTTATACACACCAACTTCTTAAGTGTTTTAACCCTTTAACACATTTTTACATTGGAAACACTTTTACACCTTTAATTCCCTTTTAATCTCATAAGTGTAAATATTTCACAACATTAGTAAGTTACACTCATTAACCATTCCGTGTCTACCCATTAACACTTAATTAATGCTCTTTTATAAACATTTTTCAAGCACACATTTCTTTACTTCTTCATTCAATAAGTATATTCACACTTAAAACTACTTATATAAGAAAATTTTCATTTCTTTTATCACATTATGTCTTTTAGTCCCAATTACACATACTTTGAAGATTAAAATCCCAACTTTTATTATTTCTTGTTTAAACCAAAAAAAATATTCTTTAAACTTGTTTATAAATTCTATGTCAAAATACTAAAAGTTTATATGCATGAGAAGATTGATTTTAAACATAAAAATCCTATTACATGGTTTAAACATTTCTTTTTTACTAAAATTACTAGAAAATACAGCATTTTCATTAAACATCAACTTTTATTATTTCAAGCCATTAAATAATTATCCACCTGTTATTTTTAACAAAATAACCTTTTTCTTAAATTTTTTTTTATTCCATAAAATGTTCATTATTTCTTTTCACAAAGAATACACCAAAATAATATTTTCTTGAATTTGTATTCTATAAAAATGTCCAATATTTCTTTTCTACTAGCATTACACCCAAATAATATTTTCTTGCATTTTTATTCCATAAAAATATGTATTTTATATTCTAAAATTGAATCAATTTTTATGACCTATTTTAATCATCTTTGTTATACTTGTTTGTCAATTTTATAAAATACCGCTTGTGCACGGACTTTTATAGAATAACGAGTGTAAGTATAGGTCTAACCCACATGGATTTATCAATTTTAAATTTTAATAGAATTGTGACTGTCCAACTAGACAAAATGGGGTAGAGAATATTTATTAAACTAAATAAAATCAACTACGTTAAATGAGAGTAACACAAGAATTTGTAAACAATTAGGAATAATTAGGATTCGGGGTCCATTTATCACGTAACTAATGTTGCACACTAATTTAATTTTTCCATTCCCTTTTTATAACTCAAATTAAACCGACTCTCGTCGTGTTTAATTCAGAAAATATGACAGTTATGTTCGAAATAGACAGCTAAAATCCCTATTCCCTTATAAAATACAAGTTTTAAGTTTTCAAGTATATTTAACCATGGACTATCAAAACAATCAAAATGTAAGCATAATGCATCAAAAATTACTATTTTTAAATCTCAAAACTTAATTGACAAAACAATTTTGAGGGTTTTAAAACACACTCTCGTGTCGCTTTAAAATGAACACTGAATCTTTGATAACAATTAAAATAAAAAGGGAATAAATAATAATCAAATTAATATGACAATATTAGCTAAATATGATAAACTTCACCCTACTCCTAATATAGGAATCAAGATACCATAATGAAAGAGAAATTGAAAGAATAAGTGGAGATTTTAATTAATAAATCAAACTTATAATAAGTTCTCTCACAATAATCTTCAATCCTCTGAAAAAAAGATAAAAACTTGGCCCTAAAATTGAATACAATCACTCAAAAATTTCTCCCCAAAATTCCTCCAAAATTGTGAGCCCAAGGGTCCTTTTTATAGGACAAGTGGTGAGGTATTTGAGTTGTAGTGGGACTCTCCCTGATTGGTCGAATAGTGTTGGAACCTATCACTCCACCTCTTTAATATTTGAATCGGGATAAGTGACTGGATTTTTCCCACAAGAAAACTCTTATATTTTCTTGTTGAACACGCACGTTGAGTTTCATCTAAACTAGAGAATAAAAATTTCTAACTTTTCTTTTTATGATTTCACAAGTGCGAAAATAACTTTTTTCGAACGACCATAAAAATTAACTTTTTTGCACCTTTTTTGAGTTGATGATCAATTTGCACCAAATTTCATCATTATCTACAAAATTTTCACTTGACACTTTTTTCACAAATTAGCACGAGAATATTATAAAATTATCGAAGTGCCCATTTTTTACTTATAATTTTCATTTTAAATCCCAATTCAATCATTCTTGCTTTTTTTTTTCCTTTTTTAAGAAAATTATCCTAAGATCTTATTAAATAAAATAAAATAAAATGGGACTAACAAGGTACAAATTTGGTTATAAAATATACAAAATAATGCACTTATCAATATCATTCCATACAAATACTAATATAGTTACTAATCATTACTAGGATGCAAGTTAATACCCTATACACATATTTTAAACTAATATATGTAAATAACATGCTGAAAATAAATTACACATTCAACTTGGATCGAATTTAGTTTTTCCCACTTCAAATAAAGCCCAAATCAGTGAAAGGAAAGAAAGCTCTAATAGAGATGACAATCCCCTACATCCTAAGGTGGCCTTAAAGGGGTTGTCTTACACCACCAAGTTTAGATCCAAGAAGCACCATTTAAAACCCTCTACAAAACCTCCACCAACATATACATCTTATTCTCAAGAATACCCCTATTCAATACACTTCAAAATCCCTCCAACAATATCTCTTATAAAACACTCCTAACAACACTTCCATATATACATATTTAGCAGCTTATATTTTAACAGTGGGGAGGATCACATATTTAGTGTTCATATAGTTATTACTCCTAAAGAAAATATAGTGGACAGATTAAGGAAATGGTAGATGTGTCTCGGGCTTTGGCAGTGGGGAAGGAGTCCTCCAACCCCACACTCCTTTTTCTTAAATACAAAATAAAGTGATGTTCCCCCAAACAAGAAACGTTATCCTCCCATATCAGGTATTCAAGCCTCATAAATTTGAGAGTGCATGGTATCCAAGGGTTGGTATGTTAACAACTCATCTCTCTCTCTCTCTCTCTCTCTCTCTCTCTCTCTTATTAATCCAACTTCCTAAGTTATATAACGCCCAAGAGTTTAACTCATGTTGTCCTAGGTTACGAACCCATGAACGAGCAGTTAACAGTGCAAATGGTAGACTGAATCTTGTTAGTCGTCGCTCAAACAACGGAGCTTGTCGTTAGAACGACAACTTCCCTTCGTTTGAGTGACCCTATGCATCATTTGAAGGACATAAGAAATATGGTGGAAGTTAGTTTTCTATGTTTTCACAATTCATTCCTTCAATATATATATATATATATATATATATGTACCCTCTTTATATATTTTTCTTAAATCGTACATGTGATACCAAAACAAAGGGATGGAAGCCTTATAACAATAACCCTCTATTCATTAATTTAATCTTTTACCCACAATTTTTCCTATAATTATCATCAAGTCCCCATATCAATTTAATTAAGAATACAGTTCGGTCATACTCATCCCAATTTCAATGTTTTCGTATTATCGTAATCTTATGCGGGGATTAAATAAATTATTTAGGACGGGATATTACATAGATCATCTTCGGGATGTACAAATTGAAAAGGATTAGGGAATAGCCTAGTGATGACACGGGTAAAATTTGGTTTTAACTCAGTTAAAATCTCAAATATTCGCTGAACATGGGGTGGATAGCTCATCAAGATGAAAGGCAAACCCTAAGTTTGGGGGCTACTTAGGCGCAGGAAACAAATGTCAGTTTTGGTTAAAACCTTGAACATATTGGGAGTCCTAGGCTAAATAACTCAATGACCATCTAAATATGGGCAATAATCTAGTAAATTAGTAATCTTCAATAAACCAAATAGTCACAACAAAAACAAGATGATGAAGATGGCTAAAAATGATGGTTTTTCCCAAACAATCCCTAAACTGTAGAAAGGGGGTGAAAGGCGTATCTAAAACCCCTAACAACTTTTTAAAATGATTAAAAGCATCAAAGCTTTAAAGAAAGAAAATAAAATATTGAATTTCTCGATTGTTATGGTGGAAGCTCAGTAGATTTCTAAGTTGAAGAAGTAGTGGAGTTTGAATTTTTTTTTTCTTTTTCTCTCTCTAAAGACTCTAACAAGGGAAGACGATCGATTGGAAAAAAGAAAAACGTTTTTTAAAATGAGTATTTATACTCAAAAAGGGGAATTAGTATTCAATCATGACCCATGATGTCATATTTGGAAAAGCAAACATGCGCAATAAATTTGAACGCGCACGTAGTTCCCCATATGCATGTGAAAATTATGTCGGACATAAAAACCCAGCTAATGACACATGTCAAATCCTATCCTGGAGTGAAAATATTACAAGTCAAACTATTCGGCACACACCGAGAAGACTTTAAGGTCGATAAATTTATCTTCGGATAAAACTTCACTAACTCATATAGCTCATCAAATACTACCAAGGCACAACACTTCGTAGGATCTTCCTCGTTCCTCAATCATTGGAAAATTCTTAGGGGCTTTTATAGTACCATAAAATATGGTGTGTTCGGATAACCAAGTATGATGTAACAACTAGCCTTTTTTATTACTAAAATGAGGTCGGATTCGACTTGGTATGTTCTTCCCAACACATTCTACTCGGACCCAGCATGACATGAAGTGACTTTAGCCAACCTGGATTATAATTATTTATGGTTTTGGTTAACAATATGTACAGGTGGACATCATCTAGTGGGGTGACATCATCAACACTCAGCAAACAGGCATGAGGAGTCGAAGGTTTATTATACCCCCATTATTGATGGGCAATATGTACCCATCCCATCCTCTTATAATGGAAAGTAAAAGTACACTTGCCTAATCTGTAAAGGCATGCCATATGTCACCCAACATTATTTTTGTCTCCACTACTCTCTCTCTCTGGAACCACTTATAATATGTATAAATATGGCACACAATCCCCCCAAAAAAGTATCAAGAGATTATTTTCTAGCTATTATGTTGTCCATTTCCAGACTGAACTAGAGAGCTTGTAAACCTCCATTCATCTATGGATGTTAGCCACTGAAATTAACTTAATCACAACTACACCTGTGGATGTAGGCACAATAATGGGCCTAAAACACATAAACACAGTTAGCCTCTCTTTTCTCTACTATACCTACCCCAGATAAGCATTTCTATAATTATTATCTCTTTATCTATCATGAATCTAAGATTAGTTCAATTAGCAAACATATAAATCCATACACTAGTTTTAGGCATTAACAATGTGTATTTGCTATTAGTGATCCATATATTGTATGAATTCCTTTTTTTTTTTTTAAATGGAAAACACTTGAGGTAGGGGAGGATGGATAGCTGCCATTAGGGCTGCCAGCCAGAAGACTGAAGTGGGCCAATAAGTACCATAGAAGGAACCACATGCAACACCAGTTGACTTAGCCTCTATCATTTCTCATGCAGTAACAACATGAATTACTACCACCTTACAAAACCTACAACTACCCCAATTGCTACAACCGAACGTTGTTGTGTGAGTTTAACCAAACTTGTCTATTTGGTAGAGGGTACATAGGATATTTGACAGGGTAACCCGCCTGAGTTTATGGGAACCATGGACATTTCAATGGAACCCCAATAGTGGAAAGATATTCAGAGGAACTTGAGGATGTAGAAGTGCATAAAAATTCATAGGCAGATGCTTTCCATATTTAAATTTATGGGGGAGACATTATAGAGGTGGGATTTTATCACCACCATTGAGGAAATGAGTATTATGGACATAGTTGTGTTCTGAAAGAGGTTCGAGGAAAAGTATTATCAGCTGGCCCTTAAAGACATAAAAAAGCGGGACTTTTTGACTTTGGTTCATGCGAAGCACACAGTGTTCGAGTACGATTAAGAGTTCATAAAATTATCTTTGTTTGCACTCGAGAAGGTGAACACTAAGGAGAAACATATTTACTGTTTCATCAGGGGACTGACTTCAAAGATTGGGAAGGTAGTACGAGGGAATCTGACATACACCACATATACTTAGCTAGTAAATGTTGCACTTATGCACTGTAAGGAGAACTCGTACTTTTAGAAGTATAAGAATAAGAAGGCAATAAACAAAGGGACCAACTCTACTTAAGAAAAAAAAAGTAGTGCAAATGGAGGTGAGTATTGTCATCGCAAGGAGGAGAAACCACCACAACTTTAGGATAAATAGGGATATTATTATCAATGGAAGAAATATAAAAGTGAAAGCCGTGGGTTGTGAATAAGGGGTTCACAATGGAGTCTTTAAGGTATGTTGCTATGGATGTTGAGGGGAGGAACCTTTAGCAAGAGGTTTACAAAGTGAACCCATGTTAGTTCTATGATCAAGGTAATAGGATTTTTTCACTTTAGGAATATGCTACTGGGACTATATTTTCCAACATCAGTTCATGTTCACCTAGCTCTATCGGAACCATATGATCAGGGGAAACAACAACCACCGTGCTTGGAGGACGATGAACATGGTAGCCTGTGAGAATGGGTACCATTTTGGGTGGACTAGGGGATATCATTATTACTTACTTAATTTATTTATTTATTATTATTCCTTTATATGTGTATGTGTAAAGAAATAGTAGGTAGGATATGTAGATACATTAAATGAGTTATGTGGATCTATTAGGAGGTCAGACATGGGTCATTTCCCATGATATAGATTAATTGTTGATTTATTGGTATGATGGTCCATCATAGTATGAGTGAGCTATTGAGTAGGATTACATGGTTGATCTTCCACAGTGTGAATGAGCTATTGAAAAGGAAAGAATGAGTAATTTCTGGCATCATGGGGTAATTTTTTATTATTTCGGTATGATAGTCCATCTTAATGTGAGTGATCTATTGAGTATGATTGAATAGTTGATCTTACACAAAATGAGTGGCACGTTCAGTATAAATGAATGGTTGATTTATTTTAGTGCGGGTGATCTTCTAAATGCAATTGTCACGGTAAGTGCCACAACATGGTTAAATTACCACTGTACGGATGAGTGTTGAGAAATAAGATGACCTTATTTAAAATGTGTTTACTTGAGAGATTCTGTAAGATATTAGGTCTAGTAATGAAATGGTAGGCTACGAGTATATATGCGGGTTTCCTTATTTGGATTATTCATCCAAAGTATGAGTCTCCACTAGGTGATGAGCTATGGATCCAACAACCTATCATTTCTTTATTTTGCTTGGAATGAGGGAGAGTTCCAATGACGAAATTTCATTATTATGGGAGAAAGAATGTAATACCTCGTATTTTTAGAATTAAATAAATATTTTTTTATTAATGAATATTTACGTGGGTGATTTAGTGGATAATTTATTAAAATATATTGTTTAAATTAATAACTGGAAGTTAAAATGAAAATTTTAAATAAATTATGGATGACTCGTTGATTTAATTGTAATTAATATTGATTTCATGGGTTAATATGGATGGACTGGGATATGGGTGAATACATAAGCTCAAAATTGTATTTTTAATGTGAAAATAGGACCCCGGGGTGGCTACTCATTTAGGCCAAGTTTTAAGAGTATTCATTATTATTTTGGGCTTATTTGGCGGTCCAAAAGTTGGCTATAGTGGATTTGAGGGATTAGGGTCATAAATAGGTTATTAAACCTCATTAATCATCATAATGCATCATAAGTAAGAAACTATTATTAGAGATAAACTTTGGGAGAAGAGGGAGAGCACACAAAAGGATTTAAAGTTTAATTTTATTTAAAGGCAAGAAATACTATCTTGCTTATTGTGTTAATGTGTCTTGTTTATGATTTCATCACTGATTATGAATCAATCGGGTAGACACGTTCTCTTAAGATTAAAATCAGATTTTCGACTTATAAATGTTATTATTAATCATTTTTTTGTATTGGGCTAATGCGGGTTAAAGATGTAAACATGGAATACTCTTTTAAAATTTGATTTTTATTAAATTTATGTTGACAAACTTATTAATCTATGTTTGTATAATTTTTATGATGACTAGAATTCATACTTAGGAGTTATTGTCATGTTTCATTCATATATTGGATAATAAAGAAATGTAATTAATGGTTAAATGGAATCTGAAATTTAATTTGTAGTGGGTGTATTAAAAGGTTAGGTTTTGTATATACTGACTTGGATTGGGTTTGGACACCAAGATATGAGGATTTTAGTTAGGATTGTATATGAGTTATCATGACTAAAATCAAAATTATAGTGAAGATTTTATTAAAAGTTAAATGATGATGAAATCGGGTTTAAAAATGAGTGTTTTTGTGGAAGTTTTGAGAAAGCGGGTGACCTTACCATAGTAGGGACCAAGCCCGATATAATGCTCAAGGAAGGTCTCTATATCGTCATATCCTACCACTATGTAGGCTAGGTAAAGGGTTGCCATGATTATATTATTGGGGAAAAAATTTGGGATTAACTTCTAAAATGTAAAAAAGTTTTAGCCCTAAAGAGTTATGATTAATCACGCATTGAAAATAAATCCAGAACTAGCTTGAATGATTAAACCTAGGGTTTCAAGAATAAAATATCTTTGCATCATTTTGTGATATGTATGAGGATACAAAGATAAAATATGAAGAAATCATTGCTTCCCTCCAAGACCTCCGAAAACCTTGCTTTACCTTCTGTAAATTTTAGGTTTCATAATGTATGATCCTCCCAAAAATCAGGTAGGTGTGTGGGGACATTTTAAGATGGTAAGCATTCCTTATGATTGATATATGGTGGTCTATCTCTAGGACTCTTCATAAAAACATGAATGGTATTTTCTTTCACCAATCCAAAACCTTAATAATAAATCATTACTAGCAAAAACCCCTCCCCACACCTTTATGTATGAGTATAAAGGGAGGGCTTGGGTCAAACTAGGTTTCTTGAGAGTTTTATCTTAACTACTTAGCTTTATGGATTACACTAAAGATGAAAGACAAATAATTAAATTAGATTCAATTAAATAGTCTAAAACCCAATTACAATTATCGTAATCTATTTCCTTTCTTTATTTAATTATAATTAATTTCACTAAATAATTATGTCTGCCCACTGATTTAACCATCTAAAAAATTACTCGAAAATATAATGAGGTATTATTTTCAAATTTGATTATAGTACATAATATTATTCCCCACGTTAAGTGTTTGATACCCACTTGGTTAAATTAATTTACCGTTAACATCATCAATTCCATAATTCTTAGACTTAACTTATTTGTTACTCCACAAGGATGATAAAATAATCCATTAGACGGGTTTTACTTATTTGAAAAAAAATCATATTACTCTATAAAGGGGATGTAATAAAACATGGTATCCCTTCTACGGGGATTCCTCTGAATTATAATCTCAGACCTACTCACACAATCACTGTCCAATGAATGGGGATAATTTGACTCAATAAAATTAGATCTCACACATAACAATTAAATTGACATTTACCCAAGAATTCTAATTCCCATAATTCTCGAGATTAAATGATGTGAGATTGCCTGAGTCTAATCAAGACATCCTTTAGAATAAAATCTCACTAGTGGCCCTGTTCAATTTATTATTAGGATCTACTGATCACAATCCTTTGTTGAATTATCATACAAGTTCTCGAACCATCACAGAGATTTTTGTAGTTTTATATAAACTAGTAGGATTTCATCCCAACTATTCTGATATGATGTCAACTTTATATAGAGGTTGTGAACATTTTAATAGTTCTAGAGCTGGAATCCTGACCTCTTAATTATCAACCCGAAGATGATTCTTTTAAATTCCTACTCAGCTCTATTGATCAACATGTCTACAATATATATAAAATAAGTATAAGGCATTCTCATAACCATGATTATTATCTCAAAATAAACTGACACAACTTTAATCAAAAGTAAATGTCACACATGGTTTTAAGAATAGAACATCAACAATCTCCCACTCAGTCTTAAAGTCGTGTATCTAAGCCTCAACCCTTTTGTAAGTTAGTTTGTTGCGTAATTGTAAAAGGACTAACCAAATGTTATCTGATACAACCTTTTGATAAACTTATCACCTATTCTATTCGATCTCTCAAACTCAGCTTAACCCTTTACGAGTTACAGGCTCTCTCGAATTTGTAATTGTACTGTTATGAACACTAAAAGTTCTACAACCAATCGAACTTGAAGGAACCTCTCCCAAGTTACTTAGGAAGTAACCAAGCCATACATATCCTCTTTAGTTATCTTTGAACTGAAAATAACTTTGGCATCCCTAATGGAGTCATCAATCCAATATTACTTCACATTTCTCCAACTTATAGCTTAACCTCCTTAAGTAAACACAAATTCCAAGGAAAAAACTTCTAATCCTTATTTGATTGAAAAACTAGTCTTTCTGCCTTAAAGGTACAAGACTAATAGACTAAAATATGTTGACCATGATAAATACATAACAAAGTTTGGTGTTTGCATAAAATATATAGCATTCAAGAGGGTGACTATAGCCAAAGCATTAGGTATATTCCTCGTTCCTTTCATCTAATCAAGTTTCCTAAGGCATTAATTCCCAGACACAGTGATTCCATACTTGAAAATAACTCTTTTTATGGAATCCCGATGATACTCATGTGTATGCAACATCGATATAACCAACTTAAGATAATCCCAACATCATTTGTAATCAATATAGTGAAAGTATGATCATAAATATGTGCATGTCTTGTCCTAAGTACTTTATATCGAATATCTAGACAACCACACTCCTGTGTAAGACATTACTCCCACCTTATTCTCTATTAGAAAAATTTAATCCATAAATTGTATAAGAAATACCACCACATTTTTGTCATTCTTATTATACTAACAAGTATTATTTGATCTTAGATTAATATCAAAACTTGATTACCTAATTAAAACAAATAACTCAAGTCCTTTATGTTATCTTAAATGCATTATTGATGTCACAAACTCACATCATTTTGCTTTTCCCACATCTTACGATGTACTTATTAAGGCAATCATTCAAGAATCATTCTTCGAATTAAAAGAATCCTGACAGACTTTAGCATGTATATTGTTAGAAGGATTGATCATAGTGAATCCCTATATTTATGAGTAAGACATTTTTAAAGCCTTTCCTTGAAGTTGTTTTCCTTCCCATCCATCTTTATTTGAACTTCTTATGGGTCCACTTGCGCCCAATTTGTTCTACCCCATCAACTAGTATATAAGTTCCAAAATTTAATTCAAATACACTGAATCCATAGTCAAAATTCAAAGAAAAAGTCCTTGTCTTGGTATGCCTCGTTGTATTTCCCGGGACTCGATTCGTGTTTGCTTGGTATCTTATCGAAAACACCACTAAAAATACTAACCATAATCAATGACTCTTAATACTTCCACTATAACGTGCCACCATTTATTGTTCAATATAAGTGATACTTGTACCGTGATTATTAGTAATTCTCCCATTGAAATAAGACAATTTATTATCAATATCAGGATGCATCTAATCCTATATAGGCGGTCTAACAACATTGGCAATACGATGTTCCATTTTATCTTACAAGTCCAACTTACACTTGGTCCAGTGGTTTATTATATAATCCTCTTATAATAACCAGTCATTGATGGAATAAATTTCCTTCTTATACTTAGGAGTATGGTACAAAATACCTTTTCTACCTTTGGGATAACCAATAAAGAGACATGCCTCTATCATTAAATTCAACTTTCTTACTTCCTTTCACACGACAAGTGTCGGGTATTCTAGATCCAAACATGCCTTAGAATGATCTTGAACCCACTCTAATATTTAATGGGAGTTCAAGATTCCGATAATGAGGAAACTAAATTATAACGAATATGTTTGTCTCTTGATAAAAAAAAATCCTAATAAGAATGTTGAAGTCCTAAATAACCTACCATGGACATTACCATCTCCAAAGTAGACTTATTACTTTATTTCCTCTACACCATTCCAAAGTGGAATGCCCAGTGTAGACAATTTGGATAAAATTCCAAGCTCTGATTAATGATCCATTAACTAGCCCAAGAGGTAAACACCTCCATGATCAAAGCTCAGAGTTTGAATTTGTTTACCTCACCCATACTCCACCTTAGACATTCACACTTTGAACTAATAAAAGTCTTAAAACATTTGGTGCATAAGTTAAATATATCGATACCTTCGAGTGATCATCAATGAAATAAATGAAGCATTCAAAACCACCTCTTCACCTAATCGCACGAATCTAAGTGAACCATTCCCAAAATATCTTTAGTTATTTATCTTTGCGTCGTGAAGGGGTCCTTAGTTATTTTACCATCTAAATAGGATTCAAGATTAAAAGTGCCTCCACTTACAATGAACTCAATTGTCCATTTTAAACCAATCTTCGAACTCCTTTTAGAATAAAAGAACCATAACATAAGTGTCAATATTGTGTTTGGTTCTAGAAGGAAATTCTCTTTAATGATCTTTCCAATAAATTATTCAATTAAGAATTTAGCATTATAGATAAGACAAACTTTATAATGTGAAAATTATTTTCTAACCTACCAAAATAGGTAAAAGATATTTAATTTTAATCGAATAATTTTATAAAATCAATCAAATATCTATTTAAAAGCAATTTAGAAAATAAAACTGAATTTACTAAAAACCAGGTACATTAATATTTATCCATGTTAACTTTATATCTTCACTAGAATTCATAAGAATATCCCATCGCTAATACTATTTCCATATTCTAATTGCCCATGAATAGGAATATATCTCTTTAAGTAATTGTCAGGGTACCTAGAACCTTTGCAACAAGTAACAATCCTAATTTTTAGTTCTTAAGTCAACATACCAGGTTACCATATATCAGACCATAAATCATGCATTTATTTTTAAGAGATAAATCATTACCATGTCCTTTCCTTTATAAAGAAAAGAAAAACCAGTCACCGTGGTAAGAATACTTACCTTTCAACTATTTCACTACTATCGAGTAATACGAACCTTCCTTAACCCAAACCCTTGTACCAAAGACTTAGTCTTATCCTCCTACTTCCTTTTTAAGAAAGAACTAAAGCTCTTTTAAACAAGTAACACTAAATCTTGGCTACCGATGATCCCCACTCTTGGATTGCAAAATGGTATTATGTTTTCTCGCCATGTCTAATACAAACATTCCTTAGTTTAGTCAATAATCGAGATCATTTTAAGAACATGATTCTTAGTTTAGTGTCATCAACCAATACAAGTGTTAACAAATTCTCATTGGCTAATTATTTAATATTAAATACATAACCCCCTGGGGGGGGGGGGACTGAACATGTGTAATATTTAATTTAAAATAATTATTATGTATTTTAAAATACAATGTTCTGTGATTAAAATAATGGAGTGGGGAGCAACCTAACTCATTCGAGGAGTTAATCACATCATAATTTAAAAATATTAATGGAAATTGTGGGTTAAAATAGTTTGTTATCCCCTTTACTTAGAACAATGTACAATAACATTGAAGTCCTTGAAACTTATTCAAATTAGAATTGCAAGACAAATTCCAGTGAGAAAAAGGTTGAATTCATTTTGAAATCTTATAATAATTAAATTGAAAAAATTAATTTATAATTCAAACAATAAAATTATTGAATTAAATTTTAAAATGGAATCCCTCAACCGCCAATTTTAAAATTAATTCGTCAGACATCCTAGTTCCATTATGAGGTGAGATTTATCGTGGGAATCTTAAATCACCCCTCCTTGAATTAGACCTATTTTGATCTTTCATTATACTATCCAGGCATTTCAAGACCTTTCTTTCGTCCAACATAATGAATAGCCGACAACTTTTGGTCCCACAATTTCAAGACCCTTCTTTTGTCTAACTGTATACCACCGGTTCGTTGCTTGAAATAGAACCCGCTCGTAAAGGACTTCCCCATTGGGGGGGGGGGGGGATCGAACTCACTCACATTTTATTTTTTTTGAATTATCACTTACGAGTTTTAACGAATCCTAGATGCCCTGATATCCATGATTGAGGGGGGGGGGGGGGGGGGGAACTGATGAGAGGAATTAATTATATATGATTCATAAAACACTAATTGAGATTGCGGGATTTATTTTTAAACTCCTGTCAAATTTAGTATTTTAAAACTTGAGGGTTTCGGAAAAAAAGTCATTAAATTCTAAAAAGATTGAATAAAATCCTCGATAATTTCCCACTATTTTTTTAGCCTAAACATAAAACCATATTAAAATTAAAATATAATTCTAACATTTAAATTTAATTAATACTATTATATTAATTAGTCTTACTTAATTCAATTTAAAAAAGAATAAATAAAATGAACTTTTCCAGAAAATGGTGATCTAGGTCGATCTCAAAATTAAAAATCCATGTTCTCCATAAAAACAAATGTTCTTAATTATCCAATTAACTAGCACAAGAATTATCAGACATGATAAACTAATTAGACAGACATGAAAATATAAAATAAATACAAACATAAATAAAAGGACAAAAATTTCTCTTTCTATCATGCCGTAAACTTCTTCTTGAAGTAAAGCTCTTCAAAGTTGACTCCTTGTTATATAATACTTCCTTTAACTTTGAGTCCAACTTGAAGTAGAGATCATAAAAACACGAGTTCTTGAATCGGTTTATTTTAGGAAACTGATTAAACCTGGTCTCAAAAGAAGATGAGGAAGAACGACCACGAGAAGTCATTGGAAAACACCTAGAAAACCAAGCAACTAAACTACAAATTTAGAAATCATTCGAAAATATAATGAGGTCTTATTTATGGTACATAACAAGTTCCCATTTAAATGTCTGATACCTGCTTGGTTAAATTATTTTACTGTTAAACTATATGGACCAATATCATCAATTCCTTGATTCTCAGACTTAGCTAATTTTCTACTCCACCAAGATTATAAAATAATCCATTAGACACTAGATTTACTTGGTGGTAACAAATAATTTAAGCCTATAAAGAGGGTATCATAAATTACGATAACCCTTATGCATGCAATCCTCTGATTTATATCTCAGAACTACTCAAATAGCTGTCATCCAATATGCGGGGATAATTTGACCTGGTAAAATTATATCTCACCCATAACAATCAAAGTGACATTTGCGCAAGCATTCCAATCCTCATAATTCTCAGATTAAGAATGTATCAACTCTAGGCAGAAGGTGAGAGATTGCTTGAGTCTAATCAAGACATCCTTTAAACTAAAATCACACTGGTGGCCCTATTTAATACATTATTGGCATCTAATTATTACAATCCCCTGTCGAAGTATCATAAAAAATTTCGAACCATAAAACGGTTCCCATAGTTTGAGATAAACTACTTAGATTTCATCAAAATCATTTCGATAGGATGTCAACTCCTTATCTAGGTTGTGAAGATTTCAATAGTGATAGAATCGCAGTCCCGATCTCCTAGTGATCAACCCAAAGCCAACTCATCATAATTCATATTGAGATCTATTGATTGGATGCCTATAATATATTTAAACAAAATATAAGGCATTCTTGTAACCGTGATTCTTATTTCAAAATGAACTGTCAAACCTTTATTCAGATGTAAAAGTAATACATGGTTTTAATAAGAAAACCCCAATATATATAGGGGGAGGGAGCGTGTTCCCTAATTAACCAAATACATAAACCCAAGTAGAATTGGTTAATTAGTGAACACACATATGTATGTGTGTGAGTGTGTGTGTGTGTGCGTGTGTTAAATGCACGTATGCTAGGTCTCGAGGGTGGTTTAACATTTGGAGGTAGGTGATCGGTGTTTATGGTTAGGTTGATTTATTTTAAATATATACATGCATAGGTATACGTAGGATTCAAAAAGTGTATTAAAATAATTCCATAATACATTTGTATATGTCAAACTTAAATTCGGAGGTGTACATAAGAAGTTAAAAATGTTAAAACGCATCGTGAATGGGTTAAGAAATAATTAATATATAATGATAAATGACACATGCTTATGGTAGGTTTTATTTTATACACACACACACACACACACTGTTGAATAATAGAGAAGACACTAAAAGTATATAATTAGGGCTTAAGTATATTAAGCCCATAATTATGGTAAGGTTCAATTTTTAGGATTTGGACGAGAATTGGGTATGTGAGTGGTACATATTATGCCATGCATAACTATGTTGTAAGGAAACATTTATGAATCGAGTCATTTTTTACGTATTGGCTTGATTCCATGTTTGGACAAAACTTGTTTGAGTCATATGTTAGGATTTAAATTGTTTGTGCTCAATCCCGTGAACTGTTATTACAGATTATAGTGGCCAAAGATAAAGTGACATCGAGTATACATCATGCCTAGATACGATTTTTATCTTCATCATCTGAGGAATCTCAATAAGGTATGAATATATTTTATGTTTGATCCCTGGATTGGATTTTGTGTGTTTGTTTATAAAAAGGATTTATAAGATTTTTAAAATGCTTTTTGAAAAATTAGGCATGTCATTAGAACGACTTTCTATAAAGGTGTTTAATCCATCTCTAGCCTTCTGTAGAATCCCGAACGAGTTATTTCTAGCCTTCTCGGGAATCTCTTTGGATGTTTCGTTAGAAGGTGTTCGAAAGAGATATGTAGTCTCATTCAAATGAGAACCAATTTCGTCTGAACGTGCCAACATATTTTTCAATGAAAGGTTTATTTTTCAAGATTATCTCAATTTTGAACAACCTCCCATAAATAGGAGTGCGTAGTAACGGTTTTATCAGAGACTGTTACCTTGTTTTGAGTTCCCAAATTCTTCAGAAAATCTCTCTGTGTTTTGATGATCTTCAACGATCAAGTTCTCAAAGCCCTAGGTTACATCCATGTTTGAGATCCAAAAATCATAAATATATATGTCGTTTTTAGATCTCCTTATTTTGCATCAAAGTTGTTTGTGATTCCTACTATGAGCATTTCCTGTGATGAATATCGTGTTTAGTTTTGTGTGGTTGTTGGACTAGTCACGAGACAAGTAAGATCAATGGGATATCGAGACATGGAAAAGTGACTGCAATGTTTGTCTATTGGAAGGTACCCAACAAAGGATGAAAATAAGGTTACAAGGATGAAGGAAGCACATCAAGGCTTAAAGGCATTGGGTTTGTGAGTAAGTCTAAATTATTCTTATAAACTACCTGTATCATAGTGGACTTATGTGGTTAGGTCGTAGAGGTTTTTCTTGTTATGTGTTTTCCTCGTACATCATTGTATTATGATTTACTTATTTATTTCTTACTTATAGTCACCAAGATGCATTCTTAGGTCAAGACTAAAATTGGAAAATTGGATTTCACAACACTAGCGATTTAAAATTGGGGTAAGTAATTAAAAATTGTGAAAATAAAATTGGTGGTTTTTTTTTTTGTAAAAACCTAGGGCACTTAGCTTTCTAATATATTTTTATACTTTTTGGGATTTGGTAGCTGGTGAGAACAAATGGTTGAGGTTAGTGTGGTACGAGTACGATTAGTGGTGTACCATTGGAGTGGGGACACATGAGTTGGAGTATATTGGTATATTAGGTTTTGGGTTATAATTATTAGATTGTGGATATAGTCACAGATATATGGATAATTAGCTTGAAATTGGGGAAAATTTAACAACAATAATGTTAAATGCCTTTATTTTTGGTCTCGAAGGTTGTTTAACATTTGGATATAGGTGCTTTGGTGGTTACGATTAGGTTGTCTTACTTTATTAATATATGCACATAGGTATATGATTACCTGCGTGAAATGTGTGCCCGTGTAAGGGCATAGTCGTTGTTTTCGTTTCACCGCGATAATATAAAAACATAAATTACGACTACACATGCGAGGCAAGCACAGCGGTAAGTTGGGTATCGAAAGATCCACTGAGACGAGTTTCTAGAATTTATAAAATTTAATATTCCTAAATAAAAGTGTAAAATGGTGAATTACAAACTAAAAATGAAAAAGATGCATAAAAGGGAAATATTATTCTAGGCGAGGGTATTGAAACTAGATTAAGAAAGTGAGTAAAACTATAGGTTGCGTCGAGTATCCCTCACCGAGTTAATTAGTATAAAATGGATACATGGGTCGACGAGTTATTATGAATGCATCCCGTTTCGACAGTTAATTGAATCAAGGGTTTTCACGCCCCTAAATCCGCATAAAAGCCTAATAAAATTATGGTGTGAACAAATACCCCAAAAATTGCGCACGCAAGGTCGTAAGAAAGGGGCATACATGATATGCCCCATCAAATCTCCTAGTCAAAATAACTAGGACAACGCACCCGAAATACACCGTAAACACCATCACCAAAGCAAAGCAACGCATCAACCCGACTGAGTTCCATTCAAACATAACCTAATTTAAATTAGCTAGAAAGAATATTAAAAACGCAGTAAATGAAAGCGGTAAATAAACGCGATAAATCTACACTAGAAAGCACGGGAAGAAAGCACGTAAAGAAAGCATGGAAATTAAGCTACAAAGAAAGAAATAATGAAATATAATCTATATTAATGGAGAGGGAAGATAGAAGTACAATCTTACAATCCCAAGTGTTGTCACACCATATGAGGAAGAAGAAAAGAGATCTCAACTCCCAAACCCTAAGCTATTCTAACCTAAAATCTATTCTATCTCTTAATATCTGATTATTATAACAAAAAACCTTTATATACTAAGTGGGAAATGAATTAGAAAAGAAAAGAAGAAAGAAAAGAAAATCCAAAATATCAGCTGGAAATAGGGGATCGATCGATCGATCCCTTTGATCGATCGATCGATGGTAAATATCCCAGCCCTCTCTCTTCCCACGAATTGCTAAAACTGAAGGATCGATCGATCGATCGATCAAGCAGGTGACAGCCCACTGCATTCCTTTTCCTCCTTTTTTCTCCTCTTTTGGTTTCATCATTTTTCTCTTCCGCCAAAAGTGTCGTAACTTCTTCCTTAGGGATCCGAATCGCGCACCGTTCATGGCCACGCGAAGCTTGCGAGGAGGGATACAAATTTCGTGAAGATGATGGGATAGGTGCCTGTGGGTACTCAAATTTTCCATCATGGGACCATATGAATAGCCTAATAAAAATAGCCCAAAGTTCGGACCCCTTGCACCTCAACTAAATTCAGTTATGACTTAATCCTCTCCCTAAATTTCGTAGGGAGATATTCCATGAGATAAAGATGGACGTGGGGGAGTCCAACACCCCCACTCCTCGAAGATAAACATGTATATAACAAACCCTAAGCTTGGAGAAAAAGGCATGCACTGTATTCTCTGTAAAATTCTCCCTCGAACATATAGAAATAATACTGATTGCACCACCATAGACGTAGGCATTCTTGCTGAACCATGTACATATTGTGTTGTGTGATTGGCATTTTATCTTCTTTATTTACTTTGGTGATTGTGCTTTTTTTATTTATTTGTGTTGAATGTAATTGTCACCATAATTGGCGCCGTTTGTGGAAAATGTTTGTCTTCCTTGAGAAAGCCCTCACCAACAAAGAAGTTCGAAATGTCTGGTCACAGCAGTAATTCCCATCAAGCAGGAGATATCCAAGAACAACCTGCTCCTTACAGGATCAGATCTAAAGTTGGCGTTCAGATCAGAGGGCTCGCCCAGAGAGGCCAGCCTCAGAGGAAAGCCAAGGACCAGCAAAGTCCAAACAAATCTCCAGATTGATTGAGGCCTATGAGGCGAGGCTCCAAGAGCAGAGGGAATCCGCTCGCAAGTAAGAGGCTGATAATGCTCACCTCAAAAGTAAATTAGAAAGGATGGAGAAAGAGCTCCATCAGATCACTAGGCGATGTCCATACCACACTCTTAGCCCTCAGGCGAGCAAGTCTCGCAGTTGAGGAAGGAGCCCTAGGTGTGGATTCCAAAAAAGTGAGAAGCACGAGTCAAGCGATGACTCGCTCGAGCAACAAGAATCGGCTCTCCGTTATAGGAGCCCAGCTCGCAGTAATGAGAACATACAAAATTTGGTCCGAAGGAAGATAGACCAACACCAAGCACATCGCGGCGCAAGATCAACTAGGGAGCTTGCTAGACGAGCTCTGAAGACCCACATGAAATCCCCTTTATTAAGGGAGATAGAAGAAGAGGAAGCCACCAAGAAATTTACTATTCTTAGATTCAAGATTTATGAAGAAAAAACTGACCCTATTGATCATGTTAGGCACTACAGGTAAGCCATGACTCTCTTGAACCACCAGGATGCACTGATGTGTCGAATTTTCCCCTCAAGTCTGCATGATGTGGCGTATAAATGGTTCAAGAGGCTCCCTCACAGGTCTTTCAGGAGTTTTGAGTCCCTAGCCGAGGTCTTTACGGCCCACTTCATTACTAGTAGCTCCCATCCCAAAAGGATGGATGATTTACTAACAATGAAAAAGACGCCTCAAGAGAGCCTCCAGGACTACTCGAAGAGGTACTGGGAGTTATTTAACGAGGTCGAGGACTGCTCGGAGTAGGTAGCAGTGGCCACTTTTAAAATTGGGCTATCCATCTCTTGCCTTTTGCACCAATCCTTGACGAATAAAGAGGCCATAACCATCGATGACCTAATGGCTCGCATCAAGAAGTATGCCAAAGTGGAGGATGTGGCCCACCTCAGCTTAGGGGAAAATGGTCGAACTAAGCTCACTGCCAAAGGCAACGAAAAAGCTGAGAACCAGAAGAAAGGAGGCAAGAATGGGGGAAACAATGGCTCCAAAAACGGAGGCAAGAACAATGTTTCAAAAGCATTTCAGGCAGTCAACACTGTCTTAAAAGAACCAATTTACAAGATCTTGGAGAAGATCAAAGACGAGCCATTTATTAAATGGCCCGGAGATATGGAAGGAGATCCCTCAAAGAGAAACAACACGCTGCGATGCGCTTTTCATAAAGAGGGAGGACATAAGACTGAGCAATGCAAAGCTCTTAAGTCTCACCTCAAAGAACTGGCCCAGTCTGGGCACCTGAACGAGTTTGTGGAGAAGAAGGCAGAGAAAGTTATTGCCAATGGAGAAACAAGACCTGACAACGTACTCGAAGACAATGCTAGCCATGAATTTGCGATAATTTATGGGGCATCTGATATGACGAAGATTCAGGGGAATTCAGCTCGGATGGAGGTAAAAAAGCTTACAGTAGTAATGCAAGCTTTTGAGATCGATCCAGCAAAGACACAATAAGGAAAGCGTCGGCAAGCAGATGACGTCAACTATAGTAAACATATAGTGTTCACAGATAAATATCTGGTGGGAGTGAGAACCCCACATCATGACGCCCTGATCATTATGCTCAGGATAGCCAACTATGACGTCAAAAAGTTGCTCGTCGACCAAGGAAGCTCATCCGAGGTAATGTATCTTGACCTATTCAGAAAATTAAAGTTGAGCATCACCGACCTGAAAGAAGCCACTGTCTCTCTAGTTGGCTTCGTTTGAAAAGTGACTATTCCATTGGGAAAAATTGTGCTACCAGTAAGGGCAGGAAGTATCTCCAAGATGATTGAGTTTCTGGTAGTCAACATTGACTCGCCATATCAAGCTATCCTCGGCAGAGGGTGGCTACATGCGATGAAGGCAGTCCCCTCGACCTACCATCAGAAACTCAAATATGTGACCGAGTGAGGAGTAATGGAGATCCATGGAGATCAAGCGATGGCAAGAAGGTGCTTCATAGCGTCCATCCGCCTAAGACCAGAGAAGAAGGCCAAAAATCCCAAAGAAAATGTCGAGGAACAAGAATGTCTGATACCTTCAAAATAGCAGTTAAGGTACGAAAGACCCGGAGTGGAAGAAACCAGTCTCCTCCCCTCAAAGCGGGTCGTCGAAAACTTGGAAGAAGTTACAACTGGTGGTAGCGAGAAGGAGAGGATATTCTTGATTGGAGCTTCTCTCACAGATTAAGAAAAGAAGTAATTGACGATTCTGTTGAGAAGCAACATAGACGTTTTTGCGTGGGAACCATACGAGATGCCTGGAATTGATCCCAGTGTGGTTTGTCATCTTTTGAACATCGGCCCCACTTTCAAACCTATCACACAGAAGGCACGGAGAACTATGCCCGAGAAAGCAAAAGCCGTAGAAAAAGAAGTTGAAAAACAACTGGATGTAGGATCCATACGGGAGGTTCAATTCCCTAAATGGTTATCCAATCCAGTAGTAGTTCCGAAGAGTAAGGGGAAATGGAGACTCTGCATTGACTTCACTGACCAGAATAGGGCATGCCCTAAGGACAGTTTCCCTCTGCCAAAAATCAACAAATTGTTGGACGCCATAGCAACTCACGAAAGAATGAGTTTTCTGGACGCATATTTGGGGTATCATCAGATCCCTCTGTATGCGCCAGAATAGGACAAGAGAGTATTCATCACTACCGTCAGATTATACTTTTACAAAGTCATGCCCTCCGGGCTCAAAAATGCAGGGGCAACCTACAAGTGGCTGGTCACCAAGATGTTTAAAGACCAAATAGGAGACACCATAGAAGTATACATCAATGATACGCTCATCAAGCGAAGGAACAAAGAAGATCACCTCTCAGACCTATCAAGAACCTTTGAAATCCTCAGGAAATACCGAATGAAGCTCAACGCGACCAAATGTTCTTTCGGTGCTCAGTGAGGAAAGTTTCTTGGGTACTTGGTAAATAAGAGGGGCATCGAGGCTAATTCGAACCAGATCAATGCAATCAACAGGGTACAACCCCCTCGCGTAATACGGAACGTACAGAATTTCACCAGTATGCTCGCTGCCTTGAACCGTTTCATCTCGAAGTCCTCTGAGAAGTGCAAACCATTCTTCCAGCTCTTGAAGGGAAACAAGATAGAAGAATGGAATCAATATTTCTCCCAAGCATTGGACAAGCTTAAGGCTTACCTTAGCTCAACACCCTTACTCGTCATACCTCGAGAAAGAGATTTCTTGTAGTTATACCTCGCCGTTTCTAGCCACGCCGTCAGTTATGCACTAGTGTGCGAGAAAGAGAGAATCCAGCTCCACGTTTATTATGCGAGCAAGACCTTATTAGATGCTGAGAAGTGGTACCTACCACTAGAGAAGCTCGACTTTGCACTCATAGTAGCTTCGAGGAAGTTGAAGCACTACTTTGAAGCTCACACTATCATTGTCCTTACATCACACCCCCTTAAAGAAGTCCTACGGAAGGAGGATTTATCGGGCAGACTGACTAAATGTTCAGTCGAGCTAGGAAGATTTGACATCCAATTTCAACTAAAGAAAGCAATCAAAGGGCAAGTCCTTTCTGATTTCATAGCCAAGTTCACAGGCAAGCAACCTCTCGACCAACTTCAACCCATGAAGCAAAGAGAGAATCACGCAACAGAGGGAGTTTGGCGATTATTTATTGATGGAGCCTCCAACTCAAAGGGGGTAGGAGTAGGCATTGTGCTTGTTACTCCAGAAGATACCTTCCTTGAACAGGGAATCAGGCTTGGATTTAAAGCCTCCAATAATGAGGCAGAGTATGAGGCTTTGATAGCCGGCCTCTAGAAGGCACAAAGGTTGGGAGCAAAGCAGTTACAGGTGTTTAACAACTCATAATTGGTCTCCAATCAGATAAGTGGGGAATACAATGCCAAAGATGAAAGAATGGCAGCCTACCTCGCCTTAACAAAGAAGATAATGTCCAACTTCGAGAAAGTCAGCGTCCAGCAGTTTCCCAGAGGTTAGTACATCCATGGCGACGCCTTGGAAGCCCTGAGTTCGGCAATCAATTCTGACTTAAAAAGAACGATCCCCATTGACTTCCTCGCCCATTCGAGCATCAACTAGAGCGATGAGCTACCAAGCATGGAGCATGTGCTCCAGATTGAGTCAGCACCTATTTGGATGGACCCCTTAAGGGATTAATTGAAGAATGGCGCACTTTTAAATGATAGGAAGACCGCTCACCAATGAAGACTCAAAGCTGCTCGCTTTCACTTATCTCCTGAGGGAAAGCTTTATAAGAGATCATTCTCTTACCCTTACCTTCAATGTGTTCACCCGAAGTATGTTGAGAAAATTCTACACGAGCACCCCGAAGGAATCTGTGGAAGCCATATTAGAGGAAGATCAATAGATTTTTTAGCTATGAAGAAAGGCTATTGGTGGCCATATATGCAAAAAGATTCGGCATTATATGCTCGCAAATGCCAAAAATATCAACTACATGCTCATATGGTTCACCAACCTGCCAATGACCTAAGATCACTCACCAGCCCCTAGACTTTCGCCCAATGGGGAATGGACATCGTAGGCCCACTTCCTACCGTCGTTGGCAACTGTAAGTATCTGTTGGTTGCAACGGATTACTTCACCAAATGGATCAAGGCAGAGCCACTGGAAAACATCCGATATGCATGTATGATGAGATTTTTATGGAAAAACATAATTACCCATTTTGGAATCCCCAGAACCCTCATCACTGACAACGAAACACAGTTCGAGAGTGGCCCTTTCCAAAACTTCTGCAATGAACACAGAATCAGGCACTATTTCAGCTTGGTGGCGTACCCCTAGAGCAACGGTCAAGCCGAGGCTTCTAATAAAATAGTGATCAATGGGATGAAGAAATAACTAGAGCGAGCCAAAGATGCACGGGTGAGTGAGCTATCATCAATTTTGTGGGCTTCCCGCACTATCCCACCGCGAGCAACTGGGGAAACCCCATTCTCACTAATGTACGGAATGGAAGCAATCATCCCCTTGGTAATTGGTCTACCAACGATGAGAACCACCCTTATCGACCAAGGCCAAAACGATGCAACATTACTCGTTGAACTTGATCTAGCTGACGAATGCACAGACCTAGCCCTAGTAAGGCTAGCGAGCTATCAACAACAACTCGCGAAATAATATAACAAGAAGGTAAATCCGAGGGCATTCCAGGTTGGGGACAATGTCCTAAGGAAAGTCCTTGGCAATGCGATAAAACCTTCAGACGGCAATCTAGGGACGAACTGGGAAGGACCATTCAAGATAACAAGAGACGATTTACAAGGACCCTATCACTTAGAAACGCTGGAGGGCAGAGAGATACCCCAAGCATGGAACGCAGCCAACCTAAAGAAATTCTATTTCTAGTATTTTCTTTTCTTTTTATTGGATCTCTTATCAAATCTTTGGAAATGGAATCTCATTTTTTTTTATTTACTTACGAATTAATGAAAGATGTTTGGCAGTTGCATTCTATTAAGTATTGAGAACTTTATAACTTGCACAACCTTTCCAAATAACAAGCACCTTACACAAAGCATAAAAGCAGGGTATCACCCTCTTCAGGTATTCGTTATGAAACACGAACAACCTCCTAGCATTTCTCCGATAATATATGAAGCCCTACAGGGGATCCTTAGGCAATTTGACCAAAAACGAATTGGTCACCAGACTATGTTTGGATAAAAAAACCTGCTAGGATAGAACATCCAGCGCCAGGTGTGTCCTTTCCATTGCCACACTTATGCCTAAGGAAGTGTGACGACATGACCTAAAAGGTAAAGTGAGGCATAACGGTATCTCATAAGCATACTGGACTAGGAGGACACTAACTCAACATTACAACCCTACCAATCTAGTCGGCCCTCAAGTGCCCAAGATAATTAAGTGGGGGATAAATAATGAACACATGTTTAGTCGGCGAGATAGCCCAAAACATAGATATTATATTACTTCATCACATTTACAACAAGAATGTACAACCCATGTTTAGTCGGCGAGATCGCCCAAAACATCAATATTACATTTCTTCATTACATATATACAGAAAGTTATAGTTGTTAAAATCCTAATGAGGCTGAGGTCTCTGAACAAGATAGTCAGCCACTTGTGCTCTTCGGCCATCGCCCGGATGAGGAGCCAGTTCCTGCTTGACTTCACTAGTGGTTGGCTCTAACAGCTGCCTAGGGATAGCATTGATAGGGATCCATTGGTCATCCTTCCTGAAAGGATTTGGCCGTAAAGTTGAAGGAGAGATCTCGTGATGGTACCAGAGTACCGAGTTCCTTGGAACTTGAAGCTCCCTGAGGGCACTCAACCATCCCCTGATAAATGAGAGCTCTTCAAACTCTATCAGACTCGTCGGATCATCTGCCCAATCTTGTTCGTAACCACTAGCCCACACTCACCGAGGTAGTTTCTTAAATAGATGCCTCAACCGTGTGACATCCCTTTGAAGCCCAACCGCAATCACGTATGCTTGACAGACATCTTCACGGAGCTCATCCATTTCCCTAGATAGGCTTCTTACATTTGTGCCATCTCGCAGAACATTCGATGTGGTAGAACCTCACAAAATCAGAGGAGCATCGCTTGGTCCTGTGCCAGCTCATGATGAGGACGAACCCCTTATAATATGAGGCGCGGTGCTCGGTGCATGCTCCCTGAGGCGCAATACTTCCCTCCTCAAGGACTCATTTTCCTATTGCAAAAGTTCTTCGACTTAGTTAATCTAAGTAGCATCGAGGAGTCTTGCTCTCAGAGTGTTCACTTCCTCTTGAATAGAAGCTCCAACTTCTTCCATTTCTTGAAACCTGTCTTTCAGTTTAGAAATGAGCTTTGACTGATCTATGAAACTCTTATTCCTCGATCGCAGTGATTTGCAAATTCTTACAAAGGTCTGGCGAACTTGAGGACTCACATCAGGACCAAGAATTATTTCCAGTTGAGAAGTGGCTTGTATATATTCATCTATATCAATCGACTACAGGCCACAAAAGAGCAGTAAAAGATAAAATGAATCAATACATTGAGGGAAAAAGAATTTTTCATTTCATTCATACATAAAGGATCAAAGTACATTGGGACAGAAAGGAACATTATAACAAGTCAAAAATACAAAAACAATCCTAAGAGAAATATAAATAGCAACCTCAGCTTATTCGGAGGAAGTCGGTTGCTTTCCCTTATTAGCAGTAGTAGGAACTTCACCCTCAGAGGGAATAACTACTATTCCCTGAGCAGGAAGAACACCAACAGGAACAATCTATGAGGCAAGGTAAACACCTTCAATGACTAGGCCAAGGGATTCATCTATAATAGTCTTTGGGCCTGGATCATGCTCGTCACACAAGGGTGAGTCAGTATCCACCCCAGCAGCCAGAAGAGCCTTATTCTAGCCCTTCTTGAAGTTTAGCTGCCAGATGTAGCCAATCTGAGCATCCGAATCTTCATAAGCCACAACCCAACCATCATTGTAAGTACTCTCTTTCAGAGAAGCTACCTCAGACTCCTTATCCTTCAGCTTCTCCACCATCACCTTATTCTCCTATGCCACCGCTAGCTTGCTCGAGCAGACTAATTTAAAGGCCTACTGCAGCTCATTCAGACCCCTGACTGCTGCCTCCCTCACCCGATTGGCTTCAATAAGGGCAAGATCAGAGTATATTCAAGCAGTATCGACAGCCTTCAATCTAGCCTCGAGCTCAATGCTCTTCCCCTTTAGAGAAGGGTTTTGCTTCTCCAACTCATCATTCTTATTCACCATCTAATCGCGAGAGCGATAAAGCATGACAAAGTCAGTCACAAACTGCAAACAAAGAAAAAATCATTAGAGGAGAGCAGCGAAACAAAGTTTTACAAGTGTTAAAGAAAAGAAGCAGACTTACCAAGGCTAACCTCTAACTCGCTTGCAAGGCTAACTGGTCAGTCCCCATTGCCTTGTGGTGATTAGCAGGAAGGACTGCTCTCTCGAGCAGCGCAGGAGCCATCTAGGGAGAAATGGCAACTGATGCCCCTTCGGGCAATGCATACACGGGCACTAGAGCTTACCCAACCTTAGTCCTCGCTTCCACTCTTCTCCTCTCTTCCTCTCTCTCTTTCTCCTTCTCTGTCCTCTTCCTCTCCTCCACTTTCTTTTTCTCTTCGATCTTCTTCCTCTCCTCTTCTCTCTTTCTCTCTCTCTCTCTCTCTCTCTCTCTCTCAACTGCTCTTCTTCTTTTCTCTTCTTCTCTTGCTCCTGAGTAGTAGACTGAGAACCAGTGGAAATAACCCCACTACTAGATGTTTACTTCTTCAACCGCTGAGCTAGAAACACATCATCCTCATCATCATCATCACAGATCAAGTTCCTCCTAGGGGGAACCATTTCCTCGCTAGAACTTCTAGATGTACTTGAAAACTCTTGAGCCTCAGAAACCTCTTCTGAACTAGAATAACTTTCGCTACTGGAGCTCGCCTCACCAGAACCACCTTCAACACCTCCTCTAATATCACTTTCAGAATTTCTTTCTTCCTCGTCCAACTGTATGGGGTCAACAACAACTTCTTAAGTAATATCTAGGATAGGAATGCTGTCTACAGGCCGCACGATGAAACTGGACCCGATGTTCTTGTACTCCAGGAGAAAACGGCTGATCGGGGATGTTCACCTTCAGCCAAAGGATCTCTGATGTTCTAAGCCTTAATCATCTCAGCAGCTCGAACCTCACTAAGAGCAGGTTCAAAATTCTTTGTCCTGGCTGAAAAGAAGAGAGAAGAATATCAGAAAAAGCATACATTAACAAGAAGATCGAAAGAGCAGAGCGAAGATTACCTATGTACTCTTCCCCATAAAAAGGAACAGTGAATCTATCAGACCTCGTCCCCTCGGTCAGGGGGAGAGCTGCGAATTCCTAGTAAAAAAGACCTCTTGCCAATAGTCCTTGTGGGAATCAGGTAAATTTACTACCAATACCCTGTCGGGACTCCTGGACTTAAGGTAGAGAAGACCAGAGCTAGTTTAAGAGAAGGAATAACAAAAACAAATTTCAGTAAGCCCTAATTTAGTGCCATAAAGTTGATTTATCCTTTGGACATCATTGTCTATCTTCCAGACGTTGGGCGAGCACTGTGCAGGGACGATGTTGAAATAACCAAAGAAATCCATAAACAAATTGTTTGGAGGAAAAGTAAGACCTCCTTGGGAAAGCAACAGGACATGAATCCAATGAGTGCCCTCTATCTCTCTAACATTCTTAGGAACAAAGACGCATTTAATCTCTACCCATTCAGGGATATTGTAAAACTTCCTAAACTCAGGCACTGATCTATTAACTATCTTCGTCATGTGTAAACCCTAAATTACAAATTTGAAGAAAACTCAGGCACTAATCTATTACCTATCTTCGTCATGTGTAAGCCCTTTATCTCTCTAACATTCTTAAGAATAGAGACGCATTTAATATCTACCCATTCAGGGATATTGTAAAACTTCCTAAACTCAGGCAGTGATCTATTACCTATCTTCATCATGTGTAAACCCCAAATTTGAAATTCGAAGAAAACTCAACAGAGAAAGCGCAAAGAGAGAGCAAAGGGGACTCACGAGATGAAAGTTTTTCTTGGACAATGCGAGATCACAAGCCCAGTCAATGAGGGAGATTGAAAGCAAAGAAAATGGAGACCTGGAGAGGAGGGCACAACGGTTAAAACTAGCAGAAGATGAGGAAATGCTAAGAAGTTTGAAACGACAATATAGAAATGCCACTCCAAATGGCTCCTTAAACGTTCTCAATCATGATGCACGGAACACGAAATAGGCTGCCGCCAAAATCAAAGTAAAAAGTTCCAATATTGGAAAGAGTTACACAATTTACAAAAGATCCATTATGAAAAATCATTTAAATTTATTGAGCCCAAATTGTGGCCCAACAACTTTAGGGGAAATTGTGGGTACCAGGATTTGCCATCATGGGTCCAGACGAGTAGCCTAATAAAAACGGTCCAAAGTCCGGACCCCTTGCACCTCAACTAAATTTAGTTATGACTTAGTCCTCTCTCGAAATCTCGTAGGGAGATATTCCAGGAGAGAAAGATGGACGTGGTGGAGTACAACACCCCCACTCCCTGAAGATAAACATGTATATAGCAAACCGTAAGCCTGGGGAAAAAGGCATGCATTGTATTCTCTGTAAAACGCTCCCTGGAGTATATAGAAATAATACTGGCTGCACCACCGTGGACATAGGCATTCTTGCTGAACCACGTATATACCGTGTTGTGCGATTGACATTTTATCTTCTTTATTTCCTTTGGTGATTGCGCTTTTCTTATTTATTTGTCTTGAATAAAATTGTCACCATAGTGCCCAAGATGTGAAATGACTAAATTGCCCTTGAACATACGATTGCGTACGGAACTTGAGCGGAATGCGTCCGAACTCCATACTTAGTACCTAAATACCTATAAAAGCCCAATTATACGTCATATAGCATGTTAACAATATAAACCGAGGTTGTATGGTTAACGGGCTTAAATGTAGAGATTAAGGCACCCGAGGGGGCTAAAATGCGTAGGTTTAAGAGATGAAATACGTAATATTTGCGTATTATCACACCCCCTAACTTACACATTGCTAGTCCCTAGCAATGAAATAGGATGAAACAAGAACTACAAGAAAGCCGAAAACAATAAGTACAAAAATATGGTATAAAAGAAAAAGGCCACTTTCTCGGGCGATTCGATTGCATTTAGCATATGCAATAAGGTGTTAAATCCCTAGGTTACCCTAGTGGACGAGTGACGTCTCGTGAGGGTTTCAGGGATGATACCCACAAACATCACATGGTTTCCTCAAAATAAGCCCAAACCAACATTCAACAAGCCCAAAAATAGCGAACAAGATTTCATACGCACATTGCACGAATTCAAACAAAAGTCCGAATCATTAACATTATAGAATGCACCTCATAGAATTGAAACCTTAAAATGTGGGAGGGGAGCGAGCACATGCAAAATTTGATTTGGAAAAAACTTATATAAATCGGATAAACATTAAAGCAAGAATATATTCAATTCTCACGGGCATTACACTCATCAAGTGAATTCACTCGAAACAGGGGGTTAACACACGGAACATGCGGTCATAAAGAGTAAATGGAAATGGAAACTAGGCCGCACACATGTCACAAATGAAGAACGCTATATATAAACTGAAAAACTATAATCTCAATGAAAGATACCGAACATTAAAGGAGGTGAAATGTATTTTCACGGATTATCAAAAATATTTAAACTTTTGAATTACATCAACCTAAGATCACATAGGACTTGATAGGGTTGTAATGTAGGTTAGGCTAGGGTATGAAATGAAGGAATGTATATACGGATTCAAAGTGTTCGGAATGAAACATCGGGATAATGGGAAAATGCGAGAAATATCAAACTTGGAAAATAAGTTCCAAAAAGGCATTAAATATATCATCGGGGAGAGTAATCAAAGCTTATTGAACACTATACAATATATACAACTTTATCTTTCTTTTCTTTTCTTCTTTTTCTCATGTTTTCTTTTGTTTTCTTTTGCTTTTTGCTTTCTTTTTTTCATCACTTTTTCACTTTTTCTTTTTTTCTTTACTTTTCTCACTCGCATATGCCTAAATTTCAACCACAACACAAAAATATCATTCAATCCCAAGTAACATTCCAAACAAAGGTATGGAAGGTGTATGTATGGTATAAAACTCCAACGCAGAGTTGGTTATGGGAATTGGGTTATGAAACGAAAGGCTATATTTAGGCTTAAAGGGGTTAACGAGGGTAAACATATAAGGTGAGGTCAAGGTCAATATGGGTGATATAACAAAGAGGGCCTATGATCATTTCATAAAGTTTACGCAATTCTCGAGTCAAAACAATATATGAAAATCATGATCAAGTAGCACATTTCAAATATAAACTCAATTAATGAACGGTCAAATGAAAGAATAATGAGATTACCAACGAATTCAATGTTTCCAATAAGAAAAGAATAGTGTATACACTAACAAATGACGAAAGGTACAAAGCTTACTCGGTGTAAGTATATACAATGCAACAAAAGATTACCGAGTTATAAAAATCTTAAACAAAATCAATAGAATTATATAGGTGAATGTGCTCATGGGATTAAAGTTTAATTCATGAAGTTATTCATAATATCAATAATCGAGGACTAAAGTCTAATAACTTCTAAAATCGAGAACATGCATCGTTGGGTTGTCAATTGAATCGGGCAATTATTGAAATTTATCATCGGAAATAAAGGCAAAATGCCCAAAAAAGGAGAAAAAAGAAAAAAACAATCTATTTAAAATCTTCAATTTTTCTAAGAAAAGCATACTAAGTAGCTAACATATGCGAAAAAACATGGACTAAATAAAGAAATGGATAGAATATCCCACACCCCCTAACTTAAAACTTGACATTGTCCTCAATGTTAATTAAGAACCAAGTTAAAGAGAGGAAAATAGCGATATAACCCAAAACTAGAGCGATCCCCATAAGAACAAGTCCAAAGAATCTACAAATAAAGTTAGTACCGAGCATAGTAAAAAAAAATAACAAAAAATTAACTAATTACACTAGACTAAAATAAAAAGAAATAAAGAATAAAAAGTAACTATATACAACCTACTATTTAGGCTTCACATTAACTATACACTAGAAGTCTAAATAGCTGAGGGTCCACCGTGAAAATGATTTAACTTTGGAGGATAACCGATGTACCCTCACATACAAGCATGCCTTACGAAAAATATGAATTTCGTTTGAAAAACAGAAGGCATGTGTAAAACGGATGAAATGAACCATCGTCAATTAAAGTTTTGGAGGAATGATGGGGGGTTTGGATTGAACGGGTGATAAAAACATGAGGGGACCGAGAAAAACCGAATATCTTCTCAAGGATTTTGAAATTGTAATGGGAGGGGGCGCACACAAAGGCAAAGATGTGATTGTGGAGGGTGACTCGAGCAAGTACTCCTCATCGGCGAAAAGGTTTAAAACATTGAATTTTGAAACCGAATCATTGGGTTCTTGTGATAGTGTGATAACAGAGAATGAAAATGGGGATGAAAGAAATTCAAACTCATGAGAAGGATCATCATCACATGAAGATTGAGTTTCGAAGGAAATAATATCATTTTCAATGAAATATTCTTCTTTGGGGGCCAAAGAAGAAATCATTTCATTGCAAATAGATATTACGCCATTTTGATCCGCACTTTCAATATCTATTATGCAATGGAAAAAGTTAAGAATGGTTTGTTCCAAAGTAGGCACAAAGTCCTCATTTAGTTCAAAACATTCCTCGACTTCAAAAGTCTCGGAAGAAAAATCGTCGTCAGATTCAAATAATAAATCCAATTCATGTTCCCAACAACGATTTTCTTCCCGATAATTATTTTCAATTTTCTCATAGTCATACATACGCAAGCCCTCACCGAATGTCATAGGTCGAGGTACCGATACATGAAATGGGAACTTTGAAAATTACCATCGGACTTAAACAAAAACTCATTAATAGAAATTTTGAAAACTATTTGAATTCGTTTCAAAATTCCAATTATAAGGAGGTAAAGGCCCAAAATCATTATCATCATCATCATCAAAATTCTAATAACCCAAGTTTTGACTTTTGTTATACTCGCTCAAAGTCATTTTTGAATTTTCAATACTTTGGGATTCTAATTATTCACCGAAAGTCATAGAATTACGGGAATTTTGAGAATTATAACAATGATTATCGAAAGAATTGGAATAAGTCATGCTTACCAAAAAAATGGCTTGAAATGGTGAATTTCACAAAGTAAGTGCGCGCGGGAAAGATTCAAGCGCTTTTAAGTGCTCAAATGTGGAAGTCCTGCAAAAAGGATAGCAAATAATACAAATAGAAAGAAAATACTACGAAATAATAAATAAAATAAAGTCTAAAACAAAATCATCCCCAGTAACAGCTCCATTTTCATTACCCGTGTGAAATGTGTGCTCGTGTAAGGGCACAGTCGTTGTTTTCATTTCACCGCGATAATACAAAAACCTAAATTACGACTACACTTGCGAGGCAAGCATAGTGGTAAGTCGGGTATCGAAAAATCCACTGAGACGAGTTGCTAGAATTTATACGATTTAATATTCCTAAATAAAGTGTAAAAGGGTGAATTACAAACTAAAAAGGAAAAAGATGTATACAAGGGAAATATTAATCTAGGCGAGGGTATTGAAACTAGATTAAGAAAACGAGTAAAACTATAGGTTGCGTCGAATATCCCTCACCCGAGTTAATTAGTATAAAATGGATATATGGGTCGACGAGTGATTACGAATGCGTCTCGTTTCGACAGTTAATTGAATCAAGGGTTGTCACGCCCCTAAATCCGCATAAAAGCCTAATAAGATTTTGGCGTCAACAAATAGCTTGAAAATTTTGCACGCAAGGTCGTAAGCACGGGACATACATGATAGGCCCCGTCAAATCTCCTAGGCACAATAACTAGGACAACGCACCCGAAATAGACTCATAAACACCATCACCAAAGCAAAGCAACGCTCCCACCCGACTGAGTTCCATTCAAACACAACCTAATTTAAATTAGCTAGAAATCATATTAAAAACGCGGTAAATGAACACGATAAATAAACGTGGTAAATCTACACTAGAAAGCACGGGAAGAAAGCACGTAAAGAAAGCATGGAAATTAATTTACAAAGAAAGAAATAATGAAATACAATCTATATTAATGGAAAGGGAAGATAAAAGTACAATCTTACAATCCCAAATGTTATCACACCATATGAGGGAGAAGAAAAGAGCTTTCAACTCCCAAACCCTAAGCTATTCTAACCTAAAATCTATTCTATCTATTAATATTTGATTATTACAACAAAAAAAACTTTATATAGTAAGTGGGAAATGAATTAGAAAAGAAAAGAAGAAAAAAAAGAAAAGCCAAAATATCAGCAAAAAATAGGGGATCGATGGATCGATGGTAAATATCCCATCCCACTTTCTCCCCACGAATTGCAAAAATTGAAGGATCAATCGATCGAATCATTTGATCAATCAAGCAAGTGCCAGCCCACTGCATTCATTTTCCTCCTCTTTTATCCTCTTTTGGTTTCATTATTTTTCTCTTCCACCAAAAGTGTCGTAACTTCTTCGTTAGGAATCCGAATCATGCACCGCTAATGGCCACGTGAAGCTTGCGAGGAGGGCTACAACCTCCGTGAAGATGATGGGCCAGGTACCCAAAATGTGAAATGTCTAAATTGCCCTCGAATGTGCGATTACGTACGGAACTTCAGCGGAATGCGTCTGAACTCCATACTTCGTACCTAAATACCTACAAAAGCCCAATTATACCTCATTTAGCATGTTAACAATATAAACCGAGGTTGTCGTGTTAATGGGCTTAAATATAGAGATTAAGGCACCCGAGGGGGCTAAAATGCGTAGGTTCGAGAGATGAAATACATAATATTTGCGTATTATCAGTATACATGGAATTCAAAAAGTATATTTAGAATATATCAGTGATATATTTGTATGTATCAAACATAAATTAGGAGATGTACATAACAAGTTAAAAATGTTAAAATTCATTGGCTATGGGTTAATCACATGGTTATATCATGATCTTTTTAATGATGGATTTTCTTAGAGTAGTTTTACTCTTTAAAGGATTTAAGGATGGGGACTGAGTTGGTAATTACTAAGACATGGGATGGTTAAAGAATGAATGTTCGGTGTAATTGACAGAACGATAAGAGTACATCGAATACTCTTTATTGGGTGGGTTATAATTGGTTTATTACTCCAGGTTAATACTTTATAAGTATTATTATTTATGTAGGAAATGGGTTAATGGTCTATGGTAGAAATTGTGTATCGATGAGATGGGCTAGGCCTCTATGGTATCAGATATTTTTACAAAAGGTTATTAGTAAATTCTAAAGGTGTCCCATACCTTTGATTATGATGAATGATCTAACTAGAAAGAAGTGTATCCCAGAGGTTATTTTATTTAATTTCATTCATAAAACATCAATGTATTGAATTTAATTTGTTCATGGGTTATTATATTAGTATTGAGGCTCTTAGTATATATCTAGTGAAAATTAATGTATATGGCTTGTGGGTACGATGTATATGGTTATTCCTTCTTTTTTCTTATTTCTTAATAACACAATCAATAACTAAAAGGTGCCAGCCACTTAGAGAATAAATTATTGATTAGAAAATTAATATAAACCAAATAAAAGGAATAATGGGCTGTGTTATTGAGAAATAACCAAGATATGTCTTCCACATAGACTTATGATATATAAGAGAACATATCAGAAGTTCATATGCAATAAATTCTATGTGGATCCAAACTACTTTCTTATAAAATGCTCGCAACACCTAAGAAGGACAAGGATGTTGGGGGAAGAGGCTGGGAAAATCGATAGGCTAAGTCTATCAAGGAAGTTAATAAAATAGTGGTTATCAAATTAAATAATCGATAATACCTGAAACAACATTATCCCACTCAAATTATAATGGTCCTTGACCGTTATAATTGAGAGTTGTCACGGTCAAGGACCAAGAAAACCTCGGGCGAGACAACACACCGTGTCACGGTCCTTAACCGTAATAACCCATCATTTTCATAATCTTACCACGATTATAAAATGTGATAAGGCTTCCTTTGTCATGGTTTTATCACGCTCCATGACCTTGGAAAGTGAATATTTGGTCTTGCGCACGGGTTCACTTTTACCATGTGCATAATTTCCACCAGGGAGAATTAGAGAACAATTGTGCGCACAGGTACAAATTAATGTCCTGCACACCTCTTTATTTTTTAATATTTTTGTCATGGTCCTTGACTATGAGAAAATTGTAGTTAACGAAAAAAAATTGTTGGGCAATAGCTACTTCCCAATAGTAAACCCGTTTAAAAAAATATCTTCTTTTTGTTCAAACCAACATCAACGTGATCAACAATATAATATGACATAACAATAAAATCAAAACCAAAATGCACCATTCCGTATATTAAACCAAATTAAACACTATCTCAAGTTAATTACATTAAAACATCACAAGTTTAATTACATTATCCAATTTCTATAAATTGTAACGTCCTATAAAATATTAGTAAGGCTCAAGTAGAAAATTCGACCAAATGACTTATGCCTCCAACGTAGCGTCAATATGTAGGACACTAAGTTTCTTTTCCAACCATAATACCCATTCCTTTTTCCCTAAAAAATTCTTAGTAACCTAAATTCGAGATTCAAAAATGCAATTGTGGATAGTTGTTCGTCATGGTACCCAGAGTGATGATCATGTCCGTCACTCCATCAATAATTCGATCGCCTCCCCACCTGTCAATGATATATACTCGCTCCCTAGCTAGTTTAAAAAATATTCCAAATAATTGAGATAGGGGTAGAGAACTTATCGTACGAGGATAATGAGTTGACCAGATTTAGTGAGGGGATGTAATAGTGGTCCCCTTACCGACCTTATGCTTGCCCTTTCCTCTATCCTTCAACTTTGACTTCCCCTTCCCTTTATCCGTGAACGTACATTCAACCCATTCAAACATGGTATTCATCATTTATTATAGAATTTTTGATTTTGAGTCTGGGTCTACATTGTATGTGTTAAATTTTGAGGACAATCCCCTATTAGTGCAGGGAATTCCCATCATCTTTTGTGGGTATTGAAATCATAAGTGACCTCAGACCCAAGAGATGATCCATTCTAGAACTCGGATAGGTAAAAGTGGAGAAGTGTTAATGTTGGAGACAAGTGTTTAAAGTGGTTCGAACCTCAGCTGATTATCCTACATCCACTATCAAATGGTGTTATCCAGTTTATTAGATCATAAAAGTAGTTATTATAATCTAGGAGACCTCATGAGCTTTGGTAAGGAGCATCTGAGGTCCTTGGGTCTTTTGTGAACAATCCAAAGGACCTTAGGAAGTAACTGATGGACTTCTCCAAGCATTCGTAGGTATTGTTTTAGGGCTCAACAAAGTATACAATATAGCAAGTATCTGGATACAATCCAAACTGAAGATAAAAACTCAAAACAGTGGGTTTAGAGAGTATATAACAATGAGCAAACACTTGTGAATGCTAAAAGTCTTCGTTCTCCAAAGTATGGCAACTTGAATGTGTCTTCAACCATTCCACAACCTTCTATTTATGTGAAAATTGTAGGAAATATAATGAATGGAGTGTCACAGTATGGCTATGACGTCTTTGAGGTCTGACGGTATTAGTAAGGTGGTGGAATATTGGCCAAAGGTTTTACTGGTGGTGTAATGTCACTGATTGTTGCATAAAATGTGGATGGGATACTTCATTGCAAGTGAGCTTGAATGGTGGTAGTCAATGGAACAGTGTTTTACTTTCCATATACTCCTCCAAACGGGTTATAGAGGCTTGGGAACTATATAACTGCTATAGGATTGTCGTAGCTTAATCTTCATGCGTTTGATAGTTATAATTTTTTATTAATAAGGTTTAAGTAATATTGAGAGATCATATCTCTTCAGGCTGAGGTCTTCTCCAAAAGTCAGACATGGCAAAACTCTAATGATGTGGGCTTTGATCTTGATTGAGGGGACATATTGCAACGACAAGTCATTTTAAGAGGAGCAATTTATGATTGAGGTATTCTACAAAAACTTCATGCACCCCATCTTTGGACCCCCTAAGAACCTCCTTAGGTCCCTAGCACTCATTCATTCACCGTAAACCCTAGTTCATACTCTGAGTATAGATCTTGAGGCCACCAGTCGCTCTTGAGCCTCCAGTCAACATTTTCATTTGAGAAAAATATCAATGAATCTTTGAATGGATTTGAATCACATTTTTAGTGGTCTTTCTTGTGTGCAAATCGAACTTATAGTTCTGATGAATGGTCTATTTTACTAATAAAAACTGATCTGGAGGATACTAGGCGAACCTAGACCCATTTGACTCTAATCAACTTTCTCATCTGAGTAGAAGATCAATGAATCTTTGAAGGGCTTCGAATCCCCTTTCTAATGGTCCACCTTATGCGTGAATTGGTCTTACGGTATGGACAAATGGCCTTTTTATCTTGAAAAATGATCTAGAGGCCACTGACCGCTCCCGAACCCCATTTTACCTCGATCAACTCTCCATCTTGGGTGAATCTCAATGAATATTGTAAGGTCTCTGAGCTCCCTTTTCAATGGTCCACCCCACGTGCGAGTAAGCCTTACAGTATGGATGAACGATCCATTTTACTCCAAAGGGTCACTAAGTGCTTTTAAGCCCTGTTTGACCTTGGTCAACTCTTCAAACCGAATGAAGATGAATGAACTATCGAAAAGAACTGAATACCCTTTCCAGTGGTTCATCCCGTGGATGAATCATCTCTACGGTTCGGGCGAACGATCCATTTTCCTCAAAAAATTTCTTATCCCGTCACCAATGGCCACTTCTAGCCCCCATTTGACCTTGGTCAAACCCCGAACCTAGGAGTGGCTTAATATATTATTAAAGGGATCCAAATCCCCTTTATAACGATCTCTTCCATGTGCAATCTGACTTATGGTTCGCATTTGATGACCATTTTCTAGAAAAAGTTATCCCCGACTACCGAATGGCACCTTCAAGACCCCACTTGTCGGTGTGTGCCTAAGGGGATATGCTGATAATCAAATCCAGTATTATGGAAATTGGTACCACCTTGGCCCTATAAATAGATTTCATGACCTTATTTTGAAAAGCACCCCTGAACATCCCTCTTAGCAATTCAGAAAACATTCTCTCGAATTTAGAGTTGTTCCCTTCTTAAAAAAAACCATCTCCCACATTCTATTCCATCTTTTTTATATTTCATTTAGTAAATTCCCTCCCATCCCCTCATATCACCTTTATCCCATTGTAAGATCAACGTATCTACACTTAAGATCCACTTCAAGTACTCGTAAGGATGTCCAATTTCCCACTCTTTTCTCTAAATTCTCTTATTTTAGTATTAATTGTTATATTTCTACATTAGCGCTTTATTTCATTGTATCACATACATTAATATCAAATCTTTATTAGTAGTATTTGCAAATACTCTATTTTTGTATAAAAAAAATCAAAAACAAGAAAAATAGGGTTTATCTACAAATTCCAAAAGAGGGATTCTCATTACACATTCTCACACTTAAAGCATGTTTATCTCTACACACACTTATAAGAGAAATCCCCCATTTGGACTTATGGGTTAAACCTCACCCTATTTTATCTTTGAACTATGTGGACTTTGATGCCCCTTTGACTGCATAGGTGTCTTTGGTAAATCCCAAGATTCAAGTCCCCCCTTATGCACACTTGTTATATTCTTTTTATTATATCTATATTCTTAATGGATGTCATATTCTTGCACGCTTGTGTCTTGTCTAGTGTATACATTCGTTCTTCCATAACAACTTGTGACTCGACAAACACTTACATTATAATTTGAATTATTATTTTTTAGGAACGTTCCTGAGGATGAATTCACTCTGTCTTTTTCCATGATGCGAGTTAAAGTATTCCATTCTCCGGCTATACTATGCATATAATCACACTTCACAAATTCTAACATGGGAAGATTAACAAATTCCCATGAGAAAGGGCGGGATGGGTGCCTAAAAACTTCCCATTCCGTAACTTAGTTCCCGGACCTTTGAACTAAGGGTCCGTTTGATAGCCTTCCAATTCCAAGGCAAATTCTGAAAAGTTAGAAAATTCTGGTCTTTTCCAACTTTTAGGCTGTTTGATAGCCTTAATTTGCCCTGGAATTTGTTTTCTATGTACAGCACCCCTTAAGCACAATTTGCCACCCTAGGGTGGAATTCAATTCTTTGGGGGGGGGGGGGGGGGGGGGAGCAGGTTTTTGTTTGCCACCTTTGGGTGGCAAATCACTCAAAACCAATTTTTTTTTGTAAACTCTATATATTACATAAATATATAAATATATATTGTTAATAAATATGTAAATATATACATTTCGTATATTTTAATATATATATATATATATATATATATATATTAGCACATATATGTATATTGCGTATATTTATATATATTTCATATATTTATATATTGCGTACATTTATATAATTCATATTGTTGATACCAAAATTAATATGCTGATGTGGACGAACAATGCGAAGACACGTGTCAATCTACGTGGCACAATAGCAGCGAGGAAGTTCATTTCCCGACCAACCATGCTTCTTTCCGAGCAACGAGGATACACCGAGGAACTCTAGCACACCGAGGAACTCCAGCGCACCGAGATACTCTGGCGCAACGAGGTACTCTAGTTCTCCGAGGAACTCCTGATCAGCGAGCAGCTATGGCGGTCCGAGCTGCATCTCGGTCGTACCATTAATTGCCAGATAATCAACAGTTCAGATATTCATTGAATGCTTATATTCTTGACGCACACGCTGCATTAAATGTATTACCCTTTCACATGTATATCATGTAATGTATCGAACCTTTCATGTACAGCCTCAAGGCTATAAATACCTTGTATCAAACCCATTCAAGGGGACCGGAATTTCTTGAGAGAATTTGTAATCAAGAATTCTGCAAACACTCAGCAATAACATAACAGTGGACGTAGGCTTTATTCCTAGCCGAACCACTTTAAAAATCTCTGTCTTATTTATTTATCTGTGATTAAACAATTAGAGCGATCTAGTTTTTTACATCAACAGATTGGCGCCGTCTATGGGAAACGACTGTTACTATCGTTTTTCGCAAAAATCATTTGTTATCAATGGCAGATAATCCAGAATCCAGTAATCGAAATGCTGGAAATGCTGGAAATCCTCCAAATCCATCTGCAACTCCAGATCTGGCTGGAATTATGACAAATCTGGCTCAAGGACAAACCGCCATGCAAGAATCTATGAGGCAACTCATTCAAACTCTTCAAGGCGGTGCACCTACCTATTCAGGACAACGGAGTGATCATGGGCAATCATGATCCAGACGTACTGCATCATATCGCAATGGGGAGTCTAATGATTCTTCTTATCAGCCTGGGCGAACTTCATCGATATGGGCTACGGATACAAATCAACCTATATCTCTCTCTCCGGAGAGAACCAGCGCTTTGGAAAGATTAAGCAGGGAGTCTCCTTTCAGTCGGTTAGGACCAAGGAGAAACATGAGTCCACCTAGAGCTCCATCGAGAAGTGTTCGACCACCATCACGTTTGAGAGAAGGATCAGCACAATCACGACCAGCTACTCGTCAAGATAAATCTCAGGAAGCTACATCAGAGCGATCAATTGCTCAGACTAAGCGGCCTGAGGAAGGAAATGAAGCATGGAAAGGTTCTATTCAGCGGTTGGAGGATAGATTAGGAGAAATGGCTAAGGCAAGGAACCCCTTACAGAGAACTTTTGTTCAAGGGACACCTTTTGTGCAGTCCATTGTGGATTTTCCTACACCATCGAAATTCAAAGCACCTGTAGTGACTCCTAAGTACGATGGAAAAACAGATCCTGTACTTCATATAGAACAATATCAAGCTGCCGTCGACATATATGCCGTCCCCGACGAGATGAGGTGCAGAGCTTTCTCGGGAACTCTTACCGGATCTGCACAGATATGGTATAACAATCTTCCTCGGGGTAAGATTTCAACTTTTATTCAATTAGCCGAGTTGTTCATTGGCAATTTTTGTTTTGGGGCGAAGCCAGTAAAGCGAGTAGCACATTTGTTAAGTGTTAGACAAAAATCAGGTGAAAATACTAGAGATTACATAACTCGTTTTAATAACGAAAAGTTGGAAGTCGTAGATTACGAAGAAAAGACAGCAATCACTGCTTTGATGAGTGGTTTGCTGCCTAATAAGCTGTACTACACCTTGGCCAAAGATCCACCTAAAACTATGTCCGAGTTGATGGCAAAAGCAGCCAAAATTATGAATGCCGAGGAGGCTATGGCTGCGAAGAAGAATATGGATAAAGAAGTAAAAGTGGAGGTCGACAAGTCTAAGAAGAAAGATCAGAAAGGAAATGGTGGTGACAAGCATTACAGGAATAATAGGACAACGTTGGAAGTCCTAAAGAAGTACGATAATTATACCCCATTGAAAATGGGTATTAATCATGTTTTGGAAGAAATCAAGAATAACGAGGAAATCAAGTGGCCAGAGAAACTGAAGACAAATCCCGATCTGAGGAATAAGGCCAAATATTGCGAGTTTCATAAAGATCATGGCCATATGACCAAAAATTGCATAGCCCTTCAGAACGAGATCGAAACACTCATCCGAAGAGGAAAATTGTCAAAGTATGTAGATCGCAGGAGTGAGAGGAAGAATGATGATAGAACTAGAGAGAGATCTAGATCTCCTCGTCGTGCAGAGGAGAAAAAGAGGAGGGACCACGAAGATGATCCAGATGATGACCCTGATCTTCCCAAGAAGCCAAGGCAGCCTGAACGAGAGGTATTCTCCATACGTTTTGGGTCATTTGATTGTAATGTTATTATAGGAGGAGATGCAGGGGGAGGAGACCTTACTGCAGAAAGAAAAGCTTACCTCGGAGAGGCTCAAGCTTGTTCATATATTCAGGGAATAAATCTGGCCGAGGATGATCGTCCGAGGAAGGTAAATAAAGAGAAGCTAGTGATTGGTTTTTCAAAAAACGACCTGGCAGGTGTTCTTTACCCTCATGATGATCCTTTGGTGATCAAAATGAGGATGAAAGATGTGGTCATTTCAAGGGTGTTAGTAGACAAAGGTAGTTCGGCAGACATCATGTACTATTCATGCTTTGATAGTTTGAATTTAAAATTATCTCAATTGGAACCTTATCACAGACCCCTTCTGGGTTTTGCTGGCGAGAAAGTTTTTCCACTTGGGACGATCAAGTTGGATATACTCATTGGAACTTGGCCTGCTTGTCGAACAGAAAGAATACGCTTCTTTGTGATGGATAAGAATGTGCAGTCAGCCTACAACATCATCATGGGAAGAGTTGGATTGAAGAAGTTCGAGGCAGTTCCATCTACAGTACATCAGTGTTTGAAATTCCCAACGAATTTTGGAGTTGGAATTATGAAAGGTGATCAAAAAGTAGCTCGGGAATGCTATTATTCGTCTGCCGAGCAAGAGGAACTTGAAGAGTCAAGGAAAAAGACTACTACTTACCAAGTGGAGGAAGGTACAGAAATTGAAACTCTTGACCCCAGGGATGAATCTCAACTTGTAAAAGGGCAGGTGGTGGAATCTATAGAAACTGTTATCCTGGACGACGAGCATCCTGAACGAGTAACTCAGATAGGATCGTCATTGGATGTTTCAATAAAACAGGAGTTGATAACTTTCTTGAGAAACAGGAAGAATACTTTTGCTTGGAGTCATGAAGACATGCCAGGTATAGATCCAAACTTCTTATGTCATGAGCTCAATGTGAATAAGGAGATCAAACCTGTGAAGCAGAGAAGAAGAGTGTTTAGTCCCGAGAAGAACCAGGCCATACAAGAGGAGGTCGAGAAACTCCAGAAAGCCCAATTCATTGAAGATGTGAAATATCCAGATTGGTTGGCAAATGTGGTGATGGTAAAGAAGAAGAACAACAAATGGAGAATGTGTGTTGATTTCACTGATCTCAACAAGGCATGCCCAAAAGATCATTTTCCATTGCCCAGAATTGATCAATTAGTGGATGCTACCTTGGGACATGAGCTACTCAGCTTTATGGATGCTTATTCTGGCTACAATCAGATCAAAATGAAGTCAGAAGACAGGGAAAGTACTTCTTTTATTACCCCAAGGGGAACTTATTGTTATAATGTTATGCCTTTTGGTTTAAAAAATGCAGGTGCAACATATCAGCGGCTGATGAACAAGGTTTTTGCCGAACAAATCAGTTGCAATATGGAAGTCTATGTCGACGACATGCTCACCAAAAGCAAGAGAGCTACTGATCATCTAGTTGACTTAGGCCAAACCTTTGATCAACTGGACAAATACCAAATGAAGCTCAACCCGACGAAGTGTACCTTTGGAGTACGAGAAGGAATGTTCCTCGGATACATCGTCAATCAACGAGGTATTGAGGCAAATCCAGAAAAGATCAAAGCTCTTTTAGGGCTGCGATCCCCAACGACGAGGAAAGAAGTACAGAGTCTTACCGGACGAGTTGCAGCGCTCAACAGATTTGTATCCCGAGCAACTGATAAATGCCTCCCGTTCTTCAAAACACTGCGAAAAAGTTTTGAGTGGACTGATGAATGTGAGAAGGCCTTTCAAGATTTGAAGAAGTATTTAGGAGCCCCACCATTGTTGTCTAGACCAATAACTGGAGAGAAGCTGTACTTGTATTTGGCAGTATCAGAGAATGCAGTTAGCTCGGCGTTGATCAGATTGGAGAATGGAGTCCAGAAGCCAATTTATTACACAAGTAAGGCCTTCCGAGGTGCAGAAATCAGATACCCAAAGTTAGAAAAATTTGCACTGGCATTAATTGAAGCAAGTAGAAGAATGAGGCCATACTTCCAAGCCCATACCATCTTAGTGTATACCGACATGCCATTAAGACAAGCCCTTCACAAGCCAGAAAAATCAGGAAGATTGATGTACTGGGCAATAGAGCTCGGTGAATATGATATTGTGTACGAACCCAGATCATCATTAAAGGGGCAAGCTGTAGCAGATTTTATAGCAGAGTTCACATACCCTGATACCCCCGAGGAGCAAAGGGTACTTGCTGACTTACCTGTGGACGATACAGGATCAACAGACACAAATCCAGACCAACCAAGGTTGGTAAAAGGACTTGTGGATGTAGAAAAATCATCATATTCAAACCCAGACCAACTAAGGTTGGTAAAAGGGTGCGGACAGATGACCGATGAGGAGCGAAAGATACCAGGGGATGATGGAAGAAAATAGCAGATATTTTACCGAGGAACTCTGACAGATAAGAAATTTGAAGACGACGTACCTATATGGAGATTATATGTAGATGGATCATCATGCACAGCTGGATGTGGAGCAGGGATTGTTTTAAACTCCCCAGATGATATTGACATGGAGTATGCCTTGAGATTCCAATTCAAAGCTTCCAATAATGAAGCTGAGTATGAGGCCATGATAGCAGGTTTTCATTTGGCAAAAGTTATGGAGGCACGGCAAATAATTGTTTTCAGTGATTCTCAATTAATTGTGAATCAAATGATGGGGATATATGCAGTGAAGGGAGATTTAATGGTGAAGTACCATGCGAAGGTGATGGAATTATTGACAGAATTTGATGCTATTCAATTGGTGAGGATACCGAGGATGGAGAATGCTAGAGCAGACGCATTAGCCCGATTAGCGTCAGCTACGCGCACCGAGCTACGAAGAACGATACCAATAGAAGTATTAGAAAGTTGGAGCATAGAAGAAGAACTGATGGTAAATATAATAACCCTTGATTTAGGACCATCTTGGATGGATCCTATCAGGGCATACATTGAAGAAGGAGAATTACCGGAGGACAAACTAGCTGCCAAGAAATTGAAGTATAAAGTTGCTCGGTATGTATTAACTAATGGTGTTTTGTATAGACGAGGAATTATGGCAGGTTTGCAGAGATGTGTGCATCCATCAGAAGTCAAATAATTGATTGAAGAAATTCATGAAGGATCTTGTGGAGCTCATGTAGCAGGTCAGACACTTTTGCAAAGGGTAATGACACAGGGATATTACTGGCCGACGATGAGGGTTGATTGTATAGCCTATGCTAAGAAGTGTGACAAGTGCCAACGTTTTTCCTCCGTCCAAAGAACTCCACAAGCATTGTTGACACCCATAACTTCACCTTGGCCATTTTCCATGTGGGGGGTTGATCCGGTTGGACCACTGCCGACGACCCGAGGAAGGTTCAAGTATCTCGTCGTGGCAGTAGATTATTTTACTAAGTGGGTGGAAGCTGAACCACTAATTGATATGACGTACGAGAAAGTATATCAGTTTATTTGGAAAAACATCATTTGTCGATATGGTCTCCCCCACGCTTTCATTACAGACCATGGAACACAATTCGATAATGAAGAATTTGCTGCTTATTGTCATCAGTCAAACATTTTGAAGTATCATTCAGCACCAGGCCATCCCCAGAGCAATGGACAGACTGAAGTGACGAACAGAACATTACTAAATGGTTTGAAGAAGAGGTTAAGTGAAGCTAAAGCAAATTGGATTAATGAGCTCTAATCCGTACTATGGGCTTACTGAACAACTCCCCGAGCAACAACTGGAGAATCACCATATATGTTGGCATTTGGAAGTGAAGCTGTGATACCTGTCGAGTTGGGTCTCCCAACTCATAGAGTGCTGAATTTCAACTCCCCGGTCAGCGATTTGATGAGAAGACTGGATTTGGATATGCTCGAGGAGGTTAAAGAAGAGGCAACCATTAGAAATGCTGCTTACCAACAACGTACAGCTCTGTTTTACAACAAAAGGGTGAAGAAGTGTGATTTAAAAGAAGGGGATTATGTGCTAAAGAAAGTCATTCAGAAGCAAAATAAGTTGGAAGCAAACTGGCATGGACCTTACCGAGTTACAGAGGTTGTTCGTCCAGGAACTTACAGAATAGCAACTCTAGAGGGAGAAGAATTTAAGAATGCGTGGAATGCTGAACATCTACGCAAGTATTATCAGTAATGTAAAATGTAAAAGCATTTCCTTCATTATGAATAAAGCGAGGATGTTTCGCCATTTTCTTTCTGGTTGAAAGTTTTTCGTGGAATACTAGTGTAATACACTATGCACAAAAAGTGCTCTAAGGAGCCAAAAGTGCTCTAAGGAGCCAAAAAGTGCTCTAAGGAGCCAAAAGCTCTAAGGAGCTAAAAAGTGCTCTAAGGAGCCAAAAGCTCTAAGGAGCTAAAAAGTGCTCTAAGGAGCCAAAAGTGCTCTAAGGAGCCAAAAAGTGCTCTAAGGAGCCAAAAGCTCTAAGGAGCTAAAAAGTGCTCTAAGGAGCCAAAAAGTGCTCTAAGGAGCCAAAAGTGCTCTAAGGAGCCAAAAAGTGCTCTAAGGAGCCAAAAGTGCTCTAAGGAGCCAAAAAATACTCCTTTGGTTAGGAGGCGCTCTAAGGAGCCAAAAGCTCTAAGGAGCCAAAAAGTTCGAAAGAACCATTACCACTCCTTTGGTTAGGAGGTGTACACCAGCATGATCAACTACGGTTGGTAAAATAAAAATATATTCTCACATTACAACTTATGTTGGTCGAAAGATAACATTATTACAAAAAGTTCTTTGAAGAACAAAATATTCCAAAATACACCAAGTATAGTTGGTCGGGGATAAAGACCCAATAACTGTAGTTGGTCGACGAGGACAAATTATTGACCTTAGTTGGTCGGACACATTTTTATATTTGAAATTGAACCAAGTATAGCTGGTCGGGGATAAAAACCCATCAACTGTAGTTGGTCGACAAACATTATTTATCCACCTTGGTTGGTTGGAAACAGTTTGAACAATTTATATTCATTACTTTATTATTAAGTGATTGATCAACCTTGATACTTGTAAATTTTTATTATTAAGTTGGTTGATGAACAGCACGATATTGTTATTTTTTTTAACAAATACATAGATACATATGCACAAATATAAAGGTGTTTGATAAACACAAGACAATAGCAAAATTGGCAAACAGAAAATGAAAGTCTTTTCATTAAAAATGTAAAATAAATTACAAGTTACATAAATGTACTAACTGTTACATTGAAAACCTATTCTATTGGTTTCTTTCCTTTCTTTTTTGAAACAGGCTCCTCGCCAGCAGGATGATCCTCTAGACAAAGGGGAGAATTAATGAAATTAACATCCCTGAGCATTCTGACATTCATCACAGAAGGTGTATCCAAGAGATGCTCAGGACGAGACAATTCAACCTGAGAATGAAGGCTATAATCACCAAGGTACTTTGAAATCAAGCTACGAGGAATGGAACGAGCTGGGATCCATGCCATGTCCAATTTGAAAGGTGGTACAGGCAGGTCTAATAATGATGGAGCATGATAATCCCATAAATAATGCCCTTGCTCCAATTTTAACACACCCAGTGCGTTCAACCATCCTTTCTTGTAACCTTCATTGTTGGCATGTTCAATACGAGCATCCAGGTGAACAAGGGCTTCATTGTATCCTGCCATCCAGAATTCCCTTGGCTGTTTATGGAATTGGAAGGTTAATCTATCCAATTGTTCATGAAGGCTTTTGGCAAAAAGATCCTTATTATGCAGAGCAGATTTCGTCGTTGTAAGTTGATCTTCCAAGGATAGATTCTTCTTGGACATTTCTGATAGGGCCCGATCTTTGACGTTTAACTGGAATGCTTGAGTTTCCAAAGTAGATTGGGTACGAGCCTCTTCAACATTGCGACTAAGAACTCTTGATCGGCTCCGAGAAGCGACTGGAGAGTTTTGCTCCTCGGCAACATTTTGAGCAGCTCTTCCTCGCCCCCGAGAACCTCTTCCTCGTCCACGAGCAGTCCCAGAAACTGCAGATCTTCTTAAATCATCCAGTTCTTGCCTTAATTTGGCATTTTCGACCTCTAAGAAAGAGAAACCTTCATCAGTAACGGGCACTAGAGCAGTGGAAGATGATGCTGCAGATCCATATTGAGCCAACTTTTTCTGTAAATTGTTATTTTCTTGTTCCAGGATCTCGGCAATCTGCCTGCAAGCTTCAACTTCACCTTTTAAGGTCCTTTCCCTAATATCATATCCAGCAATGATCTTCTTATGGCCTGTTTTAGAAGAGAGCTGCTGGTATCTATTTTCATAATCCTTGTGCAATGAAGCCATTGTTGCATTGTGTTGATTTTGAAGATCCTCTATGGAACCATGAAGTTCTTCGATCAGTTCGTAATACGCCACATTATTGGCCACATATCTATCAAGTAAATCTTTCAGATACGGATAAGCCTCAACTGCTTGTTCTGAGGCATCGTGACCAAGGATGTCGACAATCTCTGATACACTTAGGTCTGTATGACCAGCTTTATAATATCCATTGCATTGTCGCACCAACTCAGTATCAGGAGCAGATATCAATTCCATTCTGGCCAAAAACTAATAAAGAAGAGGAAGCAGGAGTTAATAAATAAAAGCAGACAGAGTATCAATAAAGAAGAGGAACGAAGATGTATTTTATTAGATCATCAAAAGGTTACACTATTCGATTACAAGAATTGAAATATAGAAATGATGCTGAACAACTTCACACCTTTTCCTTGTCCCCCAAGACTTTCTCGAGAGGCTGGGACGAGGAGCTCGGTTGCTCGGTGGTAACAACAGTTTGATCAGCAGGAATCTTCTCGGCAGGAGGAGGCATGGAAGAAACGTCCTCGACTACAGAGGGTTGAGAAGCAGAGACTGGGTCACCCATAGCCATAGAAGACTCATCTGAGGCAGGCTCATCTTCTTCTTCTTCTTCCACAATTGGTGGAGGAGGACCAGGGAGATGTTGTTGGAATAGCTCAGAATCGTCTTGGACCTTCAGCTCTTGCAGAGCAGCTACCCAGCCATCGTGGAAGTATTTCAACTTCCCATATTGGACTTGGGATGTCATTGTAGCTATCCCTCTCTCCCATCCTTTCTCCCAACCAGCACTGAAATGTTTCTTGATTGCGACCTTTCTCCTCAACTTCTCCGAGGAGAGCTTCACCTCCAATTCCTCTTTTTTGACCTTGATATCTCGCAGGGTAGATAACTCTTCCTCTTCCTTTTTTAGCTGGTCATCATATTCCTGGTGTTTAACCTCTAAACCTTTTACTTTCTCCTCCAAATTCTTGGAGGTTTCAGCCATTTTCACCTTCTCAGCTTCAGCCACAGCTAATTTCTTCTCCCAAACAGCTTTTTCGTCAACATACTGTTGACGAGATTCCTTTAAAGACTGGGTCAAACCCAACAGAGCATCCTCTACGCCTGACGAGGAGCTTGAAGCTTTAATAGCTTCATCCTTCTTCACAATATTATTAAAACAGTTCACCAACTGAAAGATGAGAAAAATAGCAAAGTCAATACAAAATGCAAGCTTTCAGAGAAAGAAAGAAAAATCAGAAGTATAAGAAATTTACTGAAGCAAGGTGACGAGCAGCTAAGGATGTCAGCATATCCCTAGGAATTCTCTCATCAATACCATGGACCTCGGGTACGACCGAGCTCATTGCAGAACTTGGAAGAGTGATGTTTGGAACATCAGTACCACCAGCAGGTAGGGAGGAGGCAATTTCAGCCGGAGTAACTGAGGATGATTTCCTCAATCTCTTCAACGGGCGATCAGAACTTTCAACCAAAGAGGTCTTGGTCGGAGAGATTGTAATTACATCTACAGGAGCAGTTTTCTTGCTCGGAACCACTGGGGGATTCTCGGCAGCTTTAGAAGACCCAGCATCCACTTTTTTAGTCCCCTCTGGGCATCAGTTTTACTTTTCTTGGCCCCAGCAACAGAAGTAACATCATCAAAGAGAGCGGGAGGAGCTCTTTTCTTACCCATCTTTTGACTTAAAGGAAGATGATAATCTGAAGATGAACCTTCTGGAGTTGAAGCTGGTTCAACAGGGCGAGCAGTATAAGAGGTTGTGTAACTCTTATACTGTAGCAGATATGAGGCAGACCTGATGTGTTCGTCTGCAATGTTCTTGTGCAAACCCCAGATAAGTTTCAGATGGTTGATATTAACCTCTGATTCTTTTGGAGTTCTTCTTTTACTATCAACTGCAAATAAACACATAACGAGATATCAATCGTACATATTATCAAACATGATGAAAGCATAATTTCATAAATAAAATAAAATGAAAAATAAACCTATCCCATTGCCATATGGGGGGCATCTGGGACCGTTGTATACTTCATCTCCAGTTAAAGGGGCATATTGCCAATTTTTTATAACCAACCCATGTTCAAAATAATCTCTATTTGAGTCAGGGAGGTTAACTACAAGAGCCCTATTCAGAAACCTAGTTTTTAAGTAATAAATATTATCTAGAGTGGCCCATTTATAGCAGTACATAATCTCAGGGATCCCAATACGAGTCCCATGAGTTAGATTTAGTTTGTTCACCCCATTAATTATTCTCAATGAATTGGGGGCTATTTTTGCAGGGACAAGATCAAAATATTGACAAAATTCAAGACACAATGGATTTAGTGGAAAGGAAAAACCACATTCAGCAACAAAAAGACTGGGGAACCAATGCCCCTCAGCCAATCGAAAGTAATCTAAAGGCTCAGAAAGAACCTCTAGAGTTACCCACGAAGGAGTGGAAAAATCAGAACGAAATTTCTCAACAGACTTCACAATATAAACCATACTGAATAAAAGAGAAGAAAGGAAAAAGATCTTACAGGAAGGAAGGACGAATGTTGACAACGAATGAAAACAAGGATGAACGCACAAAAGAGAAGGAGAAAATAGAAAGCTTGAAGGCAGAAAATTGGAAAATGTAGAAGACGGTATGGTTACCTAAGAAGTTTAAATACTTTGCATTGGGAAGCGGCGAAAGAAATGATTACCAAAAAGAAACTACTGAACTTCCGGCGGCTAAAAGGACAAAAACTGCACGGAGATCGAAGCGCTTATAAAAAATTCAAAAAAAAGGCGGAAGCTGCAAAATGAGAAGGAAATTTGAACACAATGTTCCTGAAACCCAGGAAAAGTCATTTAATATTGTCATATACCGAGAAAGAATGTTCCATACTCCTCAAAGTTTGAAATATGAAACATTGGGGGCTTCTGTTGATACCAAAATTAATATGCTGATGTGGACGAACAATGCGAAGACACGTGTCAATCTACGTGACACAATAGTAGCGAGGAAGTTCATTTCCCGACCAACCATGCTTCTTTCCGAGCAACGAGGATACACCGAGGAACTCTAGCACACCGAGGAACTCCAGCGCACCGAGGTACTGTGGCGCAACGAGGTACTCTAGTTCTCCGAGGAACTCCTGATCAGCGAGCAGCTATGGCGGTCCGAGCTGCATCTCGGTCGTACCATTAATTGCCAGATAATCAACAGTTCAGTTTTTCATTGAATGCTTATATTCTTGACGCACACGCTGCATTAAATGTATTACCCTTTCACATGTATATCATTTAATGTATCGAACCTTTCATGTACAGCCTCAAGGCTATAAATACCTTGTATCAAACCCATTCAAGGGGACCTGAATTTCTTGAGAGAATTTGTAATCAAGAATTCTGCAAACACTCAGCAATAACATAACAGAGGACGTAGGCTTTATTCCTAGCCGAACCACTTTAAAAATCTCTGTCTTATTTATTTATCTGCGATTAAACAATTAGAGCGATCTAGTTTTTTACATCAACACATATATTTTAATATATATTTATATTTCGTATATATATTATAAATATATTGAATATATATTATTTAGAGAATACACACACACACACATATATTTCGTATATGTTATATATTTTAGCACATCCATATAATAAGATGGCATGGTTTTTGAAATGTCTAAGCACAATAACGGCTCAGATTTAGCCACATCTCCCACTAAAAATGAAGGGTTGAGATTAAATCTTCTATTCTCATTCAAATTTTGAAAATTAAAAATTCCCCCTCATGTCATCCCCAATTCTCATTACTGCGCATATGCATTCCCAGACTACAACCCAAATTAACCCCCCCCCTCATTTTTATTTTTCTCTTTCGTTTCTCCCGCTCTCTGTTTTCTCTCGCACGCTCTCATATCCTTCACTATCTTTTCCTCTCACCTTTCTCCCTCTCTCACATGGATTTGAGGGGTTTTGGTTTGTGTTTTTTCGAGGTAATGGTTTTGGGTCTCCCGCACTCTCTTTTGCTCTCATTTATCGCCCTCTCTAATATTGATTTGAAGGTTTTTGGTGTGTTCTTTTGAGGGGTAACAATTTTGGGTTTATGGATTTTATGGTGTTTAGTACGAATTTTACAGATTTCAGGGTTTTTGGTATGGATTTTAGGTCTTTTGTTTATTTTGATTTTAGGGTTTTGTAGACCAATGGATTCTCTTTTCTTTAAATCTGAACTTTTGTTGATTATATGAATTGCTCATTATTCATTCAATTATATACTATGTCTCTTACAATGGAGAGGAACTGACGATTTTTTTTTCGTTTGTTTTTCCAGTAAAAATCTGGAATCAAAATGTCCAAAAAATAAAATATCCAGGCTCACAATCGTGGGTTCAAATGGTATTGCATCATCACCACCCAAAAAGTAATCTTTCTCTCTCTATCTTATATATATACACACACACACACACACACACACACACACACACACTTTGAAATTAGGTTACAAATTAAGAGTATTTTGACTTTGAAAAACATCACTGTAATGGAGTTTAGGTTATCTCTCATCCTTTCTCTATTTCTAATGCATTTATGCTCTTTTTTTCGGTTTCAACTTAAGATTTGTTACTGAACACCACAACTTTGGGTTGAAATCTCAAAATTTGGTCATTTCTGATATTTCACATTTTGTGGATGACGTTATCTACTGTATATATATATATGCATTATTTTTTATTATAGTTCTTTTGTTACTCGGTTGATAATAACTTTTGTTTATTACATTTGAAAATTGATCTAGAAAAATGCAACTCTCCAACAGTTAGAAAAGGGAAAATGGACCCCAAGGTCAAAGCATGGTTTGTTTTTTAATGTCATGGCAGATTTTTGGGTGGACGGTTTAGGTGGATGGGTTGATTTTATTGATTGAAGCATACATTTTCTTTGCTTTTGTTTCTTTTGTGCTTTAATTTTTCTGCTTGGTTCACACAATGGACCCATGTGTGTATCATTTCTTGCTCTTCTAACTATTTGCTGTTTGTTATGGGAGTTATTTTTATTTTGTAGTCATATTTTTTATTTATTTTGGGGATATATATTTTAAGCTTAATTTTATTTTTATTTAGTATCAGCTCTAGCATGATTTGGTTTTATATTTCTTAGGTACTTTTATTCACATAAGACATTTACTTCATTAGTCATTGACTTCTCTTCTTCGTTAGTTTCTAGACCAATAGATGAGTATGTGTTTCAGTATTAGTAGAATGGTTGGTTGTTCAAAGATACGAGTATGCGTAACATATGTTTTACGTCTGTACAGTTTAGTGGAAAATTGAGATAACATGATCTAAGGTATGTCAGTTGGTTGTTTCGGATGTGCATTTGACATTTTGTTTTCCATCTTTTGTTTCTATGTCCTTTTCTAGGAAAATAGTGTGTGTTTTAGGGGGGTTTTTAAGAAATATGTTCCTAATTGTGTGTGTTTAATTCATATTGTTAGTTTCAAGTGGTTATCCGAAATCAATCAAATTTGATATTATATACATGGTCTAGCAGGTGTGAGATGAGTAAAATGGACATTTAGATTTCTTTGACATCATGTACTAGACTGTCCAATTCACGTTCTCTTTGGAATTTTACTGTCCAATATGAGATAAATGGAAACTTATTGATTACAATAAGCAACTTTGAATTTTACTTTAAGGTATGATATTTACTTAATACAATAGTTTGATGCTTAATATTTCCTTCGTTAATATAAACAATAAGCAACTTTATTTGTGTAATTTGATTGGTATGAATCCATTGTGTAATTTGATTGTTATAAATGTTTATGTAGTTAAATTACATGCTTCAGTTCACATTTTAAATTGACCAATGTATTTTTCTTTGGGTGCTAATCATTGCTCATAGAGTCTCCGAAGTCAAAAACTTCATTATGGTCAAGTTACCGCAGGTAACTATTTTTTTACCACCCATATATCAACTTTTTAGCTAAATCACCGCATATTAAAATGCAAGGATAATTTATATTCAACATTTTTTGCTGGACCTACTGTACAAGTAATTTCTATTCAAGTAATTTTATAATCAATTTGTTGCGATATGACTCAACAAACATCGACATTTTAATAACCGATTTAACTTTTGTGTTTTTGTTTAAGGTACTTGAGATTGTTATTTGTGAAAGGGATGAGGGTTGTTCACACAGTAGAACTCCTCATCTACCTGATCGAGAACAAAATATCTCCAATCCAAGCCATTGCCTGCAGAAACTGAAAAAATGGATGGGAATGATGCCGATGATCTAAAGCAGAGCACTATCGACATGATAATATTTGTGCAATGCAACAAAAATAGGTGAAAGGGGACTCTGATTGGCTATCACATCCAACAAAAGTAGTGGCAGCAATGCAAAAAGGGGACTCTGATCCAAACAGGTCAAAAAGCATGCAAGATGTGCTTAATAGCAGCAGTGCTGTTTTAGCAGTGCTTAATAGAAGAAACATATGTTTAAGGCGTTTCTTCCAAAGGTATCTCTATATCTCCTACTATCCCTCTACCTCTTTTCATTTTATTATCTGCTTTAATGTGTCTTAATGTGATTATTTCAACCACATTTCATAATCTGTCTACTTTTAGTTGGGAACATACAATTTCTTGTCTTTCGAGAGTTTTTTCCTTTCTAATTCTTAATTTTGAGAAAAGCTTTAATTCAAAGAGAATCCAAAAGTGTTCCTTCAAGACGTTGAAATCCAACTACTTTGATGATCACATATAGCATAGGTCATGTGTGTGACCATTTGCTCTTGGTATATTTTGTCAAACACGCACAGAGAAACATGATAGGGGAGCCCAATTGGCCCTTTTCAGTTTCATTTATCCCGGCGAATAATGGTACGGAAATCCAATTTTTGGATCATTTTTCTAAATTCAATAATGTGTGAAACACATATTGAGTTGTATTTATAATAAATTTTATGTGAAGTAAAAATTCATTTAATATCAAATCGGATGCATATATGCAGCAGCATATATGCATATGCATATATGCAGGCTGCATATATGCGTTCCATTATCGTTTTTCTTTCGAAGGCGAATTTTTAGACGTACAAACCTTATTTGGGACTGAAGTAACTCCGTGGAAGTATGACCTTTCCCTAAAGGGAAAACAAATTTTCTGAAGTAAAAACTTCTTCGGGACTTTTTAAAATAAGCTCGAGTATCTCGGGTGCTTGAGATTCAGAAATTTAGTATATTGAATCAACGTTGGGTTTTGGGTTGCATTTGTAGGTTACAGGTGGGGACCTGCTTCTGTAGTGTATATATGCTGCTGCATATATACAGATTGCATATATGCACTGCATATATGCATACACGCACACGCGCCCCCTGCCCCGTCCCCTCCCCCCGTCCCCACTCACACACGAACACACGCGCACACAATTTAGGAATGGGTACACCCGAAAAGATGTAGTAGTACATGACTCTATTTTTAATGTTTGTGATGTCATTAGTTTTAGATTGTATTTCAATTTTAAAAGTTTCAAACATAAGGATCTCGATTTGGGTTAATGTCATAATTTTTTTTGATTTTGGGGTATTCATTCTGACATGTAGAGATGGGGGGAATGCATTCTGACATATTGTCCATTTATATTTTCATCACGGATTTTTTTTAGATTTACCCGTAAGCTTTTCGTGTTTGCAGATTTGGTTTCAAGTTACGTTTGGCAGTAAAACTAATTGCCATCAGGATGATTTCAGCCCCTCCCTCCCACGCAGCCCCCCCCCCCCCCCCCCCCCCCACCAGGCAGCAGCCCCCTCCCACGTAGCCCCCCCCCCCCCCCCCACCACGCAACAGCCCCCTCCCACGTAGCCCCCCCCCCACCACGCAGCAGCCCCCTCCCACGCAGCAGCCCCAGCCGCTTCAAGTAATTTCTCCCACGCACCCTCCCATGCACCCCCCTCCCACGCAGCCACCCCAGGTAATTTCTCCCAAGAATAATGTCATTTCATCTTTTGTAATCTAGGGTATTTGGATTTGGGGGTGTGTTCTTTAAGATATTGGAACACACACCACAGTTCATCTAACGATTTTTTACTTGGACCGTTTCAGGTGGGTTTTCGGAAACTTCCAATTATGTGGTGAGTTAAATATAAAAACATGTTGTAGTTTGTTTTGGCATATTTTTTGAGAAAAATAACTGAGAATGTAAATATTATTTTTTTTTTGAATTTTTTTCCATAAACAATTTAATTGATTAACTATATTTTTTGTTTTGTATCAGGTCACATTTTGAAAATTACGGACAATTGCTTTAGTGGAACATGCGGGACGACTTCAGTTCATGTATATGTGATTATTTTTACGAAATTTGTTTGATTTAAATATTTGTTAGATTTTACTGTTGAGATTATTGAATATTGTTGGATTGGTTGTAACCCTTTAAGAGGGTGGATAGTCCAATAAACAAAGGAGGCTCTGTCCAATTTTTTTTAAATGGACAATTTGTTTATTTGAGGCACAATGTAAATGCAATGGATTTGTGAATGCAGTGAATATCTTTTCTTTCATATTGTATGTGAATGCTGTTGGACAATTTGTTATTGTATGTACTGTGAGTCACTTGAGGAAAGTTTTATTATATGCTTTAGAAAATTTTGAATAACAATTTTTTTTTTTATTTCACTTTGTTGTCGGGTAATAATTTTTTTTCTTGCAATTATGTTCTTTTTGTTTTGCAATTACGGACAAAATAAACACGACACGACATGAAATATTATTGTTTACCTATCTCAAACACGACCCTATTTTTTTTAACCAAAAACGAACTTTATCAAATTAAACATGACATGAGATTTATTACCAATTGTGAACACTACTGTTATGCAGGATAGTCCTATAAATAAAGGATATTATGACCAATTTTTTTTAAAATTACACTTTGTTTTGTCGAGGAACGAAATTTTTGTGGTTTTGTAATTACGCACTTCGAAATTTTTTGCGTTTCGATATTATGTACTTTGAAAACTTATCGTCGTTTCGCAATTACGTATTTTGGAAAATTTTCGTCGTGCCTTCAGGCACGGGCATAGGCTAGTATATGTATATTGCGTATATTTATATATATTTCATATATTTATATATTGCGTACATTTATATAATTCATATATTTATATATATATATATATATATATTTCGTATATATATTATAAATATACTGAATATATATTATTTAGAGAATACACACACACACACACACACACACACACACACACACACACACACACACACATATATATATATATATATTTTTTTAGCACACATTTATATAATTCATATATTTTAATATATATTTATATTTCGTATATATATTATAAATATACTGAATATATATTATTTAAAGAATATACACATATATTATATATATATATATATATATATATATTTGAAAATAATATATATATTATATATAATATATATTCATATATATTTAGTATATATACATATATATATTTGTATATAATATATACTAAATATATATTAGTATATATACTAAATATATATTTGTATATAATATATATTATTATTATATACAAATATATATTTAGTATATATTATATACAAATATATATTAGTATATATACTAAATATATATTATTATATATTATATTATTTACGGAATATATATATATATATATATATATATTAATAATATATACAAAATATATTCATATATTTTGTGAATATATATTATATTATTAATATATATTATCAAATATACAAAATATATGAATATAACAAAATATATGAATATATATAATATATATTCACAAAATATATGAATATATATTATATTATTTGGGGAACATATATATATATATATATATTGCATAAATAAATTTTCCACATTTATATCTATTTTCCAACTTTTACGTTTGATAGAAAATGTGGAAAATTGATGATTTTCCAACTTATATCAAACAGACACAAGTTGAAAAATATTCATTTGCCTTGGAATTGTTTGCCCTGGAATCAAATGTCCTGGAATTATTTGCATTTTCCAAGTTTTCTATCAAACGGACCCTAATTGGCTTCACAAGCATCAGTATTGTCCTTGATGTCGTTCTCTCGAGGAAGCAACATTTCTTTTTCTTGTTTTGTTCAAAATAGGTTGGCTACTCTATCTCTACATATTATCGCACATTGTCAACAACCGAGTGCCCTAAGAAAGGGCGCAATCCTGTGCACACGTCATATGGAATCCCTCCCATCTCCCTTCAGGATGGACACACTAACGACTTCGCTGGGAATGTTTTAAGAGAACTATAATCTATTTCTACAAGGGTGTTATTCTTTTCTGTATGTGTGCATATGCACCTACCTGTATGTTCCCTTTTCTCCTCTATCTACTTTTTATATATATCTACCTCATGTATATATCACTTTTCACTCACTTATACACTTCACACACTTTTATATACTGTCCATGTACACTTCACACACTTACACTTAGCTCCACTTTCACTCATAGCTCCACTTTTACTCAACTATTTCACGTACCACTTAAATGTTGCATGCTTAGGCTTCATTATCACACACCCACACTTCTCACATTTGTATATATCTCCATGATCACTTACACATGATACACACCACTTGTAGTTGATTCATTTATAGATCCACTATTACACACACTCACATGTAAAATATCCACATGTCACTCAATCACATATATCCATACGTACTATAGTCTCCATGCTTCATTCTAGACTTACTTTTCATGACACTTGTATATGCTCCCTTATTAGTGTAGAACTCCCTTTACTCATCATGAAAATAAAAATACTCTCTCTCCATAATATAATAATTAAGACTCATTCATTTTTTGCATGTTACATCACCAAGAGCATGACAATATTGACCAAAATTTTATCCCGTACTAGAGGATCACTTTGAGATGGGCGTTGGTCCTGCGGGGCGCAATTGTCTAGGGAAATATGACTCCCACCTTCCATTGGCCTCGTACCTTCGACGTATATCGAACGATTCCCCCCACATCATACTGCATGACCAAAATCATGATGGGAGGTATATATTAGGGAACTCGTTCACGTACATTGAGTATATCAAATTCTCCCTCACACTTACTGTCCCCACAAGCTATATTATGAGGAAATTCACGTACACTCAAGAATATCAAATGTCTTGTCCACAGCTACCGATGAATGATGGCTCTTCTAGGCAAGAGGTATATTGTGGAAGTCATGCCAAAGGGGGGAATCCTTCCACTAACCCAACAGTTTCACAAACCTCATATAGGCGTCAAACCTAGGGCAATCATATTTAGTTTGTCAGTTACAATGTGGAACTCTGCCAAAATTTCGGGTCATTATACCGCCCAAATTTTTGCGTTATATCTCATTTTTTCAAAATAGGACGATGTACGTGATCCTGAAAACAAGTCAAACCATGTCTTATATATTTCCAAACCTTATTTTCCCAGGCTCAAGTCCTGTCCAACATTTTCTCTGCATTTAGGCAAACCTAATGCAAGTGAAAACCAGGTAGTAGTAGTAGTAGTAGTAATAATAATAATAATAATAATAATAATAATAATAATAATAATAATAATAATAATAATAATAATAATAATAATAATAATAATAATAATAATAATGATGATGATGATGATGATGATGATGATGATGATGATGATGATGTTGAGATTTCTCTCTTTTTTCCCTCATTTTTCAAAAAACTCAAAAATGCCAAAAACATTTTTCCTCCTCCTTCCAAAATACCAAAAAATTTCTCCCCTTTTCTTTTAAAAATAAATTCGAATCATTTTCCCTATCATGTCGATCGCATATCTGATTTTGGGTGGGCTCCCTATTAGCTTCGATCAAACCTCCTTGAATCTCTGTCGCTTCTTCTGATACTTCATTCGAGTTTGGCATTTACCTCTAAGAGATCTTCATGGAGAGCACTAACCATGTAGCGAATGTTCAGCCAGATATGATGGCTATCTTAGCCCAACTCAGCACCAAGATTGACAACCTTCAAATCGAGGTCCTGAAATGTAGCATCACTGGGCCAAAATTCTCAAATAACTAGAGGTTGTCTTTACTCGTGCCATGGGTCAACCCGCTCTTGAGCCTATTTGGGCCCCAGAAGAGTATCAGCATGCTCCCGGTGCCCCACCTGCCAATGGGCCACCACCAGCTTAACTCCCTATGCCAAACCTTACCCAACTAGGGACTAATTTTCCAGTACTTATGGATCCCAAAGAGGAGAAACTCAACAAGGTCAAGGAAAGCCTCAAACTATTGTCAAAGAAGTTTGACCAAGTCAAGATATATGGCAACTACATGGACTACACCCATATGTCTCCCTATTCTAAAGTTAGACTTCTAGAGAACATCAATAAATTCGAGGGAAATGGACCACCAATTGTTCACCTTCGAACCTATTACCGATCCATGACCTTCCATGGTGCCTCTGAAGAGATAGTGGCCATCATGAAAGAAAGTTCCCTATGGTGAATCTTGGCCCATGAAGAATCCATGATCCATTTTCGAGAGTATGTCACCCAAGAATTCATGTCTCAGTACAAGCGTAATGATAATCTAGAGGTTATGCGCCGAGATCTAAACCTTCTTAAGAAAAACCTTGGGCAAATAGTTAATATCTTAATATGAAGGTGAGGAGCAAAATATGCCACCATGACCAATAGACCCTCCAAGGAGAAACAAGCCAGTATTATGAAGAAGAACTTCGTGACTCATATCTGAGCATCCATGGGAGGTTAGTATTACCCACACTTTTGAGCCATTCGAGGGGCTGGTGTAGAATTTTATGAAGGCATTACCAAAGTGGAATCTGAACCAAAGAAAGTGACTGGACAATTCAATCCCCGAAAGTATTAGAATCCTACTAGTTCTACAGTCTCAACCATCAACAATATTTACCAACCTAAAACCTATTGGGCACCGAAAAGTTGCCCTAATCCTGCCAAGAAAGAATACACTGAGATCCATGCTTCCTTGTCCAAAGCCTACCAGGACCTATTAAGATTAAATATCATTAAACCCTCGGACCCCTCTCCATTACCAAATCCACTCCCTAAAAACTTCAAACCCGATTCCCATTGTGATTTCCACGAGTCTGTAAGTCATACCACTAGCTAATGCCTCCACCATAGGAATGTGATCCAAGCCCTAATTGATCGGGGTATCACTGCCCCACCAGCTAACCCTAAATCTAATACCACTCACAACCTAATTCCAGCATATAAAAATTCCATATTTCTATAAAGCGATCTAAAATTTGACCCATCTGCTCAAATCGTGCCAAGCAAAGCACCCATCATCCCTATAGTCTCACCTAAACCTCTTAAGGTTTGCCCATATTTTCTCCTACACCCTACATGATTCACCAATCAAGCTTACAAGAAAAATATCATTTTGTCACAATTTTATTAGCGGCTAATCATTTATTGCCACTAAAACATATAATTTGTGGAAAAAATTATGTTTTCCACTAAAAAAATAATGTATTAGTGGCAACAACCTAAAATCACAACTAATTTTGTCACTAAATATAAGGAGGGAAAAATTAGACACTTAGCAGGAACTAGAAATTCAAATTAGTTGCAAATTTAAATTTTTTGCCACCAATACAAATTCATTAGTAGCAAAATGTACTAGTTTTCCACTAATGCAGATTTATTAGTAGCAAAATATTTTAGCTTGCCACAAACTACCTAAAAATAAATAATTTACCCTAAAAAACTACTCTCTACTAAACATTAAAAAAATGTGAGATTCATCCCCCCCCCCCAATAAAAAAAAAACAATCACGATCCCCCCACCCCCCACCCCACCCCACCCCACCCAAATCAGTTCTCCTAAACCTATTCATCCTTGGCTGATTCATTCCCCCAAAATTGGTACACATATTAATGCATTTTTGTGTGAATTTCACACATCCATCTTGGCTTATTACACACCCATATTGGTTATTCCATCTTGGTTGACTGAAACATCCTTGGTTTCCTGCTAATTATGCTTGGGGTGAAGTTTTGGCTAAATATCATTTTGGTTGATTCCGCATCTAAAATTGGTGCGCACACAATAATGAATCTCGTTTTGGTTTTGGCGTCCATCTTGGATGAAGTTTTGGCAGGTATATTTTATAGATTTTTGGTGTTCAATCCCGCTAAAAATATTTCGTTGGGACCGAGTTCACATTTTAATTTTTTGGCTTTCAGTCTTAGAACCCATGAAAAGGGAACACAAAAACTTCTATTCATTTTCTTAATTTCCCAAACGGCTTAATGTGATTGTGATATTTTCAGAAGTTTTCATGATTTATTGAGGGATAAAATTGACAGTTGTCCTATGATTACTTATCCAGTTTCACATAGAACCAACGGACAATAAAAGAAAATCTTGGGATTGAAGACAAGAAAATAATCAGAAATGAGACTAAATGCCTCATCTTCCTATATTTTATTGCTCAACTTTTTATCGGTATAACAGTCCATATTATATACAGAATCTCATTTTAGCGATATTATTTCTAAAGTTTTTATCGGTTTAACAGTCCAAAATTTATACACATTATTTATGAAGTTTTGGTGATTACGTATAAATGAATGTTCATATGTCGAACTATATACTAAATCTCGTTTATATGAATGTTAGATTCAAGAAAGATTTGTTAATTTTTTCTATCAATATTTGTTTTAAAGTCACTTTCCCCTTTGAAGACTTTTTGGAAACAAATATATAATTTAAAGGAATTTTCTTATAATTTTTTGTTTGTTATCACTTTTCATTATTATTTTCTGACGAGAGTAGTTTAGAATGTTTTATAGATGGATTATTTTTCAATTTTTCATAGTATTTCTATTGCTTACATTCAAATACATGAAAATTATAAGTGAAAAACTAAATAAAAATTTGCTATGCTTTCATACTTTGAAGCGGAAACTAATAATTACAGTTTCATGATAACATTTGGTATAGGCTTAGTTTAGGATGCTAATTTAGTTAATTTTAATCATCACTGTTTATATTTATATTTAGTGTGGCGAAAACGTGTTTCGAAAACCGAGATTGGTTCTGCAAGGGTGAAGCGAATCTCTGCCTCTGGCTATCTCGTGAACTTGAAGGCATTGTGTTCTCTTTTTTATAGGTATGTTTTAAATCTTTATTACTTACTATTAGTTTTTTTCTTTTGTGGACAACAAACATTTCATTTACACTTCTAGTCCCTATTTTCCAATCATTTTTATTTTGATTGGTTCATACATTATGGTAGTGGGTTCGCGCCAACAGTATTAAGGTTGTGGTCACCGAAAATAGGGGCTAAAATATAAATAAAAAATTTGTCATCCTTTTTCCATAATTTGTATTAATATAAGTCTTAAATTTACAAAGTCCCTTTTATTTTTTATCTTTCCTTTCGATTGATTTGTATATATATATATATATATATATATATATATATATATATATATATATATATATATAAAGATTTTACAGTTTGGCTAGTGGAATTGTGGTTGTTCAAATCATTGGGTTTAAGTTGATATGGGGCTTCTTATATGTTTGTTTAGCAACCCTTTATTTCTATTTCGAGAATTTTTTGAGACTCATATTAGAGTGCCCTATATTTTTTATTTCAATTTTAAGTCAGGAATTTTGAATTCGCAAAACATCTTTATTATTGTGTTTGAATGAATGTATTTAATTAAATTTAGATTTAATATTCAAATTTAAATGTAATTTTGACTCCTGGAGAACCTATTGAGGAGGTATGTGAGGTGATGACGATGTGCTTATTTAAATTATAAGTAAATATCATTTCAACATATAAAGTTATGAAACAATAATAACAATAATAAAGATATGAAAATTGAATTACATAAGCAATAATAAAAAATTATATTTGAATTATAAGTTCATTGGGTTTTTGCTGATGTATTTTTTTTATTGTGTGATATAAGGTCATTGGGATGGATACGAGATGGATGAATCACCCAAATTTTATGCAATTCTTGCTAATTACTTTAATGTTTTACTGAAAAATAAATGCCTTATGTCATTTTTCAGAAAAGAAGTGAAATTAACTCGATCAATAGATCCAAACAACAGATTCTGCATTGTAGTGGAACTAAAGGATTTCGTCAAGTGGAGTATGGGATGGTAACATATATTTTTTAAAAACGTTATGTTTGGTGACTATTTAATTATTTTTTGTTAGTGGTTATGATACTTTATATATCTTCAAATTTGTATAGTGTGACAAGGAAACTAGAGATCCCGCGCCTATAACAAATGAGTGGTATACGACTCATTGGAGCAAAAGAAATGATAATTGGGTTACTCCAAAGGTTGGAAGTGTATATGTAGATGTTTTCAAGTTTTTTTTAGTACAATTTTTTTTATAATAACATTATGTTAAATTATACTTTGTTTACAACTGTTAATAGGATGAGGTGAAAGAAATACTTGCATCACAATCTGAAGATGGTGTGACGATGGATGAAGAAAAAGCATTTCAAAATGTTTTAGGGTATCGCTCTGGTTATGTACATGGACGAGGGGTTGGTTCAAAGTCTAAACAACTTGAAGCTATGCAAAGGGAGAAAGATGTTAAGAGGGATATACAGGTTGTTTGGTTTAGGACAGAAGTTGATGTGCTAAGAAGGGAAGCTGAAGAGGCGAGGAGAGAAGAAAATGAAGCTCGAAAGGAGAACGTTGCAATGAAAGAATGAATGGATGACCTTTTTGGAAGATTTGTGGAGTTATCTAATCGTATATCTCGTTATAATACACGAGTGTAGTTTTTTGTGAATGATGAAACGATTTATGTAATTGATATATTTGACTTAATTTTGATGTGGAATAGATCAAATATTGATTGTCACATTAAGCATACAATATCATAAATATATTGTCTGAAGCAATGAAGCATAAAAATTCTTACTACATTTTTTTATTATTTTAAATATTAAATAAGAAACGTGAATGCATGTAGTATTATTGGTTAATTAATTATGAATAAATATGAATATTAAATGCAATAACTATTAGTGGAGGCAATAATTTGCTACAGAAAAATAGTTTTAGTGGCAAATCTAAATTGCCACATAACAATCTTCACCTTGAGCAAAAACATATTTTTGGTAGCAGATCTTATATTTGCTACAAAAAGAACCTTTTAATGGCAAACAACTTGTCTTTTGTTGGCAATTTTGATCATCTTTTGTAGAAAATAATCACTAAAAAGTATACCATTTAGTAGAAAAATATGTTTGCCACTAAATTTGTAACATTTAGTAGCAAAAGCGAAAATATTTTCACTAAAGGTGTTAGCGGTAGGTCTTTAGTAGCAAAGTGGTGATAATTTTTTTCTCCAATAAATGATTTAGTGGATTTTTTTTAATGATTAGTCACAATTTTATTTTTCAACTAAAAGTCTTTTTTCTTATAAGGGCCTACATCACCATCCACACCTGATATGAGGGGTGAGACATGGAGTTACCGGCCGTGTCGAACCAACTCTTAGAGTTTGGGATAAAATTTCCCATCGATATGACAATTGATTGTCATAAGTTTAGTGGTTTATTAATGGAAACCGAAAAGTGGGATCGGGAATCAAATGAATGGGTGGTACCTATTGAAGAAGTCAGTCTAGATAATGTGGTATAGACCATGACCGATATGTTCTGACAAGCAAGTGAAATCTATAGCATTTCTGAGTTTCTCACCACTTTAGAGCTCCAGGGATGGTTGGTATCTTCACTCTTGTACCTCCCCGCTAAGTGGTAGGATTAGTATGATAAAGTCGTTGAAGTCGTCGAGTGTATTGATTACTCTAGGCAACAAGACAGTCACCACTGGATGAGGGGGTGGTTTTGACAGCTCAAATGACGAACTAAGCGATGAAGAAGTCAATCCAGTAGCTAGAATATACGGAATGATATCCTTTGAAGTTTTATTGGTGGAAATTAAAACATTATTCTTTCATCTTAAGGTAGATGAACCGAAGGGGTTCTTGTTCTTCCTTTCCTCAATGAACCATATAACCAATTCAGGGAGACACTACAAAGATGTAATTCATTCCTCTTACAACCAAAACAGATAATGAAAAGGGAGTTATCGAAGAACTTCCCATCCCAGAAATGACCATTGAAGAGAGTAAAGTCCTTGATTATCTTAAAAAAACCAAGCCAATATCACCTTATACGGGTTTTTCATGTCCTTTCAGTTGAACTGGAATGCCTTAGTAAAAATCCTCACTAAAGCCCCAGTCCCTCTTTCCATTACTCCCTAAAAATCCATAAATATAGTTGGGTCCTTGACCTCTTATAGAATCCTCTCTTTTTCTAAAGAGGAGATACAGAAGTTCGGCTCCAATCAAATGCTTAAGAACCCACTTTAACTTGTTGACAACGGATCTTCTATAAATGTTTGTCCACTTATAACCTTCAAATGTTTTGGACTAAAAGTAGATGATCTCATCTTATATCCGTCGTCGTGCGTGCTTACGACAACACTCACTGAGAAGTTATGAGGTCCATAAAAATCACACTAGGGGCTGGCCCTATCAATTTTGTCACCAAGTTCCAAGTCACTGACATATCTGCCTTTTTAAATCTACTTTTTGGCCATCCATGGCTTCATAAAATCCAATGATTATCCCTTTCCCTTCACCATAAACTGAAGTTACTTACTAAAGGTCAGGTCATCACCATTTTGGGGGATGACAGTAGTACAAACAATGCCAGCACTAGCAATCTAGTATTGGAAATCCAGCAAGGGACGAATGACATACTCCTCTCTAATTTCAAAATTTATCCACTTTCCTTTCCAGTAGGAGACAATTTTAAAGACCTGGCATGTTCAGAACATAGCCCTCATGGCAACGTCAATATGACTCAGAAGTTCAAAAACATGCACTTCATGCCTATAATGAGGCTAGGGCGACACCAGCAAGGGATCCTTGAGCCCATAATGAAGGATGCATTTCCCCCAAGTGGCCAAGGTTGCCAACCCTCATGGGATAAAATCAAAGTACTCCGTCAATGATGACTTAAAAGAATCTTAGAAGATGAAAAGATTATTTCAAGAGACTATTTGAACCGAAGATTTATTAAGAAAGGTTAAGATTTCCCCTTCTATTGGTTCCCTGAACCGTGGTACAACCACATTAATAAGAAGATGAAACCAGGGCTAAAAATCTTCTTTCAGGATAGTAACTCTTGGGCCAAAGGCTACAAACATGAAGTGCAACCTCTCATCGAGAAAGACGTGATAAGTACCAAAGACTCTGAGGAAAGTGATTTTGAAGATTCATTCAAGTGACAGACACTAAGGCTAAGTCTATGTATCATTCACTCAGATGTCGGGCCATCGGACCCATCCACTCGAATCAAAGATTCTGACATTACTCTTATCAACTAAAATTCCATACAAGTCCAACCTACTCAGATTCAACCTAACCTTGTTATTTACCAAATCTTATCCTCTTCACCTAATGTTATTTTTCCTTTCCTGATATCAATATAATGTGATTTTATAAATGAACATTTCTTAACTGATATTAATAAGGATAATAACAATAACATTACCGCATTAAAATTAATGATGATCAAACTATTATTAAAATATCGATTCTAGTAGCCATCTGCGCGAGATTAGGATAGATTCCAACCTTAACAATAATGGGCATGTGCAATTTGAAGAACTACTGAAGGAATTCCTTAACGTCTTCGAATGGTCCTACGATGACATGATTGCCATTGACCAAAAATACCTCAGTATGAGATCCCGATATCCGAAGAATGCAAGTCGGTCAAACAGGAGCTAAGAAAACTTTATAGAAAATGGTCTCTGAAAGTTAAAGAGGAAGTGGTCAAATAGTTGAACGTGGGTTTCATTCACATAATTAAATACATAACATGGCTCGCCAATATTGTCCCGGCGTCAAAGTTAGGAGGAAAAGTACACATGCGTGTTGACTATTGGGAGTTGAATAAAGCATCACCAAAGAACTATTACCATTACCCAATATTGAAATGATTATGGACAACATAGATAGCCATGCCTTTAAGTCATTTGTCGATGGATTCACTTGATATAACCAGATCAAGATTCACCCTGACTATCAGGAGAAAATCACCTTCATTAACGCATGGGGAACTTTCTACTATACTTTTATGCCATTCAGACTCAAAAACGCCAGGGCTACGTACCAAAGGGCAGCCATAACCATCCTATAAGACCTTATTCATAAAGAGGTTAAAGTCTATGTGGACGATATGATCATTAAGTTCAAGACTCGGGAAGGTCACATTCCCGCTATTTGAAAGTTCTTCGAGCGATTGTAGAAATATCAGATGCCGCTAAACCACATAAATGTGTTTTCGTCATCACGAAAGGAAAACTCCTAGAATTCATGGTCAGTGAGAAGGGAATAAAATCAGAACTTGTCAAGCTAAAAACCATACTTTCCACCACCACGGATAAAGAAGGAAGTTCGAGGATTCCTGGGTAAATTGCAGTACATTAGTCGGTTCATCAGTTAGCTGACCTCCATCTGTGAACTGTAACGACATAAGTTTATAAATGTCCGTTATCATTTAGTATGTAATATACCACTAAAACTGTCAAAGAAAGTTTAAGATCACATATGCAACAAAACGGATCTGAATATCAAGTTCTTCAATAATCAAGCCTCTGCGAGATGAATTTGGTAAAGGTTGTGTTTTTATTCCTTAGCACTTCACTTAGAATATTGGAATTTTTTTCATCAAAAATTTTCTAAGTGCTGAAGCGGAGTTTTTAAGTTTTTCGTCAAAATTATTTTTCGAAGCTTTAGGGCGCTGCATTTTTTGGGAAAAGAAAAAGGAAAAATATGTTTTTTTAAAAAGGCTCGTTCGAGAGACAGCCCTTGTTGTTCAAATGACATTCCATCTCGCGCAAAGTTTGTTCGAGCGATGCGTGTCACCGTTCGAATGACCTGCCGCCTTAAGGTTTTGTATAAATACACGTTAAATGATACATATTTCATTAAGAAGTCTTTTCGCTTTTCATTCTGCAAACAATGCAAATTGGCAGAACACTTTTGGCTTCTTCATTTAAGGATTTAAACCCTTGTTTTTCAATTCATAAAAATCCCAATGTTCAGGTGAATTGTTTTGGAACCCAAGAACATACTTTGCTATTATTCAAAAATTTTGGAGTGCTTCTCTACACCTAAAGACTAAGGTCATTGAGGTTCATTGCATGTGGATCTTTGTTGAATATTGGATTGCGATTCTTGTGGGTTCGTTGTGTGGAATCCATTGCTGACTCTAGGTCGAGTATGTATGTAGGTTTGCTGAGGTAAACTTATTGCAGATTTCATTGTAATCCATGTAAATTATGATTTAAAAATTATAGTGGAATAAAAGGTTTTGCCCTGAGGAGATTTTTCCTTAAATCTATGAGTTAGCATATTTGTGTTTATATTGGTTTGACACACGCACACACTTAGATATTTGTTTAAGGGCTGAATTAATTTAATTCAAAAATTGAATCTAATTAAATAACTTTATGGTTGGAATTTGCAAGTTTATTTGAATCGACATCGCACATGGTGTGAGAGGATTTTTCCTCAAATTTGTGAGGTGGCATATTTGTGTTTATGTTAATTTGATACATGCACACACATAGATATTTGTTTAAGTGGTGAATTAATTTGATTCAAAAATTCACTCTAATTGAATAAGTTAGTGTTTGGAATTTCTGAGTTTATTTGAATCTATATCGCACACGGCGCCTTCTTATTACACGAACCCATTTTCAAACTTCACTGAAAGGATTCAACCAAAGATTGTATTGAGGCTTGCCAAGAAGAGTTTGACCAAATCAAGCGATACCTCACCCGACCTTCGATGCTTATACCTCCACAGTCAGGTCTCCCCCTCCCTTTGTACTTAACCGTAATAGATACTAGAGCAAAGGCTTTGCTAGCCTAATGCATTGAAGAATCCCATAAGGAAAGAGCCATCTATTACACCAGTTAAAAACTAGTCCAGTACGAAGTCAACTATACTACTTTGGAGAAAACATGTGTCGTCCTAGTTTGGGTCACATAAAAGTTAATACACTACATGCTTGCCTTTCAAATCAGACTAATATCCTGAATGAATCTCATCCAATACCTACTAGAAAATGTCGCTATGTCCAGTCGAATGGACCATTGGTTGATGTTACTATCCGAGTTCAATATTATGTGCATCTCCGACTACCTTGCTGATAACCCCATGGAAGGAACCGATGTCTGGGTATCTAAATTCCTAGATAAAGATATTATTTTCACATCTGAAGAGGGACTTAAATAGTAAATGTTCTTAATTGAGCTTCTAATAATTGAGGATACCACATTGGAATACTATTGATCATCCCTGATGACTCTCATACTATCACTTCCATCAAACTATCCCTTGCACCAAAAACATGACTAAGTATGAGGTATTCACTGTAGGTCTCAAAATATCCTTCAAGAAAGGAATTGAGCACCTAGACATCTATGTATACTTTACCCTCATCGTCAGCCAAATCCTTAAGAAATGGAAAGTCAAAGACGAGAAGCTCCTACCCTTCTATGCCAACCTAGAAGAATTGGATTCCGAGTTTAAAGATATTACCTTCCATTATCTACCTCGTACAAAGAGCATCTTAGCTAATGCCCTTGCAACCCTAGCCTTTATGGTCGACATGCCACAGGGAATAATAATGGCCCCTTTTCTAGGGCAGAAACAAGTTATGTCCACCCACTGTTACGATATTGAGCTCGTCATTGAAGAAGATTCTGATATGTTTGGGTTATGATATTATGACATTTGTCACCTCCTCAAACATGGTAGGTATCCCCAATGCACAAATAAAAAAATCATGGGGCCCTTTGCAAATTGGTTGCCCAGTACATCATATGTGATAGAATACTTTTAAATAGAAACTTCGATGGAACCCATCGGTATTACATAGTGGCTAATATTAAAGAAATTATGCAAAATATCCATAGTAAGGAATGCAACCCCAAATGAGAGGTCATATGTTTGCTAAGAAAATCACACGTCAAAGGTAATATTGGACCACCATAGCTTGAGATTGCAATTCTTATGTTCGAAGATGCCTCAAATGCCATCTGCTTGCTAATCTCCGACACTTACTTCCATGGGAATTATACAACATGACCTCTCCCAGGATCTTCTCCACTTGGGTAATTAACATCATAGGGAAGGTTACTCCTAAAGCTTCAAACGGTCTTGAATTCATCTTGGTCGCCATTGATTACTTCACTAAATGGTTCAAAGTCGAGTAATATACAGTGTTAAATGCTAAGAAAGTGGTCAAGTTTATCAAAAATAACATCATTTGGAGATACAGAGTTCCCTATGAGTTAGTATCAAATAATAGACTCCACTTTGAAGCCAAGTCACTAAATTAGTTGATAAGTAAGGGATCCTGAGAAATAAATCTTATCCCTATCGATCCCAAACAAATGGTACTATCAAAGCCTCCAAAAATCCTCAAAACAATAATCAGCAGAATGACTGAGAGTTACAGAGATTGGTTCGATCAGATCCCTTAAACCCTCTATGGCTACCGCACTTTAATCAGAACGTCTTTTGGGACTACCCCTTATTCTCTAGTGTACGACATGGAAGTAATCATGTCCATTGACCTATAAATACCCTCCATGCACGTCATGCTTGAGAGAAAAGTTAGTAAAGAAGGCTGGCATCAAAGCCGCTTTAATGAACTATGACTCTTAGATAAAAAGAGACTTAATGATCTATACTATATACCGGTATATCATCGTCGGATAGCATGATAATTTAATCGAAGAGTCAAGGATCGCAGTACCCAAGAAGAAGACCTTGCCCTCAAGGAGATCATATAACCTATCTGGGACCTTAGAGGGAAATTCAAACTAAATTGGAGTGAGCCCTACATTGTAAACAAAATTCTCTTAGGAGATGCAGTTATGCTGAAACACTATGGCAGAGAAGAGATAGAGCGTCCAGTCAACCTAGATCGCCTCAAGAAATTTTACTCTCAGTCCAAAATCTCAGTACGCTACGTCTCTTCTCATCCCCCTTTTATTCTTAAAAAGAAAAATATTCTTCATTTACCTTTACCAAGACCTTTGTGGGACCTGATACTCTTAAAAAAAATTTAAAATGAGGCTCACAAAAAATTTCAAAAAAACAGCGGTATGTAGGCATCCCATACACCATACACGGGCACGGTCCCTTTCTTTTTCATAAAATGCTATTTTTTTCTAACCCCCAAGAATGCCAGTTGATACGACGCAAATATTGCGTATTTCACTCGTTAACCTATGCGTTATTAGCCCCCTCGGGTATCTTAATCCCTATATTTATGCTCATAAACCAGACAACCTAGGATTTCTATGTTAACATGTTTTGCAGGGGTTAATTGAGATTTTGTAGGTATTTGGATGCTTAGTGTGAAGTTCGGATGCATTCCGGCGAAGTTCCGTACACAATCGCACGCGCAAGGGAATTTTAGTCTTTTCACAAATTGGGTACCTGGACCGACATCTCACGGAAGTTGTAGCCCTCCTCGCTAGCTTTGTGTGTCCGTGAACGGTGCACGATTCCGATGCATAACGAAGAAGTTACGGCGTTTCTTGCGGAGGAAATACAAGAAAGCAAAAGAGGAGAAGAAGAGAAGAAGAAGAATGCAGTAGGCTGCTGCATTCTGCCCTGTTTGATCGATCGATCGACGCTTCTGGTCGATCGATCGACCATTCTTATTTGTCAAAATTTTGCCTAGGTCGATCGATCGACCAAAGGGGTCGATCGATCGATGCTCTGTTTTCTGCAGATATTTTGCCTTCTTTTCTTTCTTCTTTATTTTTAATCCAACTTACTATATAAGCCAATTTTTGTTGTAATAATAAGGGAGACCAGCCCTTATACGATTTCAGCTTAGTTTAGTTAGGGTTCGAGGGGTTTTGCTTGGTTCTTCTTCTTCCTCTCTTGGATTGACACACTAATTGGTTGTAAGATTGACTATTCATCTTCCCTCTCCTTTAATCTAGTTGTATTTCTTCATTTCCTTGCTTTCTAGATTATTTCCATGCTTTCTAATTAGGTTTTCTTGCTTTAATTTATTGCTTTCTTAGTTAATTAGTTTAATTTAGTTTAATTCATTATGCGTCCCTAGATAAATAGGGTCGGGATTGCATTTCCGCCATTTTCGGGTTCGGACCTCGAAATTTAGGGTTTCGTGTAAAATTGCATTTAATTGAAACCGCGCGTATTAAAGTCGAATTATTATGCGTTTAACTTTCTTTGTCATGTAACGTTAGTGTTTATAGAGATTATCCGAATTTAATCCGCGTGTGACAATTTTTCAGTTAAATGTTTTATCTCTCAACTTTGGGTTAAATTCCTTCTTGCGTGATGTTTATGCTTAATTGAAAATGCTCGATTAAATTGCTTTCGAGCCGGAATCTTGATTAGTAGTTGTTTCGATACGTTTAGTGGAATGCGATCCCGATCCTCGCTTTACTTTTGTGTAGCGTAACTTATTCTTTTCTTTTGTCACCATAACCACCCTTTCACCTTTTCTTTTATTTATTTTACACTTTTATTCCTGAAGTAATTAAAACAATTAAAGTCTAAAATTGAATCACTCCCTGTGGATTTCTTACGATACCCGACTTACCGCTTTACTTGCCTCGCAAGTGTAGTAGTAGCTTAGGTTCTTTTGTATCGCGACGGCGAAACACACAACGATTGTGTCTTTACACGCGCACACTTTTTCAGCCTGATCAAAATGGCGCCGTTGCCGGGGAGTGTGTTTTAGATAGTAATTGTTTTATTATTTCGTAGTATTTTTCCTTTTGTATTTGTATTCTTTGTTTTAACCTTTTTTGCAGGATAGCATACTTGAGCGCTAAGAAACTTGGATTCGCGGTTGCTCACTTTTTTGCTCGGATTCTCCATCTGCAAACAACGAGGTAATCATGTCCTACTATTATTGTTATTACGGTTATTCTAATGATTCTTACTTTGGGGATAGTTTTCAAGTTTTCCATTTTCAAGATTTTCTTGAAAATGAAAGACTTGAAAACATTTATCGAAATGAAAATCGTTATTGGGAGCTTGAGTTGGATTCATTATTCGAATCCAATGACAATTCTTATTTCATTACTTTCGAAGACGAGTTTCAACCAAATGATGAGTCCGAGGCTCTTGAGCCGAGGAAGCCTACTTTGGAAGAGACTTTGGTTCTTTACTCCCAAGGTTTGAAAAGCCTAAATGATGCTGGAATGAGACTTGGTGCACTTTACGATGAGATGAATTCTTATGCACAAAACAATGAGGAGTTGGAAACTTGTGTTTCACCTCAATTTTTCAAAGAATTTCTCATCGAGTGTGCATCTTTATCCTCCGAAATTCAATCTCCTTTCGACGATGAGTCGATTGAGATTGAATTTGTTTCATCGCCATATTCGTTTTTCATCATTGAACCATTAGAATTACCGTTTGATTCCTATGAGTCGGTAAAAACTTTTAAAATTTCTACACAATTTGCCAACGAGGACTCTTTGCCGACTTTGTTTGCTACGATGGAACCTATCCCCGTGTGTGCACTATCTCCCATTCCACTTGAAAAACCTTTGGGAGATGAATCAATTTTTCTTGGACCTCTAGTGTACCTTTCCCCCTTGTTATCCAAATCCCCCATCGTCGGCCCAAAATTTCAAATTGGCGATGGTTCATTTTTTTCACCACCCACATGCCTTCCGTTGTTCAAATGGAATTCTTATTTTCCGGGAGGCATGTTCACTTTGGAGGGTCCACCGTTGATCTTTCAAAGTCAAATCCCTTTTTGGGTGGACCCTCAACTATTTAGACTTCTAGTGTATAGTTAGTGTGAAGCCTAAATAGTAGGTTGTAAATAGTTAGCTTTTTAATTTTATTTCTTTCCTATTTTTCTTTCCGTTTAATTTAGTTTAGTGTAATTAGTTAACTTTTTGTTATTTGTTTTTGCTATGCTCGGTACTAACTTGTTTTGTAGATTTCATTGGACTCGTGCTTATGGAAATCTCTCCAATTTTGGGTAATATCGTTCTTTTCCTCTCTTTGTTTTGTGTTCTTAATGCGCATTGAGGACAATGCAACATTTAAGTTAGGGGGTGTAGGATATTCTATCCATTTCATGTGTAGTCCATGGATTTGCTCACATTTAGTTACTAAGTATGCCTTTTTGTGAAAAATTTAAAAAATTTAAAAAATATTTTCTTTCTTTTTTCTCCTTTATTGGGCATTTTGCCTTGTTTCTAGTGATAAATTTCAATAATTGCCCGATTCAATAGACAACTCAATGATGCATGTTCTTGATTTTAGAAGTTATTAGACTTTAGTCCTTAAATCATTGATATTGTGAATAACTTCATGAATTAAACTTTATCCCATGAGCATATGCACTTTCCTTGTCATATTGATTTGGTTTAAGATTTTTATAACTCGGAATTCTTTTGTTGCATTGTATATACTTACACCGAGTAAGCTTCGTACATTTCGTCGTTTGTGAGTGTTATACACTTTTCTTTTCTCATTGAAAACGTTGAATTCGTCGGTAATCTCTCTATTCTTTCATTGACCGTTCATTAATTGAGTTCATACTTGAAATGTGTTACTTGATCATGATTTTCATATATTGTTTTGACTTGAGAATTGCGTAAACTTTGTGAAATGATCATAGGCCCTCTTTGTTATATTACCCATATTAGCCTTGACCTCATCTTATGTTTTCCTTAGTCAACCCCTTTGAGCCTAAATATTAGCCTTTCATTTCATTACCCAAAATTCCATAACCAACTTCAAATTGGAGTTTTAAGCCATACATACACCTTACATACCTTTGTTTGGAATGTTGCTTGGGATTGAATGTTGTTGTTGTATTGCGGTTGCAATTTTAGGCACATGAGAGTTTGATAAGTAAAGAAAAGAGTGATGTGAAAAAAGTGAAGAAAAAGAGAAAGCAAAAAGCAAAAGAAAACATGAGAAAAAGAAGAAAAGAAAAGAAAAGAAAGAGAAAGTTGTAAATGTTGTGTATAGTGTTCAATAAGCTTTGATTACTCTCCCCGTTGTTATATCTAATGCTTGTTTGGAAGTTACTTTCCATTTTTGATATTGCCCGCATTTTTCCATTATCCCGAGTTTTCATCCCGAACACTTTGAATCCGTACATACATTCCTTCATTTCGCACCCTAGCCTATCCTACATCATAACCCTATTAAAGTCCTATGTGATCTTAGGTTGATGTAATTCAAAAGTCATAATAGTTGTGATAATCTGTGAAAATGCATTTCGCCTCTTTTAGTGTGCGGTATTCTTTCATTGAGATTACAGTTTTTCATTTTATATATAGCGTTCTTCATTTGTGACATGTGTGCGGCCTAGTTTCCATTTACATTTACTCTTTATGCCCGCATGTCCCGTGTATTACCTCCCATTCCGAGTGATTTCATTTGTTGAGCGTAATGCCCGTGAGGATTGAATGTATGCTTGCCTTTATGCTTATCCGGTTTATTTAAGTTTTTACCAAATCACACTTTTCATATGCTCAGTCCCCTCCCACTTTTAAAGTTTCAATTCTATGAGGTGCATTCAACCTGTTAATAACAACGTACTTTAGCTTGAATTAGTTCAATATGCTACTAACATGTTTAAAATCTTTTTCGTTGTTGTTGAGTTTGTCGCATATTGGGTTGGGCATATTTTGAGGAAACCATATGATGTTTGTGGGTTTCATCCCTGAAAACCCTCACGAGACGACACTCGTCCACTAGGGTAACCTCGGGGTTTAACGGCTTATTGCATACGCTAAATGCAATCGTTCGCCCGCGAAAGTGGCCTTATCTTCTTATGATTTTATACCATACTTTTATACTTCTCCTGCTTTTGGTTTGCTTGTAGTTCTTATTGTTTCCTATTTCATTGCTAGGGACTAGCAATGTGTAAGTTAGGGGGTGTGATACGACGCAAATATTGCATATTTCACCCGTTAACCTACGCGTTATTAGCCCCCTCGGGTATCTTAATCCCTATATTTATGCTCGTTAACCAGACAACCTTGGATTTCTATGTTAACATGTTTTGCAGGGGTTAATTGAGCTTTTGTAGGTATTTGGATGCTTAGTGTGAAGTTCGGATGCATTCCGGCGAAGTTCCGTACACAATCGCACGCGCAAGGGAATTTTAGTCTTTTCACAGCTTGGGTACCTGGCCCGATATCTCACGGAAGTTGTAGCCCTCCTCTCTAGCTTTGCGTGGCCACGAACGGTGCGTGATTCCGATGCATAACGAAGAAGTTACGGCGTTTCTTGCGGAGGAAATACAAGAAAGCAAAAGAGGAGAAGAAGAGAAAAAGAAGAATGCAGTAGGCTGCTACATTCTACCCTGTTTGATCGATTGATCGATGCTTCTGGTCGATCGATTGACCATTCTAATTTGTCAAAATTTTGCCTATGTCGATCGATCGACCAAAGGGGTCGATCGATCGATGCTCAGTTTTCTGCAGATATTTTGCTTTCTTTTCTTTCTTCTTTATTTTTAATCCAACTTACTATATAAGCCAATTTTTGTTGTAATAATAAGGGAGACCAGCCCTTATACGATTTTAGCTTAGTTTAGTTAGGGTTGGAGGGGTTTTGCTTGGTTCTTCTTCTTCCTCTCTTGGATTGACACACTAATTGGTTGTAAGATTGACTATTCATCTTCCCTCTCCTTTAATCTAGTTGTATTTCTTCATTTCCTTGCTTTCTAGATAATTTCCATGCTTTCTAATTAGGTTTTCTTGCTTTAATTTATTGATTTCTTAGTTAATTAGTTTAATTTAGTTTAATTCATTATACGTCCCTAGATAAATAGGGTCGGGATTGCATTTCCGCCATTTTCGGGTTCGGACCTCGAAATTTAGGGTTTCGTGTAAAATTGCATTTAATTGAAACCGCGCGCATTAAAGTCGGATTATTATGCGTTTAACTTTATTTGTCATGCAACGTTAGTGTTTATAGCGATTATCCAAATTTAATCCGCGTGTGACCATTTTTCAGTTAAATGTTTTATCTCGCAACTTTGGGTTAAATTCCTTCTTGCGTGATGTTTATGCTTAATTGAAAATGCTCGATTAAATTGCTTTAGAGCCGGAATATTGATTAGTAGTTGTTTCGATCCGTTTGGTGGAATGCGATCCCGATCCTCGCTTTACTTTTGTGTAGCGTAACTGATTCTTTTCTTTTGTCACCATAACCACCCTTTCACCTTTTCTTTTATATATTTTACACTTTTATTCCTGAAGTAATTAAAACAATTAAAGTCTAAAATTGAATCACTCCCGGTGGATTTCTTACGATACCCGACTTACCGCTTTACTTGCCTCGCAAGTGTAGTAGTAGCTTAGGTTCTTTTGTATCGCGGCGGCGAAACACACAATGATTGTGTCTTTACACGCGCACACTTTTTCCGCCCGATCAGCAATCCATCTTATCATTTACATAAACAAAAGGATTATATATGCCTTAGCGATTGGTATATATAAATCAAATGCAAAACTCATTGAGAGGCATAGTAAAATATGATGAAAATCATTTTTTTCTAATTAAGGAATACATCGTTGTTATATCACGTATCAATGAAGTAAGTTAAATAAATTACCCCCTTCCACTAACTAAACCATCTTTAAACCAAATCCTTACCTTGCTTCACAAAGATTATTCCAAACCCTGTAAACATAAAACATTAAAACACCAAACTAACCCTATCATCACAAAATATCACCCAAGCTTCACAAACATTATCTTTAACTACCTGACGGACCTGCTTCATCATCATTCCTGACCCTCGAAGGTCCCCAAGTCTCCCACTTCTAGTCAACACTCCATATTTCCTCCATAGAGTGGTACGCCCTAAAAATCCTAGATAAAACCGCAACATTTTCCTCGATGGTGTCGAAGATAATCAGTCACCTTTTCCCTGTCCATTCCTCTATAATCTTCTCCACTACACACTTCCACAACCACTTTCGGTAGGCCCCAATCACATGCCAAGACCCTCTTAAGGATTGTGGTGGATGGGTAGATAGTTTGGGATGCTTCCATAAGGAAGCTAGCATCATCCATAATGATTCAGTCAGGTTTTCCATAGAGAAGAAGTTTGTTATCCCATCCATCTTGACTTAAAATTTTCCAAGGGAAATAAATGGAAGTTTGACGAAGGCCAACTAATCTCACATACCGGTACTATCCAAGCTGGAAAATAAGATGCAAGTCTCCCCACTACGACACCGACCAACGAAGACACCGAGCTTCGTTATCCACAAACTAATTGACCTAGTTCGCTTCCACAACCCTCATTTTTATTTTGTAGACCGTTTAGGGTCTCACACAGAACTACCACCGCTTAATTATGGCGGTCAGACATCCATATCCTTATAGGAGACACTTAAGATCCCCTATTACCAATAAAAGCCTCGCAGTAAGGCCCAAAGAAATAGCTCCGACAAAGCTAACATCATCAAAACCCCTCTGATGTATTGAATACATAACCGCCTGAAAAGAAATAATTCTCCATTACCCAATGATCGATCCACCGAAGGTGAAATATGGAGAAACTCTTCCAAAAAAGCCTTGGGAAAATGAGGAAATTCGGGCATGTCCATCACGACACTTGGGCTGACCCCCAACATTGCTAAGAATTCATCGTAGGTAGGACAGACTTTGTCCAGACCGAAATGGAAGACATGGTCCTCGAGATACTAGAATTGTACCGTCGCTGCTAGAAAATTCTAGTCTATGGCTCGATTAAGTCACGAAGAAACCCGACGTAAGCTAAAGGCATTATAATCAACATTGTAAAAGCACATGGCCTCTAGACCTTCTAGGAAAGAGGATAATTCTTCATACATGGGAAGATCCATTTGGGGAATAAAATGAGAAGAACGAAAAGAAATGTGGGTGTTGGTGAAGAAAACACACCCCATACCCCTCCTTTTATACCCAAAATCCTTGGAAAAAATTAAATCTTCGAAATTCCATTTAACTCCCTACCCTACTAAGTACCATAGAAGTGCAAGAAAGTGCAATCAAGGCCTAGGGGCGATTTGACTTGAACCCTATACAGATAGGCAGGTCAAGGGGTATGTCGATTGACACCCCTTTATTTTGAAAAATTCAATCTTTCCTTTTTTACCAAAATAAATTTCTAAAAAAATCCGTATTTTGAAAAACTACCCATGGGTCATTACTTTTAAAATAACTCCTCTTTTTTATTTTCTCAAAAAAATTATTTTCATTCTCAAAATAATTTTTTACTCAAAAGGAATCTTTTTTTCGAGTTAATTACTTTTACTCCCCTCTAGTAAAAATAAATAAACATGTTTTGCTTCATTATCATTTTCATTCTCACATCTATTTTTGCATGAAATAAACAATCTCAACAAATTAAAGTGGATGTATAATAAGCCACTAAATCATGATAATCAAACAAAAAGATGCATCATTTTTGCCTTCTTGAGTATCTCTTTTTAGGTGCAAATCCATTACATCAAGCATACAACATGGTCAATGCCAAGCTCCTCTCGTCACAACGATAGATATGTAAGAAAATATTGAAAGGAAAGAATCATAAATGGATGTCACCTCATCCGCCGAACCATATCATGTTCCAGCAACCTCTTATCTACACCTGCATGCCTATAGCCCCCACGCCCCTCGAAAAAAGACTCCAAGAGTATAAGGTCACCCACATCCCCAACAAAGGGTTAGTAACTATCAAAGGATTCTACCTCACCACTCTTTCCTATCCATAGTCCCCTTCAAATTTTGTACAGAAAATACCAGAAAATGCAAAAATTACCCCGAAAAATTCCAAAAATCCCTGAAAAATATGGAACTATAAGAGAAATTTTTTTGTAATTACTCATAGCTTATTCTTACATTAGTTTAGTGTATCCCATTACACTTCGACTTGAGCTGTCACGAAGAACCAAATCTCTAACATCTCCAAGTTCAATGGTTCTCCACTTTAAGAAGGTATAAAACTTTTAGAAATTTAAATTTATTCATTAAGTTTATTTTTGGAGGTTTTATTTTTTATTAAAACTGAAACATGATTTTTTATGTTTTAAAATTGAGGAATTTTTTTTTTCAAAGTTCGTTGACCTCATTTAAATGAGAAAGCATTCTCATTCCAGTGAGATATCAAAATCATTCAAAGCATCGTTTGATATCTACTTCTAATGAGCATCTAAAGAGGACGTATTATTTTGCGTTGTTTGACGGTTGTTTGAAGCTGGTTCAAACAAGATAGCAATGTCTTTCCCATAAAATTTTGTTTCGTTCTAACGATATGTATTCTCGTTCGAACGAGCCTTATTTTTGTTTGAACGAGCCGCCTTAAAATTTTTGTTCGTCTTATAAATATACTTTTATGTTTATTTTTTTAAGACTTTTTCCAGAACGACTTTTTCATACCTGTTAAAAAAAATTCACACTTTTATGTTTAGAAAGCACTTTTGATTCACAAAATTCATCCCCAAATAGATTTGTGTAAATCCTTTTAAAAACTAGATAGTTTTGTATCCTTGCATACACTATTCTTGAGGAGAGATCATCTTCACTGCTGACCATTATTGTTGATGTAAAAAATTAGATCACTTTAATAATTCAATCACAGATAAATAAATGAGACAAAAGATTTTAAAGTGGTTCAGCCCTATCAAAATGGCGTACGTCCACTGTTGTTTTATTGCTGAATGTTTGGGAATTCTCGATTACAAGAAATTCTATTCTCGATTCCAAGGTTTGGATTCGGATCCCTTACAATGAGGATTTTATAATGTATTTATAGCCCTGAGGCTGTAATGTGAAAGGGCAATACATTAAATGATATACATATGAAAGGGTAATACATTTAATGCCCTCTTTGCGTGCGCGTCGGAATGATAAGCATTTAATGAATCAGTTGAACCGTTGGTTATCCAGCTATTAATGCTTTGTTCGAGATGCAGCTCGGACCGCCTAAGCTTCTTGTTATTCAAGAGTTCCTCGAAGAGGAGTGTTCCTCGGAGTGTATGAGTTCCTCGGAGAGGTCTGTTCCTCGGAGCGTATGCGTTCCTCAGAGTAACATGGTTTCCTCGGAGCGCGTGATCATCTCAGAAGTGCTTGTTGTTGCCATGTAGATAGCCATGTGTCTTCATATGATTGGTCCAAGTCAGCAGATTAAATTTGGTATCAACAGAAGCCCCCAATGTTTCATAGTTCGAAATTTGAGGAGTATGGAACATTCTTTCTCGGAATATGGTAGCTTTAAATAGTCTTCCTGATTTTTAGGAGCATTTCCCTTGTATTTATTTCTCCTTCCCAATTCGTAGAATCATGCTTTTTTGGACTTTTCTGCGTGCTTCGATTCCCGCTTCGCTTTTCGTCTTTTTAGCCGCTGTTGTTCTCTTTGATTCCCGGGCCAATATTTAATGCCCTATTAGCCGCCGGTAACGTAATCATCCTTTTTTGTAATCATTACTTCACCATTTCCCAAGGCAAGGTATTTAAACTTCACAGACACTCCCATCATCTTCTACCTTTTCAAATTTTCGTCTTTTGAGTTTTACGTCATCTCTTCCTACTCTCTTGTGCGTTCATCTTTTTCGTCATTCGTTGTTAGCAGATCCATTCTTTTCCTGTAAGATCAGCTTCCTTCATCTGCATTTCTTTATTCACCATGGTTTACCCTGTTGAGTCTCTTGAGAAATTTCGTTCTGATTTCTCCATTCCCTCTTGGGTTGTCTTGGAAGAGCTTTCTGAGCCTTCTAATTACTTCCATTTGGCTGAGGGACATTGGTTCCCCAGTCTCTTTTTTGATGAGTGTGGATTTTCTTTTCCAACAAATTCTTTGTGTCTGGAATTCTGTCAGTACTTTGACGTTGTTCCTACACGAATAGCCCCCAACATATGGAAAATAGTTAATGGGGTGCATAGATTAAATCAAGTGTATGGAACTCGTATAGGAATTCAAGAAATCATGTGTAGGAGGGTACTTTAGATTATATATGGAGGCGTAACCCCTATTGAGTATGGTAATGATAAGTTAATTGACCAAAGCTTTGGATTAATGACAGAACACATAAACATGAACCCAATGAAGATAGACTCATCTTAAACTCACAAAGTCTCTCGTGTATAACTCAGGGAATAATAATGAACTTTAGAAGTGGCTTAGCTAGAGGGAGAGAGAAGTAAGCACCCTAGATACACCTTGGTAGGCAGGTAAAACCACACCAAATACCCTCAGGAATATCTGTCGAATATTGAAAGCTTTATGATAAATGACAATGGTGAGTGAGTAAACTCTCTGGTTTGCAATAACTCTCTCTGGTGTGTATTCTCTTTTGCAATAACTTCTGAACTCTCCAAAAGTCTATCTCTTCCTCAAAGGTGGTTAGGGTCCTTAAATAGCCCCCCACACCACCCCCGAGGCAACTCAGTCATTAAAACTATGAAAGTCATCCCTCATACTTTATGTCACAACATTAAATACCTGATGCACTAGCTGTCTCCACATCATAAACATTAAATGCCAAGACATGCCTTTTGCCTAACCACCGTGTGTCAGGGGACTGTTATCGCAGAGGTGTCTTACCAACTGCCTGACAGCCCCAAATACCATGGTGGTTTACTCAAGTGCATGTCTGTCATTGTTTAGCTGGCTAGTGACATCACCTACAGTAGATGTGACATTAAGTAGAGGTTTGTTTGGTTCTCAACTCCATGCCCGATGGAACTCCAAGCTTCTCTGCTTGAGGTTCCATGGTCAGGGTCCTTCGGTGTTTTGCCAGGTGTATCTAAGATGGTCAGGACAAGCCCCAATGGTGCCTTACTTCTCAATCCTCCAAACCAAGTCCCTCTAAAGTTCCCACGATGAGGTCATTCGATAGAGCATGACAGCTCTCCCAGACCCTGCCAAGCCTGGTCTCTCGCAAGTACCGTTTGACTTCACACTAAAACTTCTTTATTATTCTCGTTACAGCATTACAACCGTTATAGCTTACAGTCATCATAAACAAAGATACAATATGACTAACACAACAAGCTGAAGTATGAGTCGCCACGCTTGAGTTGCCAAACTTGGGTTGCCACGCTTGAGTTGCCTCTATTGCGTTAATCCTCAAACACTGTTGCTAATTAGGGAATTATCACTAATCTCAGGATTACCTTCAAGCCCATTCTACAGTTACCCCCTCGTGTAGGGATTGGTTGTGGGAACAAGAAATGCCTGAACGAAAACTTCTCAATCCGATGAACCTTTATTTGTTGTGAAATGATTCAGGCCTTTTCCCTTTATGCAGAACCGTTGGGACATCTTCTTCGTTGGGGCTTTAAGAGATAAGTCTGACAAGAAATTTTGTTGGCGCCAAAACTCAAGCTTGTATAGGAAGGCAACGATTAGTGTTCCCCATACGTCACTTCATTAATGAGGTGGCGCAGTCCTCTCAACTGTCAAAGCACTTCCCAAGGTGCCACGTGTTCATGTGAAATGATTATAGGCGGCCGTGCATGTGCGAGGGTGGGGAAATCTAAACGCCAAACTCGAGATTTTCAAACAGCCATATTCAAAACACTTTGAACCTTCTCCTTTGTTTTTTCTTACTCTGCTACTATCTTCTTCAGACTGGCGTTTCTTTTTTAGAGAGAGAGAGAGACTCCATTGTTGCAATAGCTTCATTCTTCACCTTCTATACCACCACTTGTGATCGTGTTTCTCCATTCTCTCTCTCAATCCCTTTTTCTCGAAGCTTTCTCTGTTACGATTTCATTATTTGCCATGGCGTCTTCAAGCAACCCCACCGTGTCTGCCACCAGTGTTCCGTCTGCCACCACCACTGATGCCTCCGCCCTGGGTGCTGCCCGCCAGGAACAACTGAGGTTTTATCGTCGCTCTCCCATTTTTGGGGAGGGTGATGACTTTGCTGTTGCCTGTAAGACTGTCTGTTTTTCCTCTAAGTTTGACGCCCTACTGTTGGGTGATGAGGATGAAGAATTTTCTAAGTGGGGATTTCTTCCCCCAGAAGGAACTCTCAGATTTCGCTTGGGGCGAGGGGACTTTCCATGGTCCCACAATGATTTTGAAGCACCCGGGGGATCCCCTGCCCACTTTGCTGCCTGGAACTCCCACATGCAGAGTTCCTATGCTGATATCCTCACCAAGATTGGGCTGCAATGAGCTAAATGGTTTGGTGAGTTCACTCTCTTAAAGAACAATGCTGCCCTTCCTGTCTTGGTCTCTCGATGGAACATGGCTACTCATACGTTCATCGCTGCATGGGGCGAGTTCACTATAACTCTGGAGGACGTGTGTGAGCTCCTGGGCCTCGATTCAACAGGCCATGAGCCTTACACTGATGAGGCTCTTGATGCTCAAGAGACTGCAGATAGTTTGGAGTTGGATTGCATATGCCGAAGCTGCATCAGTTCTTCTAACAAAGCTACTTTTTCTCCCTTGATCAATTATTTCTTCAAGGGTTCTGGTGAAGGAAGTTCTTCAGCAGATGCTCCTGGTCAAGGTACGCCGTTGGAACTTCCCGCCTACATCCTTGTGATTCTTTCCCGTTTCCTTTTGACTGGCAAACCCAACGACCAGCCCCGAAGGGACCTTATCAACCTGTCCCTTCGCTTGGCTTGAGGCATAAAACTCCCACTGGCTGCAATTGCCTTGGGATCCCTCTACACCTGGCTGGATAGGACTTTGTTTGACATGGAATGCTCTCTTGGCCGTTATAACTTGGCCAATTTTGCCAACAACATTCTTCTGGCCAGCTTCCTTTACTTCCGTTTTCCTGCCATAGCGGCCAAGACCAACAGTCCTCCTTCGGGGGAAACAATTCTGCCTCCACGGTCTTTCATTTATCATAAGAGACAAAGCCGAAAGGAGCTGATTTATGTGATTGACCGTTTCGAGAACTTCGTCATGAGGCCTTATCAGGAGGAGGTCTTCTTTCACACTTATGATTTCTTCCATCATGAAGCCAGAGTGATACAGGACCCTTCTCCCGATATTGAGGATCCCTTGCTTACCGTGGTCCTTCTGTTTTCTCCCGAATATCTGCCCTCCTACACCGAGTGGGGATATACGAGCGAGCATTATAATCCCAACCGATGTAGCCGCCAGTTTGGGTTTGACCAGGGGGCTCCACGTCCAGTGTTTCAATCGTCAAACCCCAAGGTCTCCTTTGGCGAGGCATGTTCCCTATTTTCTTCGACCGCTGTGTGGGGGATATGTTCAACAATGGCTGCGCGTGTCACCATTCCCAGTATTACTAGGCATGGGGATGTGACCCCTTTGTTTGCCACCAAGTATTGGCCGAAACAACTAGCTGAAATTGATGAGTTCGTTGAGGGAGATCCGGTGTATCCTCTCGTTTCTTCATTTTCTGCCCTGGAGTTGGGGCTAAAAGGAAACTCTGTACTTGGGATAGAATTCCCTCTGAGTTCAACCCCCAAAGCACCTCCTACCAATTTTCCCCCATTTTGTCCCATGGTCCCAGTTGCAACGCCAAAATCGAGGACTCCTGCTGTTCCAAAGAAGGCTTCCCCCTCTACTGTAGCTACTACCCAGGAAGGGGCTTCTCCACCACCTACCAAGAAGGCAAAAACGGCCAAGAGTGGGACATCGAAATCAAAATCGAAGTCCCAGAAGCCCTAAAATCCCGTGGCAGCTCTTCCCATAGCCTCCATTCCACCTCCCATGCCTGCTGAGATGGCTGAGCGTGTAAGGAGGGAGGCCCAAGCAGAAATAGACTGAATAAATGCCGAGTATCAACGGCATACAGTCATTGTTCCTTCCTTCGTTGCTTTCCCCATGGTGAGGGTTGATCCTACAGAGCCAACGGCTAGGAGGAGAAAGAGCTTCGGGGTTCCTCAAGGGGTCAGTACTGGTGTAGCGGGATCGTGGAAGAAGACTCTGGGTACCAAGTCCCAGAAGAAATGAACTCCTGAGGTGCACCAAACCCCTGAGGTGCATTCCACTCCTGCCCCTTCTATTGCTGTTACTCCTCCTTCTTTGCCCGTGGTCGTGTCTTCTCGTTCCCCTTCTGAATCGGAGGTATGTATACCTGATTTAGTTATTATCTCCTTTTGCTTAAGGACGACTGTCTTTACTTATATATATATCTTTATTTTTTTGACAACTGTGGTGCAGGGAGTTGAAATAGAAAGACCAGACCCCTCTAGTCCTCCCGTGAGCCCTTTTTTGGGGGGACGCTTCGGTGCATCTCGTACCGATGTGACTCCTCCCCATTCCCCCATGAAGGGGCTTACCTATTCTCGTTGTGCAGGCGATCAACGTGCAAGGGAAGTCGTTGGGGGAGGTGATTCCTCGCCTGAAGTGGTAAGACAACCCGAAATAACACAATCCGAGATAACACCCTCAGTCCCCTCTAATTTACAGGCCTCACCTGAGGTTCCTCTCCCCATTGTTATTGTTGAGGAGAGTGAGCCCGAGGTATGATTTCCTCTATAATTTATTTGTTGTAGTCTTTTTGGTCCCACTCCTTTCTTATTTGGCTTGCTGAATTCTGATATGTTTTAGGTACCCCAGGTTAAAATACCCTCGTTGTTGGCAAGCGTTCTTCTTCCGACGACGCTGATGAGACCCCTGACTGCCATTCCTCTCTTTAGCACCATAACTGAGATAAGTAACACGTAGAGATATTTCTTCATATTTTCTGTGCCCATTCTTCTTTTCTAACACTTGCCTTTGTGCCACAGTTTTATCCTAACCTTGCACCAACTCGTGTTGTGCCTTTGTTTGGGAGCCCAGTGTCTTCGCCTGATGAACCCAGTATGCTGGCCCTGGTGCCCTATACAGGTGATAGAGTTTTGCGAAGTATGGAGGCTCCTGCGTCCAGGGACCCCGTTATGGCTTCTAGGGTAATAATCTCGCCCCCAACGATTCTTGTCCCTGCGGCTGCCCCATATGCTCCCATTGTGACTGAGGTATTTTTGTTAACTTTAAGATTTTCCATAGTCTCCATCTTATGATTTTTTATATAAAAAAAAATTAACTTCATCTTATAACGATGACTTAACAACGATATTCGATAAACTGCACCTTATAACGGTGACTTGTTAAGTTTTTTCATAAACTCAACCTTATAACGGTGACTTAACAACGAAAACACTTGTTAAGTTTTTTCCATAAACTCCACCTTATAACGGTGACTTAACAACGAAAACGCTTGTTAAGTTTTTTCCATAAACTCCACCTTATAACGGTGACTTAACAACGAAAACGCTTGTTAAGATTTTCCATAAACTCCACCTTATAACGGTGACTTAACAACGAAAACGCTTGTTAAGTTTTTTTTCATAAACTCCACCTTATAACGGTTACTTAACAACGAAAACGCTTGTTAAGATTTTCCATAAACTCCACCTTATAACGGTGACTTAACAACGAAAACGCTTGTTAGGTTTTTCCATAAACTCCACCTTATAACGGTGACTTAACAATGAAAACACTTGTTAAGTTTTTTTTCATAAGCTCATCATGTGCGCTATCTCTTTTCAGGTTGCTCGGGAAAATTCGCCCCCAATTCTTTCTCCTGTAGGCTCACCCTTCCGAGAACCTGATGTTTCGGAAAATTCTATTCATGATGATCAAGGTTCCACGACTGGTGCTGCAGTCGAGAGTGAGTCTGGGTGAGAACTGCCTCTTCCTGACCTGGCTCCTCACGCGTTCTGCCTAATGGTGCTTCGGCAGTCTCCTCAAATGCATGTAAACCACCGCTTGGTGATCGAACAACTAGTGAATCTCCACCCTGAGACCTTCACACCAGATTGCCTGTGCTCCAATATTCACGTGATGAGTCACAGACTTCAAGGAATGGTGATCGTTGTTGTTGAAATTGCCAGTACCCCTACTGCAAGTGTTACCAGATCCCTTCTTAACCAATTTCTGGGTTTTCTGAAGGAGTTGGGGCATGATGGTTTCCATTTTGACTGGCTTATAACGTACCTAAAGACTTTGGAGAACCAGCAACTGATTGGCCAGAGGAAAGTGTTATGAAAGCACCAGGAGGACCAGCAAGCTGAGGAAGCTAGGTTGGTTGCATTGGCACCCCTTTTGGAAGCAGTGGATCAAGAGGTAAAGGATGTCGAAGAAGCTTTGCGCCTGGTCAAACTGAAGCGCGAGAGATTCCTGATCAAACGTACGCAAGTGCAAACGAGGCTGGAGGTTTTTATTAATGCCCAACGATCTTTCATGGCAGCTTCTTCGGGACTTCCTGGAGATTTTTTCTCTTCCTCAGATTTATCGTTTCTTTTAGACTAGTTACCTCTCGTGTACAGATCCTCCATCTATGTAATTCTTGGGCGATAGCTCCCAAAACAATTTTTTTTTTGTAATTCTCTATTGTTTATGAATGAAGAATATGTTCTTTCCAATCCATCCATGTGTTGTGACTATTTTCGTATGCTATAGAGTTCTATGTTTGTGCAATTATTTCATGATGTTCCAAATTTCTACCAAAACTTGTATATTCATAACAACGGCTAGTTATAACATTGGTTCAAACTTGATTGTTTACACATGATAAACCTTCAGCCACTTATTGTTAATCTTAAATGTCTTGTCTTCCTCTAACTTCGAAATTAAACAATAACCTGAGTCATGGGCTTCGCTCACAACGAAAGGTCCCTCCCAATTAGCTGCAAATTTTGGTAGAGGAAGCCCCCTGATGTGTTTCACTGCCGCTTTCAATACGAGGTCTCCCTTCATGAATTTCCTTGGTCTCACCAAGTTATCGTACGCCCTTGAAAGTTGCCTCGTATATATTTGGAAGTTCTGCATCGAATTATCTTTGTGTTCATCCAATGCTTCCAACTGTACATGTCTACTTTGAGGAAGCATGCTACTTCGCAAAGCATAACGAGCAGAGGGAACTTCCAATTCTACTGGGAGGATTGCTTCGACACCATAAACAAGAGAGAACGGCGTGTATCCCGTGGGTTTTCACTTGGTCGTTCGATGGGCCCACAAGACAGCTGGTATCTTGTCATCCCACGCCCCTGGAAAGTCTTCCATCATTTTGGCCAAAATGTTAACCAAGGTTTTGTTAGTTGCTTCGTCCTGACCATTTCTCTTTGGGTATGCCACCGTTGAAGTGTGATGAACAATGGAGTACTTGTCCGTGAGCATTGTTACTTCGGAGTTGACGAAAGGGGTCCCGTTATCTGAGAGAATAACTTTTGGGATCCCAAAACGGAAAATGATGTATTCTCTGATGAAGTTGCTCACCACCCCAGCCATTGCTCGTCTGAGTGGTATCGCCTCGGCCCATTTTGTGAAAAATTCTGTTGCTACTAGTATCCATAGCTTTCCCCTCGAAGAGGGGTGTATTGCCCCCACTAGGACGAACTCCCAAGTATGAAATGGATAGGGTGTTGATAGAGAGTGTAAGTCTACCGATGGGGCATGGATCATGTTACCATGAAGTTGGTAAGCTTTGCATTTTCGAACGAACTCCGCAGAGTCCTTCTCCATCGTTGGCCAATAATACCCCAATGTCATCAACTGATCATACAGCTTGGCTCCTCCTATATGTGCTGGATCGTGTGCTTGTTTAAGGACCTCCACTGCTTCTTCCTTCGTGACACATCGCAAGGGCCTGTTAAACTATTCCTTTCGATAGAGCTGCCCCCCTGGACGTAGAACCTTGGAGCCCTTCGCCTCAGACCTATTGCATCCATTTTCTCCTTTGGGACAACCCCCTCCTGAATGAAGTCGATGTAGGGCTGCCTCTAGTCCATTTGAGCTTCAATGAAATGGCACTCAGTTGCCTCAAAGAATAGCTTACACTTATTGCACTTCCGTTGCAGCTCTGCTGCATCTTGCTTCATCCTAGGCCAGAAATACCCCTCCCTTTGAATTCTCCTATATAGAGGTATCTCAGTCATTTCGTAGTGCTCCTCATGCGTTTTCCTCAATATTTGCTCAGCCTCCTCTGGGCTGACGCATCTTGACAACCATCCTCCTGTATTTCTGAAATAGAGATTTCCCTGGCATGTAAAATATTGGGCCAACTCTCTTAGCCCCATCGCCCCCTCACCAGACTCCAGTTGCTTCTTAATATCTCTTCTCCAGCCCACCTCTTCCTCCATCGGTAGTATTGACTGTACTACCGAAGGAACTGTTCTTCGTTGGATCACAACTGTAGTCTCATTGGTTTTCATTATCATCTTCTGGGAAATAGTGGCATAGGCGTCTGGATGGCGGTTCATCGTTCTAGGATGTCTCCTGATCTTGGTCCGATGGAACTGGTTGAGGAGCCTTTGAATGATTGTTCTATCGGGCGCCAGGCTCATGTGTTTCAACGTATATTCTCTATTTACCTGTTGAATTACTAAGTTCGAGTCACCCTTAATGCAGAGTGAACGAATTCCCCTCCGAAGAGCCTCTAGAAGCCCTAGTACCAACACCTCGTATTCGGCCTCGTTATTAGAGCAAGGGAAATCTAGTTTGTAGGAAAGGCAAATCTCTTCCATCCCTTTTGAAAGAACAACCCCTGCTCCTCCCTTCTTTTCTGTCGAAGATCCATCGAACTGCATCATCCATTCCTCCTCAATTGTATCCAGGTAATTGGCCTGCAAATCATCTCCTGGAATGTCTTCCCTAGGCGGCTCGAAGGTTCCGGAAGGGAAGATGGCCAATAGGTCAGCATACACCTGGATTTTGATTATGCGAGGGACCACACATTTTAAGTCATATTTAGAGAGAATAAGGAACCATCTAGCTTCCCTGCCAATCAATATAGTCTTTGCGAGCAAATACCTAATTGGGTCGCATCTAGTTACAATATGAATGGTAAAAGACAGCATATAATGCCTAAGTTTTTGTGCTACAAAGACCAAGGCTAAACAATGCCTTTCTAAGCTACTATATATAATTTCTGGCCCATGTATAATTCTGCTGAGGTAGTAAACCGTCCGTTCTTACCCGTCCACTTCTTGTGCTAGCAGAGCTCCAACGGACCTCGTGGTGGATGTAAGGTATAGCTGCACTGGAGCTCCTGCCTGGGGAGGAACCATGATTTGTGGTGATACGAGCAGCTTCTTCAACCCAACAAGGGACTTCTGGTGAACCTCTTCCCATCTGAATTTCGTGTTCCCTCATAGCAGCTGCATTAGTGGGTGTGTTATTTCGGCCAATCCAGGCACAAATCTCCTAAGGTAGGAGACTTTACCGAGGAAACTTTTTAGCTCCTTTGCCGTTCTTGGACATGGCATCTCCAAGATTGCCCGCTGTTTATCCTGCTCCATCTGTACCCCTTGTCGATTAACCACGAATCCCAAAAACTTACCACTTGTTACTCCGAAGACACACTTTAACGGGTTCATCCTTAACTTGTACCTCCTGCACCGAGCAAACACCTTCCTTAAATCGTTCAGATGGGATTCTTCCTTCTTCAATTTGATGACCAAGTCGTCTACATAGAATTCCACAAATTTGTGGAAGAAGTCATGAAAAATGGCCATCATCGTTCTTTGGTACGTAGCTCCGCCGTTCTTGAGTCCGAACGGCATTACTTTGTACATGAAGTTGCCCAACGGAGTTCTGAATGTTATTTTCTCTGCATCAGAGGGGTCCATCTTGATCTAGTTGTATCCCACGTATCCATCCATGAAGCTATACATCTCATGACCAGCCGTGGCATCTATCAAAATGTCGATGGAGGGTAGCGGAAACTCATCCTTGGGGTAAGCCCTATTCAAGTCTTTAAAGTCCACGCAGATCCTTATTTGGTTTTTTGTCTTTCTTCCCTACTGGCACAATGCTGGATAGCCAGAGGGGATGTTGTATTGTCTTGATAAATCCTGCTGTCAGTAAGCATTGGACCTCTTCTTTAATCTTTAAATCTAGTTCAGGCTAGTAAGTTCTTATTGCCTTCTTCACCGGAATAGCTGAAGGCATCACGTTCAGCTTGTGGCAGCTCACTTCCTCATCCAGCCCTTCCATTCCAGTGTACTTCCATGCGAAGACATCTATGAATTCCCGAATTAGGTCAACCAAGGCTTCTCATTTCTCCTTACCAAGATCTTTCGAGATAAAGATAGGCCTTGGATCTTCCCCTTCTCTTGCCAGGTTTAGCTGCTCCAACTCTTGTGCCTGGGGCCTTGGTTGGTCCGCGATGTAGTCTGGTTCTTCGGTGACATCTTCTACGAACTCTTGTATGTTGGAGTTGTATATCACCATACACTGCCCCCATTGATCTACTAAAAAACACTCATATATCGGGTCAACCTCATTGTTAGTCTTTTCGGCCGCCCGCTCACACCATTATAAGTGGTACACCACTTTTCCCTCTTTAGTGATAATTTTCTTGCATTGCCTGCTGGTAGCTGTTGCCACAGCTTTTCTCTTCCTTTCTCTGGAAGCCTCAGCGATTCTTTCTCCTGAAAAACAACTCAACATGCTTTGTCGTTGGACCTCATGCTCCACTGGGTCTGTTCTAGGCCTCATCTTGTCTTTGAGCTGGGGCGAGATGTTTTGGGGTCGAAGGACCGCCCGATATGTTTCCTCGATCCTCCACCCTTCGCCATCCTCATTTAAAGGTCCCATTCTTTCTCTAATCGAGGGGACCCATGCTCCCTCCATTCTTCTTGTTAGAACTCGCATGTCTTCTTCGAGCTCTGTATAAAAGGCTGCATCCACCAAGTGTGCTTCTTCGATAGCGAAAGGCCTCTTAGTTGCCCTAATAGTCACTTCTGTCCCCTTGATATTCGCCTTAGCACATTGATGGTAAGTTGAGGGAACTAACCCTTGGTTGTGCATCCATACTCTCCCTATTAACAAATGATAGGAAGTTGCACTTTCTATTACATGTAACTTGATATGGGAACTCGGATTTCCCATCACTATCCCCACGTTCACATACCCGATGGATTTGGAAGATTAATTATCGTAGCCCGAGATTACCAATGGCATGGGAACCAACCTTTCCTCTGGAATATTAGCCGCATGGAAGGAGTTGATTGGCATAATGTTGATGGAAGCACCCCCATCCATAAGATCCTTGCAAATCTAACCCCGTTAACACTAGCGGTTACATACAGAGGCCTATTATGGGGGAACCTTACAGCTCTATCCGCATCGCTGAAAGTTACCTCTGATAGGAACTTCTTTACCAGCCTAGCCATGGGTCCCCTCCATCTTAGCGAGGGGACTGCATTTCTTCTTGTAATATCTAAGATCTCCTGAGTTATCTCCATTCTTCTCTCTTTTGGGATTCCCACTTCGTCGAAGAACCAAGTGAACTTTGGAGATTTTGAAACTACGCTATATTCTACGACTGGGTCCGTTTCCTCACCCTCAACGCTGTAGGCGTCTTCTACGTCCCTAGCACTTGCTTCATCATAAGCTAGAACTACGTTAGCCATTCCCCTGGTGCAATGTTCCAGTGCCTCATCGAACTCCTTCATCGTTGCCCCTCCCCTATCCCATTCTACCTCCTTATCATAGGCCGTTACCAGATTGGCCCCATGTGCCGGGAGTGGGATATTATTAACATTCTGCGGGGGGATTTGTAATGTCCCCGCCTTCATGTACTTATCGATGATTCTTCGCAGCGTGAAGCAGCTTTCTGTTGGATGCTGGACCTTTAGATGAACCTGACAATATTTGGGATCAGCCCTAGTTGCCGCGTCGGGCTCTTCCGCCGGAACACCCTTTGGTTCGTAAACCGTTCTGCCTTGGACAATTGTGTTATAGCAACTCACAGCCTCCTCCACCGTACAAGGTAACGGTGGCGGTTCTTCTCTATCTCTTTCGAACTTTCTTTTGTTTTCCTTCCTCAGCGCCTTTCCCCCATCTTCCCTCTCGATATATCCCACCCGTGGGGCCTGAGACCTTCCTCCCAGGGGTTGTATCGGTTTTCTGAACACCATGGGAGCCACTACGGAGCTAGGTCACACCACCAAAGAGATGTTTCTTGCGGATTTTAAGAATGATGAAAATGTTCCCTCGCGTGTCTCATTGATTAGGTGGCAGATATTCTCAGGAAGTAATCCCTCAGCACAAATCTGCAGTAACCTGGCCTCCTTAGCTTCTTCCCTTACATCGAGGGACCTTTCCCTAAACCTTCGAATATAGGCCACTAACTCCTCTCCCGGCCTCTGTCTCTCCCTGCTAAGTTGGGTTAGGGTGAACTCATCTTCTGCCAATAAGAACTTTCGGACAAACTGTACATGCATCTCCTCCCACGTAGAGACACTATTGGGAGGCAGATGAGAGTACCAAGTGTATGCCTTATCAGTCAGGGATTTGGAGAACTCCCTTAATCTAAGATTTTTGTCATTGCAGTGCGCTCCTAAATGTTCAATGAAACGCTTATTGTGTTCCTTCGGGTTCCCACCCTTCCCTGAGTATTTTTCAAAGGTAGGGGGAATATAGTCCTTCGGGTAGGGCTCGTCATTGTATTCCTGGGGGTAAGGTGTTCGGAAGTCGTCGTAGACCGACGCCACCTCGCCCAAAGCCTGCGAGGAAGCCTGCATGAACTTTAGCATTTCCCTCTGCATCTCTTTTCTCATTTCTTCCATGGGTGAGGCCACTGGGGCCACCTGTAGAGGGGCAGAGGGCTAAGCGTTCGTTGCAACCGAAACGAACGTTAACGGTGGTGCCGTTGAGACTCGTGAGGTTCCCACTGCCGGGTTCACTCCAGAAGATACACCCATCGGGATCGTTCCTACAATTCCTGCCCCTAGTGGGACCGTTGGGGCCACTCTTGGTGTTACGAAAGCGTTAGCCTCTAACCCTCCCAACATTGTTGAAGCCACCGGAGTTTGCAAGAACTCGTGAAACTTGCTCATGAGGAGGGCAATCTGAGCGGGTCCCAACCCCGTGATCGCGGGAGGTTGGGCCGCCCCTGGGATGCCTAACGTTGCTGGCGCCAAAGGTACCTCTACTCGAGGAGCCCCATCTCTTAGGGCCTCTTTCTCTCTCGCAGCCTGTTCTTCATTGTGCTGAATGTCATCAAAATTGAGTCTTAGAGTAGCATTATCTTGCGCCATACTCCTTATCCAGAAGATTGCCTCCCCAGCGGAGTCGCCAAATGTAGGAGGGTACTTTAGATTATATATGGAGGCGTAACCCCTATTAAGTATGGTAATGACAAGTTAATTGACAAAAGCTTTAGATTAATGACAGAACACATAAACATGAACCCAATGAAGATAGACTCATCTTAAACTCACAAAGTCTCTCGTGTATAACTCAGGGAATAATAATGAACTTTAGAAGTGGCTTAGCTAGAGGGAGAGAGATGTAAGCACCCTAGATACACCTTGGTAGGCAGGTAAAACCACACCAAATACCCTCAGGAATCTCTGTCGAATATTGAAAGCTTTATGATAAATGACAATGGTGAGTGAGTAAACTCTATGGTTTGCAATAACTCTCTCTGGTGTGTATTCTCTTTCGCAATAACTTCTGAACTCTCCAAAAGTCTCTCTCTTCCTCAAAGGTGGTTGGGGTCCTTAAATAGCCCCCCACACCACCCCCGAGGCAACTCAGTCATTAAAACTATGAAAGACATCACTCATACTTTATGTCACAACATTAAATACCTGATGCACTAGCTGTCTCCACGTCATAAACATTAAATGCCAAGACATGCCTTTTGCCTAACGACCGTGTGTCAGGGGACTGTTGTCGCACAGGTGGCTTACCAACTGCCTGACAGCCCCAAATACCATGGTGGTTTACTCAAGTGCATGTCTGTCATTGTTTAGCTGGCTAGTGATCACCTGCAGTAGATGTGACATTAAGTTGAGGTTTGTTTGGTTCACAACTCAATGCCCGATGGAACTCCAAGCTGCTCCGCTTGAGGTTCCACGGTCAGGGTCCTTCGGTGTTTTGCCAGGTGTATCTAAGATGGTCAGGACAAGCCCCAATGGTGCCTTACTTCTCAATCCTCCAAACCAAGTCCCTCTAAAGTTCCTACGGTGAGGTCATTCGATAGAGCATGACAGCTCTCCCAGGCCCTTCCAAGCCTGGTCTCTCGCAAGTACCGTTTGACTTCACACTAAAACTTCTTTATTATTCTCATTACATCATTACAACCATTATAGCTTACAGTCATCATAAACAAAGATACAATATGACTAACACAACAAGCTGAAGTATGAGTCGGATTTTCTTTTCCACCAAATTCTTTTTTGCTGAGTGTGGATTTTCTTTTCCAGCAAATTCTTTGTGTTTGGAATTATGTCAGTACTTTGACGTTGTTCCTGCACGAATAGCCCCCAACACATGGAGAATAGTTAATGGGGTGCATAGGTTAAATCAAGTGCATGGAACTCGTATAGGAATTCAAGAAATCACGTACTGCTATAGATGGGAAGTTAATGAAAATATTTATTATTTAAAAACTAGATTTTTAAATAGGGCCTTAGTAGTCAATCTCCCTAATGCCAATAGGGATTATTTTGAGCATGGGGTTGTCATAAAAAATTAGCAACACCCTCCATTGACTGGAGATGAGGTCTACCAGGGTCCCAGAAGCCCTCCTTATGGCAATGGGATAGGTTACTTTTATTTCATTTTATTTTGAAATTATGCTTCTTTTGTGTTTGATAAAATGTGCCACTGATAACAATGTTTGCTTTTTTTGCTATTGATAACAAGAGAAAGTGCCCAAAAGAAACAAATGTCAATATAAGGCATTTGAAACTTATCTGGAGTCTGCATCAAAGTGTTGCCGACGAACATATTATATCATCTTCGTATTTGCTCCAGTACAAGAGCTACACCACCTCCTTCACTGCTCGTCCTGTGACCAGTGAGGCAGAGCTAGTACCAGCCTCTGCAAGTTCTTCGCATCAATCTCATTTTCCTCTGAGCGAAAGGATGAAGAAGAGAAGACCTCCCACGTTGTTTGAGAAAAATGCCTCTGGTTCTGGGGAGGCAAAAAGGAGTAGGATTGATGTCCCAAGGAAGGGGACAAAGAAGACTGATGCAGCTCCTCCAGCTGCTCCTGCTAAAGTCGCCGAGAAGCCCGCAGTGGCTCCGAGTATGTCTGCTGCTCCTGGAGAGGTGATTGTGATATCATCGACCAAGGGTTCTTCCTTGGTTGAATCTGTACCTGCTCCCCCGAGGAGGCTGAAGAAAAGTTCCTCATTCAATTTGGCTGACACCACTACTCAGCCCCCAGTTGTTGGGACTGTAGTTCCCACTTTTGTTCCTCCGAGCTCTGCCATGAGCTCGGTGAAGTCCCGGACCATTCCCGAGGTCCAAGGTAATGAAGATAATCTTACTCGGGACATGGTTACTTCTTTGGCTGCTCGTCATCTTGCTTCAGTAAGACTCTTTACTTTGAACTTTTCATATTTTCCTTTGTCATTTCTTGTTTCTAACTTGCTTTCTTTTTCTGTTCACAGTTGACGAGCTGCTTTAATATAATCCTGAAGAAGGATGAAGCGATTAAGGCTTCTTTCTCCTCTTCCAGTGTGGAGGGAACTCTGGAAGAGGCTACCAAGTCTCTGGCAGATTCTCACCAGAAATATGCTGATGACAAAGCTGTTTGGGAGAAGAAACTTACCTCCTATGTGCAAGAAAAAGATCGGACTGTTGATGCCTCCAAGGAGTTGGAGAAGAAAAAGAATGCCTTGGAGAAGCTCAAAGCCGCTGGAGGAGGATTTGGCCAAACTTCAGGAAGTAGGTCAGCAGAAGGAGGAGGTAGAAAATAAATTGAAGGCTGCTGAGAACCTGCTGTCCGAGAAGCTTGCCTTGGAGAAGACCAAGAGGAAAGCTGCTGTGAAGAAGTCCTTCAGCTCTGTCTGGGACAAGGGGTGGAACAAGGGGTGTGATGCCATGGTATCTCAAGTGGACTATGGTAGTCTAAAGTATTTTAGGGATGGATGGGTTGCTGTCCTTCAGGAAATGAAGGTCGACGAGTCATCCGAGCTCTTCCAGAGACATATCCCTGGCCCCCCTCCAACTCTAGAATAATTAGAAGAGGACGAAGATACCTCTGAAGATTCTTCAATGGTGATGGGAGATCACCCCCCAGCCATCCAGTATGCTGCCGAGCAAGTCATTTCTTCTTCCGAACAACAGCTGATGCTCTTCGAACATCCCACGATTTCCTCTGAGCAACCTGCTTCCTCTTCGCAACCTCCCGAGAAGGTTTTGGGAGATAAGGAAAAGGTGTAGTGTTGTTCGAGCTTATCTTTATATTTTTCTTCTTTTGTCAAATGTAATCCAGAACTTGTAACTATGAATTGTATGATCAAATAAAACTTGAATTTTCTTGCATACTGTTGTCTATTTTCTATTCATACTTTGCTTATTCTTCTTATTGATGATTGCTCTTTCTTTCTCTGCTAGTTTCTGGACAGGATGGAACTGCTATCTGCCCATGATACAAAGTTGTTGTAGCAATGTAATGAGTACTTTAAGGCTGGTCACACAGACCTGAGTGCTGCACAAGTTGTCGACATCCTTGGTCATGATGCTTCAGAACAGGCAGTTGAAGCATATCAGTACTTGAAGTGTCTTCTTAACCGAGAAGTGGCCAATAATGTGTCTTACTATGAAATGATCGAGGATCTCCAGTACACCCTCGAAGACCTTCAGAATCAATACAAGGAATCAACTGCCCTGTTGCATGAGCGGTACGAAAAGAAGTACAAGCTGATCATGGCTGACAAGGGCTACGAGAAGCTTTTTGCTGGGTATGACCTGAGGGAGAGGACTTTAAAGGGTGAGGTCGAGGAATGCAGACAGATTGCCAAGTTGCTGGAGCAAGAGAACAACAACTTGCAAAAAGAGCTATCTCAATTGAAGTCTGCAGCCTCCACTTCTAGTGCCTTGATCCCAGTGACAGACGAGGGATTCTCGTTCCTAGAGGTTGAGAATGCTAAGTTGAGGGACGAGTTGGAGACTTTGAAGAGTTCTGGTACCTCTACATCTTCTCGCAGTCGAGCAAGAGCTCCTCGGGGATGAGGAAGAGAAGCTCGGGTTCTTGTCGAGGAACAGAGAACTCAGTCTGCATTAGAGAACCAAGCTTTCCAATTAATGGCGAAGAACCAGGCTTTGTCTGATATGTCAAAGAAAATTAGGGACTTGGAAAAACAGCTCTCTGCGCAGAAGTCAATCTTGGAGAATAAGGAGCTTTTCATCAAGAATCTCCACGAGCAGCTAGAAAGGCTAACATATCAATTCCACAAACAGCCCAGGGAGTTCTGGATGGCTGGATACAACGAAGCATTATTCCACTTGGATGATCGTATCCAGAATGCCAACAATGAGGGCTACAAGCAAGGCTGGTTGAATGCCTTTGGTGTGTTGAAGCTCGAACAAGGCCATTATCTGTGGGACTACCATGATCCCGGTTTGTTCGACTTGCTTGTGCCACCATACAATTTGGAGATGGATTGGATCCCTGCTCGGGCTATTCCTCGGATCTTAATTTCAATGTATCTCGGTGACTATAATCTTCACTCTCAAATCGAGGTATCTCATCCCGAGCATCTATTAGATCGACCATCCGTGATGAATGTCAGGATGCTGAGGGATCTTAACTTTATCAATTCTCCTTAGTCTTTAAATGATTCACCTGCTGGCGAGGAACCTGTGTCAAAAGCATAGGGGAAGAGACCAGTAGAATAGGAATTTTTGATGTAATAGTTAGTATACATTTCAATATCAATGTACTTTGTAATTTATTTTGAATTCAATGAAAGACTTTCAGTTTTGTTTGCAAATCTCAATTGCTATTATCTTGTAGTTATCAAACACTTTATATTTATGCATATCTGTTAAAAAGATGGTAATATTGTGTTGTTCATCGACCAACTTAGTAATAATTAAAAAGTTACAAGTATCAGTAATGTTGCTCGATCACTTAATAATAAAGTAATGAGTATAAAAATGTTTAAAATTTTTCCAACCAACCAAGGTACTTAAATTGTGCTCGTCGACCAACTACAGTTAGTGGGTTTTTATCCCCGACCAGCCATACTTAGTAGATTTTTGCACTTTCTGGAATAATCTTACCTCCCGACCAACATAAGTTGGCCTTTTCGAGAATGTACGTACCTTCCGACCAACATAAGTTGGCATTTGAGAGCATATTTTGTTTCCTAACCAAACAGGTTGGCATTTTTAGGAATATATCATTTCCTAGCCAAACAGGTTGGCATTTTTAGGAATATTTCGTTTCCTAGCCAAACAGGTTGGCATTTTTAGGAATATCTTGTTTCCTAACCAACCGAAGTTGGCATTTTTAGGAATATTTTTTTTCCTAACCAACCGAAGTTGGCATTTTTAGGAATATTTTGTTTCCTAACCAACCGAAGTTGGCATTTTTAGGAATATTTTGTTTCCTAACCAACCGAAATTGTCATTTTTAGGAATATATTGTTTCCTAACCAACCGAAGTTGGCATTTTTAGGAATATCTCACTGAGCAGTCTGAGCTTTGCCGAGTAGTGTGTAGCACTAGTATTCCCCGAAAAATTCTCAATAAAAGGAGAGACTTTGGCAGAATATCTTCATTTTATTCATACTGATGGAACTGTGTTACATATACATCACTGATAATACTTGCGCAGATGCTCTGCGTTCCATGCATTCTTAAACTCCTCGCCTTCTAAAGTTGCTATTCGATAAGTTCTAGGTCGAACAACTTCTGTAACTCGGTATGGTCCATACCAGTTTGCCTCCAGTTTATTATGTTTTTGAATTACTTTCTTCAGCACATAGTCTCCTTCTTTTAGGTCGCACTTCTTCACCCTCTTGTTGTAGAACAAAGTTGTTCGCTGCTGGTAAGCAGCATTTCTAATGGTTGCTTCTTCTCTAACCTCCTCGAGCATGTTTAAATCCACTCTTCTCATTAAGTCGCTAATAGGGGAATTGAAATTCAGTACCCTGTGTGTTGGGAGGCCTAACTCGGCAAGTATGACAGCTTCACTTCCAAAAGCCAGCATGTATGGTGATTCTCCAGTTGCTACTCGGGGAGTAGTTCGGTAAGCCCAAAGTACTGATTGTAGCTCATTGATCCAGTTTGCTTTTGCATCATCCAATCGTTTCTTCAACCCGTTCAGCAACGTTCTGTTTGTCACTTCAGTTTGTCCATTGCTTTGAGGATGGCCTGGTACTGAATAAACCTTCAAAATGTTTGACTGATGACAATAGGCAGTAAACTCCTCGTTATCAAATTGTGTTCCATGGTCTGTGATGAAGGCATGAGGGAGACCATATCGGGAAATGATGTTCTTCCAAACAAATTGGTACACGTTCTCATACGTCATATCAATGAGTGGCTCAGCTTCTACCCACTTAGTAAAATAATCCACTGCGACGACGAGGTACTTGAACCTTCCTCGGGTCGTTGGCAGTGGTCCAACCAAATCAATTCCCCACATAGAAAATGGCCAAGGGGAAGTTATGGGTGTCAACAATGCTTGTGGAGTTCTTCGGATGGAGGAGAAGCGTTGGCACTTATCACATTTCTTGGCATAAGCTATACAATCAGCCCTCATCATCGGCCAGTAGTATCCCTGCGTCATCACCCTTTGCAAAAGCGTCCGACCTGCTACATGTGCTCCATAAGACCCTTCATGGATTTCTTCAATTAATCCTTTTACCTCGGAGGGATTTACGCATCTCTGCAAACTTTCCATAATTCCTCATCTATATAAAACACCATTAGTTAATACATACCGAGCAGCTTTAAACTTCTTGGCTGCGAGCTTGTCAATTGGCAATTCTCCCTCCTCGACATACGTCCTGATGGGATCCATCCAAGATGGTCCTAAATTAAGGGTGATAAATTTCATCGTCAGATCTTCATCTATACTCCGACCAGCTAACACTTCAATTGGGATTGTTCGCCGTAGCTCGGTGCGAGTAGCTGATGCTAGTCGAGCTAGGGCGTCTGCTCTCGCATTCTCCATTCTTGGTATTCTGACCAGCTGAATAGCGGTAAATTCTGACACCAGCTCCTTTGCCTTTGCATGATATCTGATCATTAATTCTCCTCTAACTGCATATACTCCCATCATTTGGTTTACAATCAATTGAGAGTCGCTGAAGATCACAACCTACTGCGCCTCCATAATTTTTGCCAAATTAAGCCCTGCAATCATGGCCTCATATTCAGCCTCATTATTGGAAGCTTTGAATTGGAAACGCAAGGCGTATTCCATGTCGACCTCGTCCGGAGTGCTCAAAACTATCCCCGCGCCACATCCTACAGTGCAAGATGAGCCATCTACATATACCCTCCATAAAGGTAACTCATCTTCAAATTTTGAATCAGTCAAAGTTCCTCGGTGAAATATTTGCTGCTTCTTTTCATCCTCCCCAGATTTTTCTCGCTCCTCATCGATCATTTTTTCTTGCCCTTTTACCAACCGGAGTTGGTCTGAGCTCGAATTTAATGATCCTGTAACATCCACTTGCCCTTTTACCAACCGGAGTTGGTCTGAGCTAGTGTTTGTCGATCCTGTAACATCCACAGGTTGATCATCGAGCAACTCTTGTTCCTCGTCCGGAGTTCTCACAACTATCTCTGCATCACATCCTGTAACATCCACACGTCCTTTTACCAATCGGAATTGGTCTGATCTTGTGTTTGTTGATCATGTAACATCCACAGGTTGATTAGCAAGCAACTTTTTCTCCTCGGGGGTATCAGCATAGGTGAACTCTTCTATAAAGTCTGCTACAGCCTGCCCTTTTAGCGATGATCTGGGTTCATAAACTATATCATATTCACCGAGCTCTATTGCCCAGTACATCAATCTCCCTGATTTTTCTGGCTTATGAAGGGCTTGTCTCAATGGCACATCAGTATATACGACTATAGTATGAGCCTGAAAGTATGGCCTCATTCTCCTACTCGCCTCAATCAGCGCCAGTGCCAATTTCTCCAGCCTTGGATATCTGATCTCTGCTCCTCGAAAGGCCTTACTTGTGTAGTAAATTGGTTTTTGCACTCCATTCTCCACTATAATCAACGCCGAGCTAACTGCATTTTCGGACACTGCAAGGTATAAATACAATTTTTCTCCCGTCACCGACCTGGACAATAGTGGAGGTGCTCCCAAGTATTTCTTCAAGTCTTGAAAAGCCTTCTCACATTCATCATTCCACTCAAAAGTCTTTCTGAGTGTCTTGAAGAATGGGAGACATCTATCAGTTGCTCGCGAAACAAATCTGTTGAGTGCCGCTACTCGTCCTGTGAGACTCTGTACTTCCTTCTTCGTTGTTGGAGATCGCAGCCCTAATAGAGCTTTGATCTTTTCAGGATTTGCTTCAATGCCTCGTTGATTAACAATATACCCGAGGAACATGCCTTCTCGTACTCCAAATATGCACTTCGTCGGGTTCATCTTCATTTGATATTTATCTAGTTGATCAAAAGTCTGACTTAAGTCAACTAGATGATCGGCAGCTTTCTTACTTTTTGTCAGCATGTCGTCAACATAGATTTCCATATTGTCACTGATTTGTTCAGCAAAGACCTTGTTCATCAGCCTCTGATATGTCGTACCTGCATTTTTCAAACCAAAAGGCATAACATTATAACAATAAGTACCCCTAGGGGTAATGAAAGAAGTACTTTCCATGTCTTCAGGTTTCATTTTAATCTGATTGTAACCAAAATAAGCATCCATGAAGCTTAGTAACTCGTGTCCCGAGGTAGCATCCACCAGTTGGTCAATTCGGGGCAGTGGAAAGTGATCCTTTGGGCATTCTTTGTTGAGGTCGGTGAACTCTACTAACATCCTCCACTTGTTGTTCTTCTTCTTTACCATCACCACATTAGCTAACCAATCCGGATATTTAACATCTTCAATGAAACAAGCTTTTTGGAGCTTCTCGACTTCCTCCTGTATAGCTTGATTCTTCTCGGGACTGAATACTCTTCTTCTCTGCTTCACGGGCTTGATTTCCTTATTCACATTGAGCTCGTGACATAAGAAGTTTGGGTCTATCCCAGGCATATCTTCGTGACTCCACGCAAAAGTCTATCTTCTGCTTCTAAGGAAAGTTATCAATTCTTGTTTTAATGAGGCTTCCAACGATGAAACTATTTGAGTAGTTCGCTCAGGGTGCTCGTCGTCTAGAATGATGTTTTTAGTAGCTTCCACCACTTGACCCTTCACGAGTTACGACTCATCTCGAGGATCCAATGTTTCAATTCCTTCACCTTCATCCACTTGATATGCAGTGGTCTTTTTCTTTGATTCTTCCAGTTCTTCTTGCTCGGCGGATGAATAATAGCATTCCTGAGCTACTTTTTGATCACCTTTCATAACTCCTACTCCAAAGTTTGTTGGAAATTTTAGGCATTGATGCACTGTAGATGGTACAACCTCAAACTTCTTCAATCCTACTCTTCCCATGATGATATTGTACGATGATTGGACATTCTTCTCCATCATGAAGAAACGTGTTCTTTCTGTTCGACAAGCAGGCCACGTACTAATGAATATATCCAACTTGATCGTCCCAAGTGGAAACACTTTCTCGCCAGCAAAACTGATGAGGGGTCTGTGGTAAGGCTCTAGTTGAGATAGCTTTAGATTTAAACTATCGAAACACGAGTAGAACATGATGTCTGCCGAGCTACCATTGTCGACCAGCACTCTTGAAATCATTACCTCCTTCATTCTCATCTTGATCACCAGTGGATCATCGTGAGGATATAAAACACCTGCAAGGTCATTTTTTGAAAAACCGATGACCAATTTCTCCTTGTTCACCTTTCTCGGGCGATCTTCCTCAGCTAGATTTATTCGCTGAATGTACGAGCAAGCCTGAGCCTCACCGAGGTAAGCTTTTCTTTCTATAGTAAGGTCTCCTTCTCCTGCATCTCCTCCTGTAATAACATTACAATCAAATGACCCAAAGCGTATTGAAAATACCTCTCGTTATGGCTATCTTGGTTTCTTGGGATGATCGGGGCCATCCTCCGGATCAACTTCATGGTTTCTCTTCTTGTTCTCCTCTGCTCGACGAGAAGATCTAGACCTCTCTCTAGTTCGGTCGTTGTTTCTTCTTTTGCCTCCCTGATCAACATATTTTGCTAGCTTTCCTCATCGGATGAGTGTTTCAATCTCATTCTGAAGGGCTGTGCATTTTTTAGTCATATGTCCATGATCCTTGTGGAACTCGCAATATTTTTCCCTATTCCTCGTGTCAGGGTCTGCCTTCATTTTCTTTGGCCAGTTTAACTCCTCGCTGTTCTTAATTTCTTCCAGGACGTGGTTGATATTTTCCTTCAAAGGTGTGTGATTATCAAATTTCCTCAAAACCTCCCATGACGATCTATTTTTGGATTGTTTGTCACCACCATTGTTCTTATGCTCTTTCTTCTTAGCTTTATCACCTTCCACCTTGGTTTATTTGGCATCCATATTCTTCTTCGCAGACATAGCCTCCTCGACATTCATAATCTTGGACACTTTTCCCATCAGTTCCGACATGGTTCAAGGTGGATCTTTGGCGAAAGTGTAGTACAACTTGTTTGGCAGCAGTCCACTCATCAAAGCGGTAATTGCTGTCTTCTCCTCATAATCAATGACTTCGAGCTTCTCGTTATTAAAACGAGTTATATAATCTCTGATACTCTCCCCAGCTTTTTGTCTAACACTTAACAAATGTGCTACTCGTTTAACTGGCTTTGCTCCAAAGCAGAAATTCCCAATGAATAACTCGGCCAATTGAAGAAAAGTTGAAATCTTACCCCGAGGAAGATTATTATACCATATCTGAGCAGATCCGGTAAGAGTTCCCGAGAATGCCCTACATCTCATCTCGTCTGGGACAGCATAGATGTCGGCAGCAGCTTGATATTGTTCTATATGAAGGACAGGGTCAGTCTTCCCATCATACTTGGGAGTCACAACAGGTGCTTTGAACTTTGATGGTGTTGGAAAATCAACAATGTCTTGGACAAAAGGTGTTCCTCGAACAAAGGTTCGTTGTAGGGGGTTCTTGGCCCTAGACATTTCCCCTAATCTATCCTCTAGCCTCTGAATAGATCCTTTCCATGCATAATTTCCTTCCTTGGGCCTATTGGTTCGAGCAACTGATCGCGTTGAAGTAGCTTCCTGGGATTTATCTCGACGAGCAGCTGGTCGCGACTGGGCAGATCCTTCTCTTAAATCTGATGGTCGTCGAAAGCTCCTCGACTCTGCATTAAGAGGACTTTTGTTCCTCCTAGGGCCTAATCGGTCAAAAGGAGAAATCCTACTTAATATTTCCAATGCGTTGGTCCTTTCTGGGGAGAGGGTGACATGTTGTTCTGTATCTGTGGCTCGCACTGACGAAGTTCATCCAGGTTGATAAGAAAAATCTTCAGATTCATTATTGCGATATGAATTAGTACGCCTAGTACATGAAGAAGGCGCACGGGTATTTCTTTGAATGCTTCGTGGTTCGGAATGGGCTGATGCACCGCCATGGAGGGTTTGGATAAGTTGTCGCATCGTTTCTTGCATGACGGTCTAGCCCAGAGCCAGATTTTCCATTATTCCAGTCAGATCTGGGACAATTGGTGGAGCAGACGGATTTGGAGGGGTTCCAGCGTTTCGATTGCTGGATTCAGGAATATCAGCCATTGGTGATGGATTGTATTTGATTGAGAAAATGATATTACCAGTCGTTTCCCACAGACGGCGCCAATCTGTTGATGTAAAAAATTAGATCACTCTAATAATTCAATCACAAATAAATAAATGAGACAAAAGATTTTAAAGTGGTTCAGCCTTATCAAAATGGCCTACGTCCACTATTGTTTTATTGCTGAATGTTTGGGAATTCTCGATTACAAGAAATTTTGTTCTCGATTCCAAGGTTTGGATTCGGATCCCTTACAATGAGGATTGTACAATGTATTTATAGCCCTGAGGCTGTAATGTGAAAGGGTAATACATTAAATGATATACATATGAAAGGGTAATACATTTAATGCCCTCTTTGCGTGTGCGTCTGAATGATAAGCATTTAATGAATCAGTTGAACTGTTGGTTATCCAGCTATTAATGCTTTGTTCGAGATGCAGCTCGGACCGCCTGAGTTGCTCGGACCGCCTAAGCTTCTTATTATTCAAGAGTTCCTTGGAGAGGTCTGTTCCTCGGAGTGTATGAGTTCCTCAGAGAGGTCTGTTCCTCGGAGCGTATGCGTTCCTCAGAGTAACATGGTTTCCTCGGAGTGCGTGATCATCTCGGAAGTACTTGTTGTTGCCATGTAGATAGCCACGTGTCTTCATATGATTGGTCCAAGTCAGCAGATTAAATTTGGTATCAACAATTATGATTCTCACAGGGATCACTATTTAAGACCAAGGTTGATCGGTGGATATAGAGAGTGGAACAACGCCTATGGACAGCTCCTAATCGAATAGTATTTTTTTAGAGATTTACAAAAGATAACGCGTTATACTTGTGGTTGATTTTTAAGTAGTATTATAAATCGATTGTCTTGTATTATTTTGAAAGTTCTTAAATAAAAGGATTTTCCCGTAAAGGATTTTTCCTCAATCGTTGCCTTTATTGATTGCATGCTTTAGTTTATATATTTTATCTCCTAGATGTATGTGTTGTGGTAAAAAGATAAAATTGTATTTGGTTTTGGACATTTAATTATATGAATAATTCCATTAAGATCTCAATAGCACACTCTTAAATTAATATCAGAGAAGGTTGCACTAATCTATCGTGTGATCTTAATTTTTATAAGAGTTTTTATTGATACCAATTCTCTCAAATAAGTATCAGAGTAGGTACACAAAAATATTGTGGGATCATTTTCGCAAAAAATATTCCTTTGATATTAATTGTTTTTAAATTATTGATCTTGATAAAGGTCTGAATTTAATAGATAATTTATATAATCGAATGCCCATATTTGATGGTACCAATTATGTCTATTGCAAATATAGGATGAGATAAACCCTTAAAGACATTGATGAACGTGTGTGGTCAGTTTGTGAAAGAGGGTGGAATCCTCCCATTATCATCGTTGGTAACGTTGTTGGCCCTAAACCTGTTTATTCATGGACAGAGGACGAGTTTAAGTGGAGCAATTTTAACTCTCTTAGTTTGAGTGCTATCTCTGGATCTGTTACCCCTGACAAGTTCCGCCGCTTCATGACGTGCACTATGTCTAAAGAAGCTTTATATACCCTCCATCTCACATGCGAGAGAACAAAGATTGTAAATGAATCAATCCATCAAAATTGGACCACCCAATTTGAGGCCATCATTATGCTAGAGTCTGAGTCAGTTGATGAGTTTTATGCGCAGTTATTGGACACTGTTAATTCTAGTTTTAATTTGGGTTAGGAAATTTTGTAGATGATAGTTATGAAAAATATTTCGAGGTCATTCCCCGCCAACTTTATTCCATAGGTCACCTTATTTAATTCATTTGGGATCCTAGACACTCTTAGGTTAGAAGAACTTGCAAGAGATCTTCAAACATATGAGATTGATATATTCCCTAAAACTATTACACCTATGGAAGTAGGGATTGGTTTAAAGGCTCAAATTAAGGAAAAAAAGAAAGAAAAAGTTTGCGAGTCTGAACCTCAGGGTGATTGTTATTTTGATGACTTGGCCTTATTTGTGAAAGATTTTAAAAGTTTCTCAAATTTTCTAAAGAAAATTCTTCCAATAAAAAGAATTTTAAGAAAAATAAATATAAGGATGAGGGAAAGAGTAACGGTGAGAAAGAGGAAGTGGTAAGGTGTTAGGAGTGCGAGGGTAAAGGTCACAAGGCACATCAGTGTTCCACTAGGATAAAGAGGAAAGGAAAAAAGATTGTTAATAAATCTACTCTTAGTGATAGTGACAGCAAGTCGATTGATTTAGTTAGAGAATCACCACATGAATCGTTTGTTGCATTCATGTGTAGTCATGTTAGCACTTCGAGTTTGTCCCACACCAATGAGGACATATCTAAACGTGAAAGCCTCGATAATGTTTCGATTCATTCGGGAAATTGTGAGCATATGTAATATATTTTGAGTGAGTGAGGAGGTGGTTTCCAAGGCGTTTAGTGATCTTTACACCGTGACTTTGAAAACAAATAAGGTAAATAAGGATTTGTCTCTTAGGTAGTTAAATTTGGAGAAAGAAGTGGAAGTTTTTAGAGGGTGTGAGGCATCAGTGAGTCCACTCGAGAAGATGAAGGTTTCCTTATGTGACCAACACCATGGCTAATCTTACGAGATATCTTCAATCTTCATTGGAAACTCATGAGAAACATAAATCCCATGTATCCCAACTTGAGAGCAATATCAAAAGTTCCCCTAAGGTCAAGGTCACCAAAGATGACACATCTAAGAAGGTTACAAAGATGCTCCTCAGTCTCACTTTAGGTAACGTTGAGAAGTAAGTAGTAGGTTATGATGGTGCACCCACTTCCTATGTCTCACCCGAGACACTTCCCGAGTTTGTACTAGATTCTTATGGCCCTCGACCTAACCTACCTAGAAGATATTTGTAACACCCCTCCCGCCCGGGGAGAGCGAACGGAGCGCTAATGCGATAAAATAAATTCAAATCCACAAGTGACAAGGTATAGAGCATCTAAATAAACCCACAATAATATAAATCCACTAATCTCAATCTCTTCAATTACAACAACTAACTCGAAAATAAAATACAAATCTCAAAAGCTCTATACATCAAAATAATGCAAATCTTTCCCAAATAATCCTCGCTAAAATCAATCACCATAACGCCCCAAAATCCGCGCTAACCCGCCACTAAAAGAAAATATGGGGAAGTACACAATACGACAGGAAAGGTGCTCAACAAATATATTAGCGGTGAATAAAACGTAACAACACGAGTATGAATATTCAAATCAAAATGCAAATCTCAAAGCATTTATCAATATAATTTCTCAACAACACTTTAACCGGGTCACCAGGCCTTACCACATCCGTATATGCTTTATCAAGCCATAGCCCGGGAAACAGGAATTTTGGCGGGTGCCCAACATCCGTGCCATATTAAAATCTCATGACAACGTGCTCATCAACAATATAATGATACCACATGAATCAAAATAATTTCAACAATTATTTTCCAGATTTCAATGAATTTATCAATTCAAATATGAGTTCAATTAACAAGAATTCAAAGAGAATGACACTCGCGAGATTTAAGGAGCATATTGTGTAAAACCCCATACCTCAACCCATGATGAGAAACCAACGATCATTCCTAAAGATCAACTCAAAAGATATACAAAAGCTCCTCCAAGAACCTCCAACAAAATAGCCCCAAGAACACCTCTAATCTAAGGTTGGAACTCACAAATCTCAAGGGCCAATGTGTATATAAAAAGAAGAGGAATATAAAATATATTTGCTGCCAAAATTTGTGCCAAAAGTAGGTAAAAAAGGTTTCCCACGCCTTCCTTTTATAATGCAAAGAAATGAAGAGTTGGAATCCAAAAGACTCCTTTAAATAAGACAAAGAAATGAAGAGTTGGAAGTTAAAACAACTCCAAGAGTTAAAAACATTTAAAAATCATTTCAAAATCCGTTTTAACTCCGATTTCGAAACCGTTTGAAATTCTCGCCTTTAAAAATAAAAACCAACATATTTGAGAAATAAAAATAATTTTATCAAAAACTTTATTTTCCTCCATTTTCCAGAAATTAATTAAAATAGCTCTAAATTACGCGGGTTGTTACACTTCCCCATTAACAATGGAATTTCGCCCTCGAAATTCGCCGAATGCCTAACTCTAAAAAATCAGGCCAACAATCTCCAAAAATAATTTCCTCTCCAAAAATAATTTCCTCACATCTAATCTAGATTCCTAACACGAATATCACCTAAAATTTTCTATCTCCAAAAATAGCTAACCACGCAATGAACCCAAAACCCAAGCCCCAAGGGTTGCCGTATACCTAAGCTCTGATACCATTTGTAACACCCCGCCCGCCCGGGGAGAGAAAACGGAGCGCTAATGCGATAAAATAAATTAAAAGCCACAAGTGACAAGGTATAGAGCATCTAAATAAACCCACAATAATATAAATCCACTAATCTCAATCTCTTCAATTACAACAACTAACTCGAAAATAAAATACAAATCTCAAAAGCTCTATACATCAAAATAATACAAATCTTTCCCAAATAATCCTCGCTAAAATCAATCTCCATAACGCCCCAAAATCCGCGCTAACCCGTCACTAAAAGAAAATATGGGGAAGTACACAATACGACAGGAAATGTGCTCAACAAATATATTAGCGGTGAATAAAACGTAACAACACGAGTACGAATATTCAAATCAAAATGAAAATCTCAAATCATTTATCAATATAATTTCTCAACAACACTTTAACCGGGTCACCAGGCCTCACCACATCCGTATATGCTTTATCAAGCCATAGCTCGGGAAACAGGAATTTTGGCAGGTGCCCAACATCCGTGCCATATTAAAATCTCATGACAACGTGCTCATCAACAATATAATGATAACACATGAATCAAAATAATTTCAACAATTATTTTCCAGATTTCAATGAATTTATCAATTCAAATATGAGTTCAATTAACAAGAATTCAAAGAGAATGACACTCGCGAGATTTAAGGAGCATATTGTGTAAAACCCCATACCTCAATCCATGATGAGAAACCAACGATCATTCCTCAAAATCAACTCAAAAGATATACAAAAGCTCCTACAAGAACCTCCAACAAAATAGCCCCAAGAACACCTCTAATCTAAGGTTGGAACTCACAAATCTCAAGGGCCAATGTGTATATAAAAAGAAGAGGAATATAAAATATATTTGCTGCCAAAATTTGTGCCAAAATTAGCTTAAAAAGGATTCCCATGGCTTCCTTTTATAATGCAAAGAAATGAAGAGTTGGAATCCAAAAGACTCCTTTAAATAAGACAAAGAAATGAAGAGTTGGAAGTTAAAACAACTCCAAGAGTTAAAAACATTTCAAAATCATTTCAAAATCCGTTTAACTTCGATTTCAAAACCGTTTGAAATTATCGCCTTTAAAAATAAAAACCAACATATTTGAGAAATAAAAATAATTTTATGAAAAACTTTATTTTCCTCCATTTTCCAGAAATTAATTAAAATAGCTCCAAATTACGCGGCTTGTTACAACATTGTGCTAGATGTTTTGATCAAGGTGGACCCAAGCCCATTTATGTTTGTGACCAATGCAAACAAAGAGGTCACCTTAGGTAATTTTTCTTTAAATTAGGGACAGTCTCTCGTAGGTATCTTTCAAGTTATGGTACTACACGAGTACCTACACGAGCCCCTATACGCACTCCCACATGTGTTACTTTGCATTCTCATGCACATCACTTGAGAGATTTTGAGAGTTTTCGAAAGCAAGTAAAGTATTTAGTAAAAACATCACAATAGTTTATGGAGAAATTTCCTAAGATGTCATCTCCTTTCTAGATCTCCTCTGGGCTTAATAATTGAGGTTGAGACTTATTTGTAGCATAGGATGCTTTTCATGTTCATATCTTACAGGCCATTTGCTTGATTGTATTGTCATTATATTTATATATTTTTTCATTCTGATATATACTTTGAAAAATCCCAATATTTTTATTTTTATTTTTTATTTTTTGAAAAATACAAAAAGATTTTTTATTTCTTTTTAGAAAATGGTGAAAAAGGCATATAGATTTTATTTTGACATAATTTTTTAAAAATGCAAAAAGAGTTTTGTAAATTTTTTAACCATATATGCATGAATATTGAAGATATCTGAGTCACCCATTCATTCCATATCCACATGACTATTTTATAATGTTTTGTGATGTGACATCTTTTCATAAACGTGCTTAATAATGTGTGGAGTCATTAAGATGTGATTTGATGATAACTTGCTACATGGTGGACTCTTTATCTCCTTTAATGCACACAAGCACGAGCTTATATGAGTATTACACATACCTTTCACATGTCAATCGTAGCGTTTTTATCTCAAGTTTGCTTTAAAAATGAACCAAATGTGAAAAACGAGATTATAAATAGTTGTGCATGTAAGAACCATTGCATCAATTTGAAAAATCATTTTTTCGATAAAATTGTGGCATATTAAGCAATGGAATCAGGTTGCGAAAGGCAAAGTGTTTGCGTGAAAAGCCACCATTTGTAATGAAAAGAGCCAAAATGATTAAAGGAACATAAAAATAGTAGTGCGAGGTCAAATTTATAACATTCATGCTTCGTTACAAATGAGCTTTAAATTCTTCAAAAATAATTGATAGAATAATTGCTATATGTGAGATTTTGAGGGAGTTAAGTCGAAGATTAAGGGGTTTAGACCTACCATAAAAATCTCATAAAAACATTACCTAGTTTTGGGCATCATTAATGTGAGAATTACTTACGGTGTTGATTTCTTGATTAGTTTACCTCAATTTCACATGATTTCACCATTTTTTACACCTAAGATAGACTTTGAGACTTTTCATTAGTGGGGTCTCAATCCTTTGTGCACATGTATTATGTTTGTCTACATTGATTAACCTATGGAATATGTTAACACCCAAATACTTTACTTCCATGACTCAAGTATTTTTGTGTTAATTCATGGTGCATTGTATTTGTACAAATTAAACTTGAGAAAATTTTAAAAAATTCAAAAATAGTTGGTTATGCAGTTGAGTTTATCATTACATGCTCCTATTTGATGTATCTTTGTGATGATCTCAATTTTAATGCTCTAGTTTCTACTCCTTGTATATTTCAAACAAAATAAAGGGGGAGAACAAATTACAGGGAGATTACATGAGTTTGTTTTATAGGGGAGAAATTCTGATGAATTTTATTTTTATTTCAAATTATATGCATCATGGGGATTGTTCTTATTTCATGTGTCTAGGTTATCAAGAATAGAAGAACAAGAAGAAGTGGAAATTTGAAGGCAACATTTGAAGACATTATTTTATTATACCAATCCATTTTCTAGGGCTTGGGAGGAATATAGGATAATTTTATGTCTTATGGGATTTTGGATGTAATTTGGATTTGGATTTTTATTTTTGTACTAGAATAGCCAAAGGTGGAGATTTGTAAAATTAAATTTTATATCATTGTTCATAGCTTAGGCTTACATTTAGTTTGGCGAATCCCATTACACTTCGACTTGAGTCATCACGAAGAATCTAATCTCCACCATCTCTAGGTTCAATGGTTATCCACTTTATAAAGGTATAAATCTTTTAGGAATTTAAATTTATTTATTTAATTTATTTTGGAATGTTTTATTTTTTATTAATAATGAAATAGGATTTTCTTTATTTAGTTTTTTTCCAAAGTTTGCTGACCTCATTCGAATGAGATGTCAAAGTCGTTTGAGGTATCATTTGATATCTACATCTAACAAGCATCCAATGAAGGCGTACTGTTTTGCATTTATTTTTACTAAAACTTTTGCCAAAATGACTTCTGCATACCTGTTGCAAAAGTTTTCACACATTTATGTTTAGAAAACACTTTATATTTACAAAACTCATCCTCAAATATGTTTGTGTGAATCCTTTTAAAACGTAGATAGTTTTTTATCCATGCATACACTAATCTTGTGGATAGATCATCATCACTGTTGACCATTGTGTTTCTCGTGGGGATCATTTAATTATATAATCGAATGCCCATCTTTGATGGTAAAAATTACGCCTATTGGAAATCTAATATGAGATCAACCCTTTAAGCCATTAGTGAACGTTTGTGGTTAATTTATGAAAGCGGGTGGACACCTCCCATTATCACCATTGATAATGTTATCGGCCCTAAACCTATTTTTTATGGACAAAGGACGAGTTTAAGTTGACTAAATTTAACTCTTGCAGTTTGAGTGCTATCTCCTGATCTGTTACGCATAACAAGTTCTGCCTCTTCATGACGTGCACTATGTCTAAAGAAGCATTGGATACCCTCCATCTCATACATGAGGGAACCAAGAATGTAAAGGCGTGAAAGCTTCAAAATTTGACCACTAAATTTGAGGCCAAAACTATGCTAGTGTCAGAGTCATTCAATGATTTTTATGGGAATTTATCGGACATTATTAATTCTAGTTTTAATATGGGTTAGAAAAATTTGAGGAATAGAGTTGTGAAAAATAGTTTGAGGTAATTCCCCGCCTTCTTTATTCCTAAGGTCACCGTGTTTATTTTATTAGGGATCCTAGACACTCTTAGTTTAGAAAAACTTATAGGAGATCCTTAAACTTAAGAGAATAATATCTTACCTAAAAATATTAAACCTAAGGATGTAGGGATTGGTTTAAGTGTAATACCCCGTATTTTTATGGCCTTTAAATTATGGGATTAATTAAATTTAATTGGGATAAATTAATTTAATATTAATCCAGATTTTAAATTGAATATCTACTCGCATGAGGAGAGTTAGTAATTATATGTTGAATATCACTGGATGAGTAAAGTAATATATGAGATTGAAGTTATAAAAAAATATTACGAGTGAATAATAATACAATCATTGAAATTAAGTCGGGATGCACATGTGTCGTGTCGGGACTAAATTAATGGAATAAAAAGTAATTTTATTATAAGTCACATGTATGGTCATTTCGAGTGCACCAATGTGGCCGGAAGGAATGAGATAGTCATAAAAGTGTACCTGGGGGTTCAGTTGGGGTCTCAGGACGTTTTTAGGCCTAATCGGTAACCCGGAAGGGCATTTTGGTAATTTTCCATTTTTGTACTAGAGATAAGGGGAATTGATAGCAGAGTATGTCGGCACCATAGATTTATGTGGGGTTCCCTATTACTATATATATTATGGGTGTTAAATATATCTACCTGTGATTAATCTACTATGCTTGTAAGTAGATACGAATTGAGTAATTAATATTAAATGAGTTAAGTGGTTGAGAAATTAAGTTTGAATTGAGATAAATATAATTGACTTGGCAAATTAATAAGAAAATGTTATCAGATATAAACTATAGTCATGAGATCAGTTGGATTAGTCTTGGTGAATGAAAATCAGGATAAACTAGTTAACTGGGTTAATTTTAAGCGTGCATATTAGTTGAGAGATGAGAATTCTCAAGTGAGTGTCGAAGTACTAACATGTATGTAATATCAACTAGTAAGCATTTTAAATACTTGCTAAACTATTTTAAATCTTTTTTACACTCAGTCTCTAACCCGTTTCCTGTCGTCTTTTCTTCCTCTTGTGTGTGTGTGTGTGTGTCTATATATATATATATATATATATATATATATATATATATATTATAGGTGCCCAGTCACAAGGACGTCAGGCGTAGTTTTTTGGTCAGTGTATGTGCTGCAGCTTGTGTGGGAGTTACAGGACCTTGCAGTAGACGATTACTCCTTTGACTTCTCAGCTTTCTATTTAGTCTTTTTAGTTTGGGCATGTGTCGTCCATTTCCAGATTCTGTTTAGACTTGATAGAGATTTTGTACTTTTCTATTGTTTTAGTATTCAGTTTTTTTTCTTGGGATTGTTTCATCTATTTCTTTGGCCTTAGACGTGGATACTTATTTGGTTTGATTAATTTAGTTGGCTCATTTCACTTGAATGGTTTGATTTTTATCGTTAGTAGTATTCATAAATGGGTTTTTGCATATAAGATTTTAACAATGGAGTTTACTGAATAAAATTAAATGTTTTGACACTTAGCTTAATTATTTTTAGGTGATTAATAAAGAAAATGGTTTTATGACACTGATGCTAAGAATGAACCAACCAGACACTTTGATTTAATTTAATGAAGGACTGATCACCCGGTATTTAATTAGGCGCGGTGTCACAGGTGGTATCAGAGCATCAGGTTCTAGTGTCTTCAGGATCTGTGCGGCTTATTATGCTTCCAGCATTGCTTAGTTTGATATAGAGCCCCATGTTTAGGATTGTTGAATTCTATGGTGATATTTCATTCTCCAGCTATAACGTATATATTAGTGAATGTTATTTGCATTCGTTCGTGTTCGAACAATGAAGTATAACACACGATGGTCGTTGGGCGGACAGTAGGAGGCATGGCTTAGTTGAGGTTGTAGAGTATATTCGAGGATGATGCCCGTAGTCAAGGTCACCCCTATTATGGCACGAGAAGCCATGACTATAAAGATGCCTAGGGGACATCATATGATTTCCAAGTGCTGCTATAGTCAAAAGTGGTGCCTAATTAGACTCACCCAACTTGGTAGGACTGGGCGAGAGTCAAATAAAAAAACTGAGGGGAGCCATCAGTGGAATTTCTAGAAATGCAAAAATTGTGTGTGTTAACCAACGAAGGTAATATATTCAAAGGCTTGGGTATATGGCGGAGTGTGGTTAACAGGAAGTGAAAATTTGGGGTAAATTTTTTCTTGATTCATTGGAGCAAAGTTATAAAGGTGGGAGTCAACCACCACATTTTTAAAGGAATGTTATGTCAATGGAAGTTATCTTAGGTACAGTTTGACCGCACATTCCTTCACCAGATGATCAGAATAAGATGTGAACCTTGTTCTGAGCTCATCACAGGAGGTTCGAACAGGGGTCCATTTGTGAAAATGAATTTAAACTTTTAGCGAATCTTCTATCGGCGGAAGTAGATACAAATAGAGGAGAGGATTTCAAGTAGGAGATCAACTCGTAAGGAAACTTGACAACACTTAAAGGGAACTCTGTTGGAAGATCGATCCATATGGTGACAATGTCACGCATTATCCGTAGAAATGTTAGCGCTTCTATGTGAATAGAGCTAAAGGAATCTAAAGATTTAGTTATGGAGTAAGACTGGATGAAACACAGTTAGTGAAACACTGCAAGGGGGAGACGCATCAGGGGACCCATTTAAATGATTCGAGTAACTTAATTCTTACCAAGCGATGGTGAATTCAGTAAGGTCTATTGAAGTCAGTAGCATGTTCCTTAGGGCCAACAAAGCTAAGGGAGCCATTAGGACTGAGGCTACCCAAGCCTGAGAGAAGGACAACCCTAATATGGTTAGTATGACAGGAGATAAGTGGATTATGTGTAGAGGAATTTTGTGGAGAGTAAAACCACATGCGTTATTTTTCCCGAAGTGAGTTAAGGGACAAGGGTATGGTGCTTGAAAGGGCAATGGTTAATGTAGTTTTTGGTTTGGTTCGGATATGCATGTTATGTTCGAAAACCATTTGAGCAGTTAGGGCAATTAGCAAGGTAGAAGTATGAGTTTTACCCTCAGAGGATGAGGTGTGTTTTATGTGACACGAACGAGTCACTAAATTTTGATTATTACTAGATTCGCACATGAGACGATTTTAATGCGTATATCTATAATGTTACTTATGTAAAAGCTGTCCCTAGAATTGCGCGGTTATCTTTAGTGTTATCCGCAAAGGATGAATGGGTGTAATGATAATGGTATATACCTTATTTAGGTTACTCGATTTAGTGATATGTTATATGAGTATGATACTATCTTGATTAAGTTTTTTATAGTAATAATTAGACCGATAGTGGGCAGATATCGCAAGGCTATCGGGGTTGCTGTCATAGTGCAAGATGTTTTGTTCTGGCGAAGCCTCACCTATTAGAGGGTAGGGCTCCCATTTATATCATATATTATATAGACTTAGAAGGGTATAGTGGTATCTAAATGCTTAGTCCCTGGGTGTGTAAGGACTTTATTGTCATGATTCAATGTGTATTTAGTTTACCATTAAACGAAAAGATTTAACTCATTATTATGTTTAGTGATCAGGACTTGGTGATAGGAAGAGCGCATTATTATATCGATCCTTTACAGATGTGGGAGTTGAGATTTATATTCGTATGTTTGGGTACAGGATCTCGATGGTCCCGATTATTTATGTACGAGGTTTATGGAATGTGATTACCACCAATGCTGAGCGATAGTGTAATTGGTGAAAAGTTATTTCCTTAAATGTAATTACTGAAAGAGACATGGCTTTTATGTCAAGAGATGGGAATATAGGGGTACATGTTATGGACTGAGGGCCTAACGGATTTTGATAACCGACAATGCTAGGTAGTATTGTATCGGAGGGGCTCCTTATTTGGATTTCTCTTTGCGAGACATCCCACGCATGAAACTTAGCATAAGGTTGGAAGTAGGGGGATGTTTGGTCATTTGTCCATAAGTCCGATACCTCGATCGCTATAGAAGTATGTAGTTATAACTGTAAGTTAAAGGTTTAATTATGATATAAGGCCAGTGGAGACGGTTGTGAGGTGAGGACGCATTGAAAATCTTGTCTTATCACCACGAGTTGAAGGGTGGAACGATGTTAAGGAGGATTTAGAATTTCAATTTCTAGGGTGATTGAGAGTACCCAAGTGTTGTAACCACGTTGTGAGAACAAGGGCAATAAAGAATTGGGTGTTATGTGTGAAGTGTATGTGATGTTTATGAAAGTATGAACGGTTTATAGGGTGTGTTGGCATCCTGGTTAACTGATGTCAGAATCGTCCGAGTAAAAGGGACGTGGGAATAGATGTGTGAAATGTATGCCTGAGGGACTTATCTAACGAAGTGGAAATGGTAAAGTGGATTAGGCATAATGTGAGAAGGATGATAACCCATATATACGTGTGCAATTAGAATATCACACCCGAATTTGGTTGAAAGGATGTAGGAAGCCATTTAAAAAGGGGTATTCCTTGAGAAGGGTAAGATTTAACTATTGTGGAAAATAATTGAAGGAGAGCTTACCTAGTCAAATGTTGAGAGTGACGTGCACGTAGGTAGAATGAAGATGTTAGTAAGGTATAAAAGGTACAGAGGTGAACATCATGGAGACAAGTGCACGGGTCGAAACTTTCGGTATACACCGAGGAAAGAAGGGGAGTATTTAGTATCACTTAATGTCAGACATTAAAAGTAGAAGTCGATGTTAAGCGGGACATAGTGAGTAGTCTTCGCATGTACCATTCAAAGATACAAATCAATTGGAGCAAGAGGATCAACCAGAGAATTGTGTAGCAAGCCAATGATCCCTAAAATGGAAGAGGGCAGTCAATTTGGTAAACTTTTTTATTGGGTTGCCAACATCAAGTTAAGATCACGAGTTCCTTCGAAGGTATGGAACAAGTTGACCTAAAAGAAAGCAATTGTTATACTTTTGGGCGAGTTACACTATTAGACAGTATACCCCAGTCTTTCTTTGAAAATAAGGATCACACCAGTAAGTGGTCCTGCCCGGTATTGTTCTGAACTAGGATGAGATCCTTAAACTCACTTGCAATACAAGATTTCAGGAAGTAGTGGGGATGATATTTCTTTTTGAGTAGGTTGTATCACCTATAGCACGAGAAGTATGTGAAATGTGATAAACGACTAGTGGAGCTATATGAAAGTAATTTTGGATTCATTGTGATGATTTTCATTTCCATAATGAATACAAATAGTAAGTGAAGTATAGTGCGGTAATTGGGAGAGGATATTACCTAATGGCAGAGTTGTGTGTAAGCACTCATACCTGTTTATGGTGGACAATGTACTTATTGAGGTTTTGTGCGAAGAACCTTACCTATTCTCCCTCTGGATGTTAAGAGGTGAGTGGATAATCAGAATTTTTAATTGGTCGAGTTAGAGCCCGATGACTATGGTGGAACTACCACAGACTATTTTAGGTGGATTTTGAGTTACAATGCTAGAAATCAAGATTCGAAGAACTGACAAGGGGGGTCAAATGATCATATGGTCCCTCTCAGGATGGGAGTTTTGTGTTTAGATAAATATGAGTAATTGATACATAGTGAGGTGCGGACTCCCAATAATATTGAGATAATGGGGGCCAATGATTTATAGGCTCGTCTTCAAATGTCGTCGAGTAGGATCAAGGTGAAGTGTCATTATTGAGGTGTGACCCTCTAACTAAAAGTGATGAGAGTGTTAAACTAGCTTAATATGAGGTGGGCGCTATCGTGATCGAGCCTTACTCTAAAGTTGGTTTTGCGTACTGATAAAGTATCCAGAATTGTTATACCAGGTAGACCTTATTTTTCAAATTTTGTGATGAAATTCCGTTATTAGGGGGGAAGTATGTAAAACCCCGTATTTTTATAGCCTTTAAATTATGGGATTAATTAAATTTAATTAGGATAAATTAATTTAATATTAATTCGAATTTTAAATTGAATATTTACTAGTTGATGAGAGTTAGTAATTATATGTTGAATATTACTGGATGAGTAAAGTAATATATGAGATTGAGTTATAAAAAATTATCGCGAGTGAATAATACGACAATCATAGCGCATGTGTCGTGTCGAGACTAAATTAATGGAATAAAAAGTAATTTTATTATAAGTCGCCCATATGGTCATTTTAAGTGCGCCAATGTGTCCGAAAGGGTTGTTATAGTTAGAAAATTGTACATGGGGGTTTAGTTTGAGTCTCAGGACGTTTTTAGGCCAAACCAGTAACCCGGGAGGGCATTTTGGTAATTTCCCATTTTTGGCCTTAATTAATGACAAAAATGGAGAGTTTATATCTATGGGAAGAGAGAGTCCTCGAGGGTTAGAAAATTTGGATTTGCGGAGAGGCTAAGGAAGAGAGAAGAAGGAAGGTTTCCAAGGGAGAGAACCACCTAGCCAACACCATCCTCACCAATTCCACCACCGACGCATAGATCGGGGAACGAGGAACGAAACCATACCCATCATCATCAACGATTTATACCTCCATCTCTAAGGCAAGTATCTATCTTGTTGTTCTTTAGTTGATAATACATCCATGCTAGTGTAAGAGATGATAATTTTATGTTTTCATAAAAGATAAATGACATTTGGGAAATTCATATTGAAATTCTAAATAGAAGTCATGTTAGGACTGCCCTATTATTATATGTAGATGATTAACCACGATATTGATGTCCAATAGAGATTAAATTCTGGAAGAATTAGTAAGATATTAATCATGAGGATAAAAATAGGGTTCTTGATGTCCCTTTAATTGATGGCCTTTGATGAATTCATATATGTTTTACGTTAAAAATCATGTATGTAGGATGATACAAATATTGGATTAATTGTTTGGGATTTTGGAACTAATTAATAAAGGTTTTGAAGATTTATATTAAGGAACCCCGTAGGTAAAGAATTGTAGAAACTTGGCCATGAACTGCTCAATAGATCGATCGACTCAAGAATGTCGATCGATTGATTAGATCCTATGTACCCTAGAACATAGGATCCTTGATACAGGCTATCTGAGAACGATAGTCAGATGGTCCTAAGAGACGTGAGGGTATGTGCTGACCTCCTAGTAACTGAGAACTATGCTTCACCTCCAGTATGTGTGTTTTGTGTTAATATAGTTCGAGAGTGATTCCGGACAAGTAATTCCCTTTATAAGAGAGATACGGGGACTTGAGAGAAGAGTATGCCAACACCATAGATTTATGTGGGGTGCCCTATTAGTATATATATTATCGGTGTTAAATATATGTACCAGTGATTAATCTAATGTGCTTGTAAGTAGATACGAATTGAGTAATTAATATTAAATGAGTTAAGTGGTTGAGAACTTAAGTGTGATTGAGATAAATATAATTTAATTGGAAAATTCATAAGAAAAGGTTATCAGATATAAACTATAGTCATGCCATCACTTTGTTTAGGCTTGGTGAATGAAAATTGGGATAGACTAGTTAACTGGGTTAATTTGGTAGTACATTAGGCGTGCACATTAGTTGAGAGGTGAGAATTCTCGAGTGAGTGTTGAAGTACTAACATGTATGTAATATCAACTGATAAGCATTTTAAATACTTGCTAAACTATTTTAAAGTTGTTTTACCCTCGGGCTCTGACCTGTTTCCTGTCATCTTTTCTTCCTCTTGTATATATATACACAATAGGTTCCCAGCCACACGGACGTCCTTGTAGTAGATGATTCCTCCTTTGACTTCTCAGCTTTCTATTTAGTCTTTTCATTTAGGGCATATGTTGCCCATTTCCAGATTCTGTTTAGACTTGATAGAGATTTTGTACTCTTCTATTGTTTTAGTATTCACTTTTTTATTGGGATTGTTTCATCTATTACGTTGGCCTTAGATGTGGATACTTATTTGGTTTGATTAATTTAGTCGGCTCATTTCACTTGAGCGATTTGATTTTTATCGTTATCAGTATTCATAAATGAGTTCTTGCATATAATATTTTGACAATGGAGTTTAATGAATAAAATTAAATGTTTCGACACTTAGCTTAATTATTTTGGGGTGATTAATAAAGAAAACGGTTTTACGACTGTGATGCTAAGAATGAACCAACCGTACACTTTGATTTAATTTAATAAAGGACTGATCATCTGGTATTTAATTAGGCAGGGTGTCACATTAAGGGCTCAAACTAAGAAAGGAAGAAAAAAAAAAGTTTTTGAGTCTGAATCTGAGGGTGAATGTGATTTTGATGACTTTGCCTTATTTGTGAAATATTTTAAAAGTTTCTCAAACTTTCTAAAGAAAATTCTTCCAATAAAAATATTTTTGAGAAAAATAAATATAAGGATGAGGGAAATAGTGATGGTGAGAAAGAGGAATAGATAAGGTGTTATTAGTGCGAGGGTAAAGGGCACAAGGCACATGAGTGTCCCACTAGGATAATGAGAAAGGGCAAAGAGATTGTGAATATAGCCACTCTTAGTGATAGTGATAGCGAGTCGATTGATTCAGTGGGAGAATCACCACAGGAACCGTCTGTTGCGTTCATGGATAGTCATGTTAAAACTTCGAGTTTATCCCTTGCCGATGAGGACATATCTAAACATGAAAGCCTCATCGATGTTTCGAATCATTCGGTAAATAGTGTGCATAAGTATGATATTTTAAGTGAGGGAGAAGGTGGTTTCCAAGGTATTTAATGCTCTTTACACCGAGACTTTGAAAACGAAAAGGGTTAATAAGGATATTTCTCATAGGGTGTTAAATTTGGAGAAATAGGTGTATTTTCTGAGAGGGTATGAGGCATAGGTAAGTCAACACGAGAAGATGAAGGTTTTCTTATTTGGGTAGTTGATCATTTTAGGATAGGAAAAGATCAATTTGACCAACACCATGGTTAGTCTTACAAGAGATATTCAATCTTTATTGAAGACTCATGAGAAACTTGAATCTCGTGTATCCCAACTCGAGAGCAATCTCGAATGTGCCCCTAAGGTCAAGGTCACCAAAGAGGACACATCTAAGAAGGTTATAAAAATGCACCACCATCCCATTTTAGGTTACATTAAAAGGCAAGGAATAGGTTATGATGGTGCATACACTTCCTATGTCGAACCCGAGACAGTTCTTGAGTTTCTACTAGATCCTTATGGCCCTCGACCTAACCCACCTAAGAGAGCATGTGCTAGATGTTTTAAACAAGGTGGACCCCAGTTCATTTATGTTTGTACCCATTGAAAACAAAGAGGTCACTTTAGGGAATTTTTCTTTGAATTAAGGAGAGTGTCTTGTAAGTATCTTCCTAGTTATGCTAACACACGAGTACCTACACGAGTCCCCGTACGCGCTCCCACACGTGTTACTTTGCATACTCCCGTACATCACTTGAGAGATTTTGAGAGTTTTAAAAAATAAGTGAAGTATTCGATAAAAACTTCACAATATTTGATAGAGGAATTTCTTAGGATGTCATCACCTATTGAGAGTTGTTCCTGGCCTAATGATTGAGGTTGAGAGCTATTCCTAGCTTAATAATTGAGGTTGAGACTAATTTATGGCATATGATGCTTTTCATGTCATATCTTACATGCATATTACCTGATTGTATTGTCATTCTATTTATATTTTTTTCATTTTGATATATTTTTTGAAAAATCCAAACATTTTATTTTTCTGCTTTCTTTTTTAAAAATACAAATAGATTTTTAGGTTTTTTTAAGAAAATGGTGAAAAGGGCGAAAAGTTTTTAATTTGACATAATTTTTTAAAAGACAAAAATATTTTTGTAATTGTTTTTCACCATATATAGACGAACATTAAAGATATCTGAGTCACCCATTAATTCCATATCCACATGATTATTGTTTAGTGTTTTGAGATGTGGCATCAATTTATATAATAATTTGTGGAGTCATTAAAATGTGATTTGATGATAACTTACTACATGTTGGAATCCTTCTCTCCTTTAATGCACACAAGCACAAGCTCATGTGAGTATTTTACATACGTGTCACATGTCGATCATAGCGTCTTCATCTCAAGTTTGCTTTAAAAATGAACCAAATGTGAAAAATAAGATTATAACTAGTTGTGCATGTAAGAACCACTACCCCGATTTGAAAATCATTTTTTCGATAAAATTGTTGTATATTAAGCAATGGAATCGGGCAGCGAAAGGCAAAGTCTTTGCGTGAAAATCCACCATTTGCAATGAAAAGAGCCAAAATGACTAAAGGCACATAAAAACAATAGTTCCACGTCAAATTTAGAACATTGATACTTCGCTACAAATGAGCATTAATTTCTTCTAAAATAACTGAATGAATAATTACTATATGTGAGATTTTGAGGGAGTTAAGTCGAAGATTAATGGGATTGCACATGCAATAAGAATCTCGTAAAAACATTACATAGTTTTGGGCTTCATGAATGTAAGAATCACTTACGGTCTTGAATTGTTGATTAGTTTAGGTCAATTTCACATGAGTTCACCATTTTTTACACCTAAGATAGACTTTGAGATTTTTCATTAGTGGTATCTCAATCCTTTGTTCACAATCCTTTGAGATTTTTCATATGGTATATGTTCACACCCCAATATTTCACTTCCATGATTCAGATATTTTTTGTGTCAATTCATGGTGCATTGTATTTGTGCAAATTAAACTTGAGAACATTTTGAAAAATTCAAAAATAATTGGTTATGCCCTTGAGATTATCAATACATGCTCCTCTTTGATATATCTTTGTGATGATATTCTATATTTTGTGATGATATTCATTTTAATGCTTTAGTTTCTACTCCTTGTCTATTTCGAACAAAATAAAGGGAGAGAAAAAATTACAGGAAGATTACATGAGTTTGTTTTAGGGGGAAAAATTCTTATGAGTTTCATTTTATATTTCAAACGCTATGAATGACGGGTATTGTTCTTATTTCATGTGTGTTGGTTATCAAGTAGAGCAGAACAAGAAGAAGTGGAAATTTGAAAGCAACGTTTAAAGAAATTATTTTCTTATACCAATCCATTTTCTAGGGTTTGGGAGGGTATTAGAAAAAATTTATGTCTGAGGGGATTTTGGATGTAATTTGGATTCCGGCTTTTATTTTTGTACCGGAATAGCCAAAGGTGGAGATTTGTAAAATCAAATATTCTATCACTGCTCATAGCTTAGGCTTACATTTAGTTTGGCGCATCTCGTTATACTTCGACTTGAGCCCTCACGAAGACTCGAATCTCCAAGTTCAATGGTTATCCACTTTATGAAGGTATAAATCTTTTATGAATTTAAATTCATTTAACAAATTTATTTTGGAATGTTTTATTTTTAATTAATAATGAAATGTGATTTTATTTGTTTTAAATCGAGGAATTTTTATTAAGTTTTTTTCCAAAGTTCGCCTTATGTGAACGAGATATCAAAGTTGTTCGAAGCTTCATTTATTATCTACATCTAACAAGCATCCAATGAGGGCGTACTGTGTTGCATCGTTTGAATGTTGTTTGAAGCTGGTTCAAACAAGATAGCAATGTCGTTTGCATGAAATCGTGTTTTGTTCTAACGAGATGCTATTCTAGCTCTAATCAGACTTATTTTCGTTTAAACAAGGTGTCACTTTGAAATTTGTGTCCGCCTTATAAATATATGTTTTCTATTTATTTTTTAAAAAACTTTTGCCAAAACAACTTCAGCATGCCTGTTGCACAAGTTTTCATACATTTATGTTTAGAAAACACTTTTAATTTATAAAACTCATCCTCAAATAGATTTGTGTGGATCCTTTTAAAATGTAGATAGTTTTGTATCCTTTCATACATTACTCTTGTGGAGATATCATCATCATTGCTGACCATTGTGATTCTCAAGGGGATCATTTAATTATGTAATCGAACGCCCAACTTTTATGGTACCTATTATGCCTATTGGAAATCTAGAATGAGATCAACCCTTAAAGCCATTGATGAACGTGTGTGGCTAGTTTGATAAAGAGGGTGGACTCCTCCCATTATCACCCTTGATAACGTTGTCGGCCCTAAACCCCTCTCTTCATGGACATAGGACGAGTTTAAGTGGAGTAATTTTAACCTCGTAGTTCGAGTGCTATCTCTGGATCTATTACCCTTGAAAAGTTTCGCCGCTTGATGACGTGCACTATATCTCAATTTGGATACCCTCCATCTCACACATGAGGGAACCAAGACTCTGAAGGCATCAAAGCTTCAAAATTTGACCATCCAAATTGAGGCCATCTTTATGCATGTGCCTGAGTCATTCGATGAGTTTTATGCACGTTCATCGGACTTTGTTAATTGTAGTTTTAATTCCGGTTAGAAAATTTCAGAGACGAAAGTTGTGTAAAATATTTCAATGTCACTCCACGCCTTATTTATTTCTAAGGTCTTCGTGTTTAATTCATTAGGAATCCTAGACAATCTTAGGTTAGAGGAACTTGCAGGAGATCATCAAACATACGAGATTGATATGTTCCCTAAAACTATTACACCTACGGAAGTAGGGATTGCTTTAAAGGCTCAAACTAAGAAAAAGAATAAAGAAAAAGTTTGTGAGTCTGAATGTTAGGGTGATTGTGATTTTGATGACTTGTCCTTATTTGAGAAAGATTTCAAAAGTTCCTCAATTTTTCTAAAGAAAATTCTTCTAGTAAAAAGAGTTTTGAGAAAAATAAATATAAGGATAAGTGCAAGAGTAATGGTGAGAAAGAGGAATGTAAAAGGTATTATGAGTCAGAGGGTAAATGGCACAAGTCACGTGAGTGTCCCACTAGGATAAAGAGAAAGGGAAAATAGATTGTGAATAAATACACTCTTAGGGATAGTGACAGCGAGTTGATTGATTCAGTGGGAGAATCACCACAAGAACCATGTGTTGCGTTCATGGATAGTCAAGTTACTACTTCGATTTTGTCCAACACCAATGAGTACATATTTAAACGTGAAAGCCTCGATGGTGTTTCGAATCATTCTTAAAATAGGGAGAATAAGTACTGGATTCTAAGTGAGGGAGAATGGGTTTTTCAAGGTGTTTAATGATCTTTACACCAAGACTTTGAAACCGAAAAATGTTAATAATGATGTGTCTCTTAGGGTGTTAAATTTGGAGAAAGAGGTGGAAGTTTTGAGAGGGTGTAAGGCATCAGTGCGTCAACTCAAGAATATGAAGGTTTCCTTATGTGAGAAATTGATCATTTCAGGATAGGGAAAGATCGATTTGATCAACACCATGGCTAGTCTTATGAGAGATCGTCGATCTTTATTAAAAACTCATCATAAACATGAAGCCCGTGTATCCCAACTCGAGATCAATATCTAACGTGCCCCCAAGGTCAAGGTCACCAAAGAGGACATATTTAATAAGGTTATAAAGATTCTCCTCGATTCCGCTTTTGGTAACGTTGAGAGGCAAGGAATCGGTTATGATGGTGCATCCACTTCCTATGTCGCACTCGAGATAGTTCCCGAGTTTGTACTAGATCCTTATGGGCCTCGTCCTAACCTACATAGGAGAACTTGTGCTTGATGTTTTCAGCAAGGTGGATCCCATCCCAGATATGTTTTTACCCATTGCAAACAAATAGGTCACCTCAGGGAATTTATCTTCAAATTAGGGAGAGTGTCTTGTAGGTATCTTCCTAGTTATGCCACCACATGAGTACCTACATGAGTCCCCGTATGCACTCCCACACTTGTTACCCTGCATACTCATGCATATCTCTTGAGCAATTTTGAAACTTTTCGAAAGCAAGTAAAGTATTTAGTAAAAACCTCACAATATTTGATGGACGAATTTCTTAGGATGCCATCGCCTTTTGAGAGCTCCTCCAGCCATAATGATTAAGGTTGAGGCTAATTTCTTTCATAGGATCCTTGTCATGTTCATATGTTACATGCCTATTACTTAATTTTATTGTCATTATATTTATATGTTTTTCATTTTGATATATTTTTTCAAAAATCCAAATATTTTATTTTTTTAAATACAAAAATATTTTTTATTCTTTTAAGAAAATGGTGAAAAAGGTAAAAAGATTTTATTTTGACATAATTTTGGAAAATGACATAAAGATTTTTGTAATTTTTATCACCATATATGGATGAACATTAAAGATATCCAAGTCACCCATTCATTCCAAATCTACATGACTATTTTGTAGTGTTTTGAGATGTGACATCATTTCATATTTGTGCTTAATAATGTGTGGAGTCATTAAGATGTGATTTCTTGATAACTTGCTACATGTTGGACTCCTTATCTCCTTTAATGCACGTGGGCATGAGCTTATATGAGTATTGTACATACCTGTCACATGTCGATCGTAGTGTTTTCATCTCAAGTTTGCTTTAAAAATGAACCAAATGTGAAAAACGAGATTAGAAATAGTTGTTCATGTAATAACCATTGCCCCGATTTGAAAATCATTTTTTGATAAAATTATTGTATATTAAGCAATGGAATCAGGCAGTGAAAGGCAAAGTCTTTGCATGAAAAACCACCATTTGCAATGAAAACAGCCAAAATGATTAAAGGCACATAAAACAATAGTGTCGGGTCAAATTTAGAACATTGATGTGGGCATTAATTTATTCAAAAATAATTGAGAGAATAATACCTATATGTGATATTTTGAGGGAGTTAAGTCGAAGATTAATGGGATTGCACATGAAATAAAAATCTCGTAAAAAACAGTACATAGTTTTGGGGTTCATGAATGTAAGAATCACTTACGGTCTTGATTTCTTGATTAGTTTAGGTCAATTTCAAATGAGTTCACCATTTTTTACACCTAAGTAGACTTTGAGATCTTTCGTTAGTGGTGTCTCAATCCTTTGTGAACATGTACTATGTTTGTCTACATTGAATAACCTATGGAATATGTTCACGCCCCAATATTTTGCTTCCATGAATTAGGTATTTTTGTTTTAAATCACGGTGCATTGTATTTGTACAAATTGAACATGAGAAAAATTTGAAAATTTTGATTTTATTATTACATGCTCCTATATGATATATTTTTGTGACGATATTATATATTTTGTGATGATCTCCCTTTTAATTCTTTAGTTTCTACTCTTTGTCTATTTCAAACAAAATAAAGGGGGAGAATAAATTATGGGGAGATTACTTGAGTTTGTTTTATGGGGGAGAAATTCTTATGAGGTCCATTTTATATTTCAAACTCTATGCATCACGGGTATTGTTCTTGTTTCATGTGTGTAGGTTATCAAGAAGAGAAGAACAAGAGAAATGGAAATTTGAAGGAAACATTAGAAGACATTATTTTCTTATACCAATCCATTTTCTAGGGTTTGGGAGGGTAATAGAATAATTTTATGTCTTAGGCAATTTTGGACGTAATTTGGATTTTGATTTTTATTTTTGTACCGGAATAGCCAGAGGTGGAGATTTGTAAAATCAAATTTTCTATCATTGTTCATATCTTAGGCTTACATTTAGTTTGGCATACCCCGTAACACTTCGACTTGAGGCCTCATGAAGAATCGAATCTCCAACATCTCCAAATCAGTAGTTATCCACTTTATGAAGGTATATATCTTTTAGGAATTTAAATTTATTCATAAAATTTATTTCTAAATGTTTTATTTTTTATTAATAATGAAACGGGATTTTCTATGTTTTAAAATCGAGGCATTTTTTATTTAGTTTCTTTCCAAAGTTCACTGACCTCATTCGAACGAGAAATCAAAGTTTTTCAAAGCATTATTTGATATCTACATCTAATAAGCATCCAATAAGGGCCTACTGTTTTGCATCGTTTGAAAGTCGTTTGAAGCTGGGTCAAACAAGAAAGCAATGTCGTTAGCAGAAACTCCTGTTTTGTTATAACGAGATGTTATTCTCGCTCGAATGAGCCTTATTTTTGTTTGAACGAGCTGCCACCTTGAAATATGTGTTCAACTTATAAATTCATATTTTGTGTTTATTTTTTAAAAAACTTTTGCTAAAACAACTTCAGCATGCTTGTTGCACAAGTTTTCATACATTTATGTTTAGAAAACACTTTTAATTTATAAAACTCATCCTTAAATAGATTTGTGTGGATCCTTTTAAAACGTAGATAGTTTTGTATCCTTTCATACATTACTCTTGTGGAGAGATCATCATCATTGCTGACCATTGTGATTCTCAAGGGGATCATTTAATTATGTAATCGAATGCCCAACTTTGATGGTACCTATTATGCCTATTGGAAATATATGATGAGATCAACCCTTAAAGCCATTGATGAACATGTGTGGTTAGTTTGTGAAAGTGGGTGGACTCCTCCCATTGTCACCATTTATAACGTTATCGTCCCTAAACCTATCTACTCATGGACAGAGGACTCGTTTAAGTGGAGTAATTTTAACTCTTGTAGTTTGAGTGCTATCTATGGAGGTGTAGCCCCGAACATGTTTCTCCGCTTTCTGATGTTCACTATGTCTAAAGAATCTTTGGACACCCTTCAGCTCACACACGAGAGAACCAAGAGTCTAAAGGCATCAAAGCTTCAAAATTTGACCACCCAATTTGAGGCCATCATAATGTTAGAGTATGAGTTATTCGATGAGTTTTATGCACATTTATCAGACATTGTTAATTCTAGTTTTAATTTGGGTTACAAAATTTCAGAGACGAGGGTTGTGAAAAATATTTTGATGTCATTCCCTATCTGCTTTATTCCTAAGGTCATCGTGTTTAATTCCTTAGGGATCCTAGACCCTCTTAGGTTAGAAGAACTTATAGGAGATATTCAAACATATGAGATTGAGATGCTACCTAAAACTATTACACCCAAAGAAGTAGGGATTGGTTTAAAGGCCCAAATTAAGAACAAGAAAGAAAGTTTGTGAGTCTGAATCTGAGGGTGATTGTGATTTTGATGACTTGGCCTTATTTGGGAAAGATTTTAAAAGTTTCTCAAATTTTCTAAAGAAAATTGTTCCAATAAAAAGATTTTTGAGAAAAATAAATATAAGGATGAGGGAAACAGTAACGGTGAGAAAAAGGAAGTGATAAGGTGTTAAGAGTGTGAGGGTAAAGGGCACAAGGCACGTGAGTATCCCACTAGGATAAAGAGAAAGGCAAAAGAGATTGTGAATAAAGTCACTCTTATTGATAGTTACAATGAGTCGATTTATTCAATGGGATAATCATCACATGAAGCGTGTGTTAAGTTCATGGCTAGTCATGTTAGTACTTTGAGTTTGTCCCACGCCGTTGAGTACATATCTAAACGTGAAAGACTCGACTATGTTTCGAATCATTCGGGAAATTATGATCATAAGTAACATATTTTGAGTGAGGGAGAAGGTGGTTTCCAAGGCGTTTAGTGATCTTTACACCGAGACTTTGAAAACAAAAAAGGTTAATAAGGATTTGTCTCTTAGGGAGTTAAATTTGGAGAAAGATATGGAAGTTTTGAGAGGGTGTGAGGCATCAGTGAGTCAACTAGAGAAAATGGAGGTTTCCTTCTGTGAGTAGTAGATCATTTTAGGATAATAAAATATCGATTTGACCAACGCCATCGCTAGTCTTACGAGATATCTTCAATCTTTATTGGAAACTCATGAGAAACTTAAAGACCATGTACCCCAACTCGAGAGAAATCTCAAACGTTCCCTTGAGTTCAAGGTCACCAAAGAGGACACATTTAAGAAAGTTAGAAAGATGCTACTTAGTCCCGCTTTAGTTAACATTGAGAGGTAAGTAATAGGTTATGATGGTTCACCCACTTCCTATGTCTCACCCAAGACACTTCCTGAGTTTGTAGTAGATCCTTATGGCCCTCGACCTAACCTACCTAGGATCCTAGCCCATTTATGTTTGTGCTAGATGTTTTGAGCAAGGTGGATCCTAGCCCATTTATGTTTGTTACCAGAGCAAATAAAGAGGTCACCTTAGGGAATTTTTCTTTAAATTAGGGAGAGTGTCTCGTAGGTATCTTCCTACTTATGCTACCACATGAGTACCAACATGAGTCCCCGTACGCACTACCACACATGTTACTCTGCATACTCCCGCAAATCACTTAAGACATTTCGAGAGTTTTCGAAAGCAATAAAGTATTTACTAAAAGCTTCACAGTATTTTTTAGACGAATTTCTTAGGATGTCATCTCCTTTTGAGAGCTCCTCCAAGCTCAATGATTGAGGTTGAGACTTATTTCTAGCATATCATGCTTTTCATGTTCATATCTTACAAGGCAATTGCTTGATTGTTTTGTTATTATATTTAAATTTTTTTCATTTTGATATATTTTTTGAAAAATTTAAATATTTATTTTTCTATTTTTTTAAATACAAAATGATTTTTTATTTCTTTTAAGAAAAAAGTGAAAAGGGAAAAAAGATTTTTTTAAAATACAAAAAGATTTTATTTTAAGATACAAAAAGATTTTTTATTTCTTTTAAAATACAAAAGGATTTCTTTTAAGAAAAAGGTGAAAAAGATTTCATCTCCTTGAAATTTGTGTTCGCCTTATAAATACATATTTTTGTGTTTATTTTTTCTAAAATTTTTGCCCAAATGACTTCTGGATACCTGTTGCAAAAGTAATCACACATTTATGTTTAGAAAACACTTTTAATTTAAAAAATTCATCCTCAAATAGATTTATGTGAAACCTTTTAAAACGTAGGTAGTTTTGTTTCCTTGCATACACTACTCTTGTGGAGAGATCGTCATCACTGTTGAGCATTGTGATTCTCGAGTGGATCATTTAAAGTGCTGAAAAAAATGGTTTTACCAGTAAGGGATTTTTCCTCAAATTTTGCATTTATTGATTGTTACTTTATCTGTTTTATCACCTATATGTATATCTTAGGGTAAAATGATAAAACTAGAATTGTATTTGGACATTTAATTATGTAAATCATTTTATTCAGGTCGCGATAGCGCACTCTCAAGAGCATTATTTTTGTAGCATTAAGCCCCTTACAAACTCTCAAAATCCCCAAATGGATTAATCTTACACTTTTATCCTCGGAATACTCCACAGCAGAACCAATGATGTTCTCACATCCAAGTCTACTTTAATTTCCCAGCCGAAACCTCAAAACTAAACACCCCAGTGGAGTCTCACAACAACACTATCCCCACTATAACCACAAGTTCACTTGAACCACCAAGATAATTTCCCAAGGAGAGATATTCCTCGCACCACGAATCAAGGTCCTCAGAATTGACCTCGGCCCCTCAAAATTTTCCTCATCCCCCAGAATTGGTTATCACAACCTGAGGTCCTCAAAATTAACCTCGATCTGTAGAATTGGTCATCACAACTCAATGTCCTCAGTTTTAACCTCAATCTTCAGAATTGGTCATCACAACTCTAAGTCCTCATAATTGACCTTGGGCCAGAGAATTGGTCGTCATAACTTTAGGTTCTCAAAATTGACATCGACCCTCAGAATTGGTCATCACAATTTTAGGTCCTCAGAGCGCAGAATCAATCGTCACAAATTTAGATCCTAAAACTTGACCTTGGTCCTCAGAAATGGTCGTCACGACTCAAAGTCCTTAGAATTGACCTTAGCTCATAGAATTGGTCGCCCAAACTTTAGGTCCTCATAATTGAACTCGGCCCTCAGAATTGGTCATTATTACTTTAGGTCCTCAAAATCAACCTCAACCAACATAATTGGTCATCACAATTTTAGGTCATCAAAATTGACCTCGACTCTCAAAATTAATCATCCCCAGCACAAACTTAACTCCACAAAATGGACCTCGACCCGCTGAATTATTCATCTTCATCTCCTTAAGTCCTAAGAATTTACCTCGACTCACTAAATTGGTCACCCTATCCCCTTAGAATCAATATTAACTCGACCCACTAAATCGATCATTCTTGTCCTCTTAAGTCCGTAGAATTGACCTCGACCTGCTGAATCAGTCATCCTCATCTCCTTAGGTCCTCTAAAGTGACCTCGGCCCTCTGAATAGATCAACCTCATCCTTTAGGTCCACGGAATTCACCTAAAATCCTCTTCCCCAACTTTAATGTGGTCTCTATCATTCGAAGGCCTTCAATTGTTCCATGTGATTAGGCATAAATTCTTCATATTTATCCCCTTAATTTGGAGGCATTTACCATCTTGTGTGGTGTAAATCGAGTTGAATTATCTCATATAAATGCTACTGACCTTTTCTATATAGTGCATCAAGTTTCGTGTTTTTCTCTTACATTTTGCAGGAATTTTAGAGAAGTGAAGAAAAGAGAAAACTCAAATCCAAGAAAAAAGAAATGAAAAAAAGTCAAGGGCAAAATGGTAATTTTACACCAAAAGTTAAGATGAAAAACCCAAGGAAATTTCAAGACATCAAGTCCAGTATCATGTAGGAAGAAACAACATCCAAATCCGAATCCCGTGTTAAAAGTTATGAAGCTTCAAAGTTGAGCAGAACTCAAGAGAAAAGAAAGAAGGAAAAAGCCAGCGAACCGAACCGATGCCAAAGAATCAGGACGGATCTGTCGTACTGTATAAAATCGGACTGGTCTACCCCATTAATGAAGTACAAATCGGATCGGTTCGGCTTGTAGAAATTTTAATTTTTTATTTTTAAATATAGAGTTGTGCATGGTTCAAACACTTGAAAAAATATAAGAGTTATATGATATGGTATCACCAAACATCATAGGAGGTTTTTTTACATATTTTAGAGAGAGTCTTGAAGGCAAGAAACTTAAGGATTTAACTTGTTCAATAATTCTTCATATTTTGGCAATAAATTCAAAAATTCTCTTCATTACAAGTAATCCTTCTTTATTGCATTCAATTTCTTTCTTGTTTTGGGTTAGGATTCTTATTTTCTTAGTTAGAACTTTCTTTTGCATGTTTAATTACATATTTAATGTAGGAATGATTCCATGCTTTGTAGATTTCCTGTTTATTCGTAGTTACACCATGATAGGCTAGATTTTTAGTGGGTTGGGGTGCATGAACCCAACTTAGGTAACACAGCTGGATTTAAAAGTGAATAAAAAATTATTTCTCATCCAAAGGTTTGAAATTTATCAAAATGAAAGTTAGAGGCCTTTTAATTTCGTTTGCCCATGTAACTGGAATTTTTAAGGGTGAAATTGACGTGTTGGTAACTTCTCATACTTGTTTGCGGCATTCAGTCCTCATATGTCAAATGCTTAAAGAGTATTTGATGTTTCTTTGAATGAAATTTTTTATTTTTGAATCTTTTATGTCCTATGTGTATACCGATGGTTTGGGGCAGTGTATTCTGACTCCATTTTCTCTCATATAGTTACAAGTCTAATTTAATTCATTTTGTTTGCTTAGTTAGTTTTTAATTTAGTTGATATTCCAGTAGTCGATTGTCAAAGAAACAACATAAACTCATCACATTTTCCTTTCTTTTTCTAAGTCATTATAGGGTTAAGCGTCTTTTCTATCTGTCGCCATGATTCTTTATTCCCTATGATCGATAATGGCCTTGCTCGGATTATTAGTTATGCGATTGGTTTACACTTGAGCCGTATTCATACACACTAGAGACACTTTTTAAGTCTCGTCAAGTTTTTGGCGTTGTTTTCGGGGATTAGGTAGACTTTTAGATTAGGTCTATTTAATCCAAAATCTGACTCTAATTCATAAAAGCCAAAAAAATCATAAATTCAAAAATCCCAAAAAAATTAGAAAAGTAAAAAAGCAGGAAAAAAATTAACATCTCTCAAAGTCCTTTCATGAAAAATCCGCAACAAACTCCTCAATCAACTTCCACCTTCATTCATGAAAATCCCATTGGAGAGTACGATCCTGACAGCCCACACACTCCTTACGCATCTCAGTTTTGGATTCCACCTCCTACACCTCCAAATTCCATTACGAGTCATGTTTTTAGGACACCGAGTGAGGATACTGAGTCATTTGGAAAGAGAGCCATGTTAGAGCACGTTAGTTATGGTATGGGTGAAGGAGAAATACTGTATCGTCCCATGAGAGAGATCTTATATCCTGAGAGAACTCTCACCCTAGGATTCATTCTACTTCCGTAAAATGCGGTACAATTCATTTTTATAATAGGATGATATAAATTATTCCCACCTTTCACAAGTTAGATTCGGAGAAACCATACATCCACATCCGTGAGTTCGAAGGGGTGTGCAAAATGTTTGGTGATCAAGCTTGCACTCAAGATGTCGTTCGCCTAAAAAAAATTACTTTTCCTTAAAGGATAAAGCTAAGACCCGGCTTTGATCTTTATCACCAAACTCAATCGGATCATGGAGAGAGATGCAAGCCCAGTTTCTTTTAAAATTCTTCCCCCAACATAGAACAGACTCCATCAAGGCCCAAATTCAAACTTTTAAACAATAAGAAAATGAGCCTTTCGATCGATATTGGGAGCACTTCCAAGAGTTGCTTAGCACATACCCACACCATGGTTTTGAGAAGTATCTCCTTATCTCTTTCTTCCACCAAGGGCTAAGTATAGCATCTAAATAACTCGTTGAAACTATGTGTGAAATACCATTTTGGGAGTTAGATGCGAAAGATGCCGAGGCCCATCTCAAGTATGTCGCTGAGACTACTCAAGCATGGGACACATCCTATGCTAACACATAAAATTGGGTTCAACATACCTCCACTGCTCCTTCCACATCGTTCTCTATAACATGGATAAGGACGCCGAATGGAACCTTTGATTTAACCAAATTGAGAGAATATTGGAAGACGTACTCGAATCACGGGTAAGAGAAATAACCAGATCCACCCGAGCTATGAAAGAAAAGTTGTGTGTCATTTATGAGGTGGGCCATTCAATAAAGGAATGTATGACAATACTTGCTAACAAATTCATGCTCCACGAGCAAGTGGAAGTTGTAGGAGGATTTAAGGGAATTTCAATGCCCCTTATGGAAATTCTTACAACCCTTCTTGGAAGAACCACCACGGGTTTAATTATGGGCAACCAAATGCTGCGATGAATCCTAATTCTCACGTTTCCCAACCTCCACCACCGCCTCCTCACTTTCAACAATGTCAACATATGCCAGCACCACCTCCAACACCATATATCACCCCACCGAGGTGAACTTTTGAGGATAGCATAAATAAATTCATGCAAGCATAACAAGCAACCAATGCTCAAAATGCCCAAATGTTTGCCGAAATAAATGCAAACATTTCAAAGTTGCAGGCTTCTTTAAGTATCCAAGAAAAGGGTAAGTTTGCAGCCCAAGGCCAAGGACCTCCTCAAGGTCAACCTAGTGTTAGCTTTACTTCTGATGCAAAGCAAGATCAAAGTCAAGCTATCACTACCTTACATAGTGGGAGAGTTGTTGATTTATCACCTCCCCCACAATACGAACCCAAAGATAAGGAGGTTTCTCCATACATGAAAGAGTCCACAGATTCCCCATTAAATGGAAGTGATAATGAGAACAACACTAGTGGGCCTGAAGGCGTAGTGAAACCACCCAGTGATGTGTCATTCCCTCAACTATTGGTTCCATCTCATATAGGGAACTCCCGCGAAGATGTGCTGGATGTCTTTAAGAAAGTGAAGCTAAATTTACCTTTCCTAGATGCCATAAAGTAAATTCATGCCTATGCTAAAGTCCTAAAGGACTTATTGACGATGAAAAGAAAGCTAAAGGTGAAAAAGAATATCTTCCTAGCACAAAATGTGAGCTCTGTGCTACTTAATGACCTCCCACCCAAGTTTAAAAATCCAAGTGCACCCACCATCTCTTGTATCATTGGAGAGAGACGAATAGAAAAATCCTTACTTGATCTAGGGGAGAGTTTCATCATTCTTCCCTGTTCCATATATAGGAAACTAGATTTGGGGGACCTTAAGCCCACATTGATCACTCTCCAACTTACAGATCGTACAGTGAATATACCTCAAGGTATTGTCGAGGACGTGATTGTTCAAGTTGACACTTTCTACTTCCCAGTATATTTTGTCATTTGGGACGAGGATCCCTCTACTTTACCGAGTAATCATGTTCCCGTCATCCTTGGCCTCCCATTCGTAGTTACATCAAACGCATTAATCAACACTCGAAATGGTCAAATGAAACTCAATTTTGGGAACATGACCCTCGAGACGAATATTTTTAATATCACTAGGCAAACGGGTGAGGAAGACGAATTTCATGCATTAGATCTTATCGAGGAGATAGTATAGGAGCACATAGATGTAAATATCGATGGGGATGCCTTAGGAACATGTATTGTATCGAGTGCCGAGAGTGAAGGGACGTACACCGACTTAGAGAGGGAGGTGGAGGAGTTAAGAGCACTAATAGATGAGAGAGATTCATATGGGGACTTGAGAGATATAAATTGGGTTTCTAGATTTGAGGAGTTACCACCGAGGGAGTCGTGCATGGTTCCCTCGGATGAAAAATTTCCCACCCTTGAATTAAAGAAACTACCCTCCAATGTAAATATGCTTATTTAGGAGAGGATGAGACATTTCCTATTGTTGTCTCCTCTAGCCTACATAAAGAGCAAGAGGGTAAATTGTTAGCTAGTTTGAGGAAGCACCGAGGTGCTTTTGGTTAGATCATAACGGATTTAGAAGGTATAAGTCCCTTGATTTGTACCCATAAAATACACCTCGAGGAGGACGTGAATCCCTCGAGGGAAATGCAAAGGCGATTGAATCCCACTATGAAAGAAGTAGTACGAGCGAAAATCATTAACTTATTGGATGCAAGGATAATTTACCCAATCTCGGATAGAAAATGGGTGAGTCCAATCCAAGTCGTCCCGAAGAAGTCGAGAATGATTGTGGTCGAGAATGCCAAGGGTGAGTTGATTCCCCAATGTACCACCATCGAGTGGCGCATTTGCATTGATAACCAAAAACTCAATGCGGGCACTAGGAAAGTTAATTTCCCCTTACCATTCATCGACCAAATGGTAGAGAGAGTAGTGGGACACCCATATTATTTCTTCCATGATGGTTATTTCGGATATAACCAAAAAGAGATAGATGTGCATGATCAAGAGAAGACGATTTTCACATGTCCCTTTGGCACGTTTACTTACAAAGGTATGCCATTTGGATTGTGTAATGTGCCCATGACCTTTCAAAGGTGCAAGCTTAGTCTCTTTAGTGACATGGTTGAAAGAGGTCTTGAGGTCTTTATGGATGACTTTAACATTTTCGACCTCTCTTTTGAACTTTGTCTCACGGATCTTAAAAAAGTACTTGCTCAGTGTGTGGAAAAGAACTTGGTATTAAATTGGGAAAAATGCCATTTTATGGTAACTGAAGGAATAGTTCTTGGTCACATAGTATCTTCTAATGGAATTGGAGTCGATATGGAAAAAATTGATGTCATAGCCGAGCTTCCCCCACCTAAATCACTAAAGAACGTGTGCTCTTTCTTGGGCCACGCAGGTTTTTATAGAAGGTTTATTAAGGATTTTAGTGCCATTGCTAGACCTTTTAGTAACCTTCTCATAAAGGATTCCCCCTTTGAGTGGAATGAAGCATGACAAAGTCCTTTTGATAAATTTAAAAGCATGCTTATTTTCGCCCCCATTATGCAAGCTCCGGATTGGTCCCTTCCATTCAAGCTTATGTGTGATGCGAGTGATTATGACATGGGGGATATTTTGGACAAAGAAAAGACAAGAAAGATCATGTCATATATTACTCTAGTCGTATGTTAACCAGATCGCAACTCTATTACTCCACCATGGAGAAAGTATTGTTAATGGTAGTTTTTGCCTTAGATAAGTTTCACTCTTACCTCATCGGTTCGCTTATCACATGCTTTACCGACCACGTGGCCCTTAAATATCTCCTTGCCAAGAAAGATTCTAAGTTGTGCCTCATAAGGTGGATCCTATTCCTACAAGAGTTTAACATCTCCATAAAATATAAGAAAGGAGTAGAAAATGTCATCACAAACCACTTGTCCCGGCTTTCATCCAACGTACCTGGTGATCCCCTACCCATAGATGAATACTTTCTGGATGAGAAGTTATTTGACACTTCTTCCCTCCTCTGGTTTGAAAATATAGTTAATTATCTTGTCACGGGATCCATTCCTCATAATTGGACACCGCAAGAGCAGAAGAAGTTCATTCCTTGGTCAGGAATCTTTTTCTACGACTGTCCGTTCCTATTCAAATATTGTGCAGACCAAATCATCCGATGTTGTGTACTGAATGACGAGACACATAACGTCATCTGTTTTGTCATATGGAAGCATGTGGAGGCCATTTTTAGACGACAAAATGACCAGAAAGATTCTTCAAATCGGTCTCTATTAGCCTATGATCTTTCGGGATGTCAACGCTTATTGAAAATCATGCGATAGATGTCAAAGGATGGGAGGCATTACTCGTCGAGACATAATGCCATTGACCCCCATACTCGTCATTTAGATATTTCATTGTTTGGGTATTGACTTCATGGGCCCTTTTCCCCCCTCCTTTGGTTTCTTATACATCCTCATTGTGGTAGATTATGTGTCGAAATGGGCAGAGGCCATAGCTACCAAGACTAATGACAATAAGGTGGTGATTAAGTTCTTGTAAGAACACATACTCTATCGCTTCGATTCTCCAAAGGAAATTATTAGTGATAACGATAAGCACTTTTGCAATTGATCATTTCAAAAACTTATGAGAAAGTATGGAGTCGGTCACAAGGTTGGGATGACTTATCACCCCCAAACGAGTGGCCAAGCTGAGCTAACAAATCTTAAAATCAAGAGAATTCTCGAAAAGACCATCGAGCCTAACCAAAAAGATTGGTTCCTCTGATTGAACGATGCGTTATGGGCTTATAGAAACGCATACACGAACCCCCTCTGGATGTCTGGCAAGCGATGACATCTCCCAGTGGAGCTCGAACACAAAGACTATAGGACAATCAATAGATTAAACTATAATTTGGATGAAACTAATTAAGCACACAAGATTCAATTAAATGAGTTGGAGGATATGTGCAATGATGCGTATGAGAATGCTAAGATATCCAAAGAAATGTTGAAATTCGTACATGATAGGATTATCCGAGGCAAAAATTTTCATTCGGGATAAAAACTGCTTCTCTATAACTCTCACCTACATTTGTTTCTAGGCAAATTTCATTCGCAGTGGACGGGCCCATTCATAGTGAAAGAAGTGTTCCCTATGGAGTCATTGAATTGGAAGATCCAAATGGGGCAGACACATTCAAGGTTAATGGACAACACCTAAAACCATATCTAGAGGCGTGTGTTGAAGAAGTCGACATCATTTGGTTGTTGGACCTCGTTTACGAGGATTGAGTGAGAATGAATTGAGAGGTCGTCGCACCACCGACGCATATGGGGTGAATCTTGTGTACATTACTTAGTTTTAAGTAGGGTCGTTATAGGTCGTAGGAATCAAGTTCGTAGAGAGGTGAATGCGAAGGAATTGCATTAAAAATCATAGATTGATTTGCAGGGAGGTTTTACGTATGTCAGAGCTAAATCATGCGAAGGGGCAATTTTGGGAATATCAGGAAGTTCGGGTAAGGGAGAAGCCAGCACTTAGAATTTTTAGAAAAAGAACGTAGTAGGGAGAAACAGAATGTCGGACCGGTCTAGCCCAAAAAGAACCAGTTTAGTTAGCTGCTGAGATCGAAAAAAATAAAAAAGGAACTGAACTGCTTCGCCCCAGAACCCTGACCGGTTTGGAGGTTTGCATAATTCGCCAATTATCAGGTTCATTATCTTTATCCCCCCCCCCCTCCCCCCAATCCATTCACTTCCCCCTATCCTTCATCCCCATTTCCCTTCATCCTTTTCCCTCCATTTTTTCCCCTCCATATCCATTCCCCCCCATCCACACACCACCTATAAATACACACCCTACCTCACCCACTTCACCTCACACCTCTAATTTTCCTTTCTTACTTTCTCTTATATTTCTAGCAATCCCAAATTAATTTCCCAATGACCAACAACTAGCGCCCCGTCAAATATGACTCCATCACCATCCTTCCTAATGGAAACAATGAATTCCGCCTACACCAGGATCGAGTATGGTGCGAAAGATTTTTCAGCTCCCCCCTCAAATTTCTCAAAGAGAGACAGGTGAAGTGAGTTGAACTACCGTCTTCCGTCACCAATATTTTTTGCCCATGGGGGTGGTGTTGTTACTTCAGAGAGCCACACCCCATGGTATGGGAGGAGGAAGTACGATCCTTTTATGGCACACTCGTCCGCATGGGAAAAGGCCACATATCCTTCCATATTGTTTGCGCCAACGTCCTCCAAACATCAAACGACTCAGAGATGCGCCCTTGCCAAGCCAACCTCCTATTCCACCTATTTGATCCCCGTGACGCTATCCATCTCGCACGCATTTTCTACACCGACATCATGTACACTGCTATGAATCATAAAGGAAAATCCCCCTTCCAAATCCCTGACTAATCACTCCCATCCTCGTCAGCGCTAGTATTGTAGCTCCCCGCAATAATCCTGCATTCAGAGTGATCTATAAAGGGGTGTGCTACAAACCACGGAGGAAGAGGATGTTCATATGAAGGAAGATGGGGAGGAGAGTGAATAAGAGGTGCAAGAGGAAGAATATGACAAAGTGGCAGATTCCAATTACGAGCCCGAGGGGGAGGCCCTGTCTCGCCGAATCGATGCAATTGAGACACAACTATAAGGGTTTATACATGAATATAAAGCGAACGAGCAGGCCTATCAATGAGACACTAGGATGATGATACAACTTCAATCCTAAATGTATAAATTGCATGTGAGTCTGGATGTGCCACTCCCGAACTTACTTTTATAATCCTTATGATCCTAGCGCCCCCAGCGCACCAAGTCAACCCCCACAATAGTCATGTTTTGGTGTTTGGTTGTTTTTAGTTGTTTTGACATTCCTTTGTTAGTTCTTTGTAGTTTTGGATCTTTAATGATTAATCATGTTACACAGAACTATGTTTTTTTCTCTTTGTGCTTGTAATAGTGTTTATTAATGAAAATTTTTGCATTTTGGCCTTTGTTCAATTTTTATGATCTATCTTTTTTGTTAGATTTTAGTCCTTTTGCATAGGGACTTTGCAAAGTCTAAGTTGGGGGGGTAAGCACGTGCTTTAAAATTTCACTAAGTCCCAAAATGCCAAAAATTTCAAAAAAACTATAGAAATTTTCAAAAAAAATTAAAAAATTTTGAAAAAGCCAAAAATATTTTTCTTCAAAATAAATAAAAAATGGAATTTAAATTTTTCATAAATATCACCAAAATTTTATTTAAAGTCTCAAATTGTAAAAATTCAAATGCACAAAGCCGAAATTAACCAAAGATGGAAATTGAGAGAAAATTGATGACTTTACGAATAAATGTGGAGATTAATTAACCCGGTGAGATTTCGATCCTATCATCGTTGCGAGTTTTTAAATCAATCCGAGTTAATGGTTAACTCAAAGTTGATTTGAGTGTTTTAATAAGTCGTTGAGGATCTCGACTCCTTTGTTATGATTAGTTACGGAAAATGTGTGAGATGTTGTCCTGAATACGCGCTAAAATATTAGCCATAAAAAGTTGAGAAAAATTATCAGTTTGCAACCCAATTTGAGCCTAAAAAAAATTCCAATTTCGTTTGTAACCCGAAAAACAATTGCCCCGAAATTGTGAAAAATGAACATTCATTAATAAAGTCCAAAAGGTGTAATAAAAAGGGACAAGAAAAAATAAAAGAAAAATACCCAACAAAAATAGCAAGAAAAAAAAGTAGAAAAAGGAAAGAAAATGAGTAAAAAACCCAAAAAAGCACTAACGGACATCATAAAAACATTTTCTAATTTCAAATTTTCCAACCGTTCCCATTTTACCCAACGCAACTCATAACTCGAGAAAGTACTAACCGAGTTCGAATGATAAAATTAATTACCGCGTGAAGAGATAAGACACGAAAAGATAATAAGAGAGATTGATTGGTGTGGATAAGAGGTGATGTTTCTCATTTTCCAATGATTGTATTTCGTTAATGAGATCTTTTCACCATAAAAATTTTGTCTTTCAAATTGTGTGCGTGAATTTATGTCCATTATATTTACTCTTTAAATCACGTATACCGAGAGAAAATAGACACATTCTGAGTAATTCGTTTGTGAGTGCATCCGTGAGAATTGAATCAAAACAAAATTTTGGAAAGTAACGTAATGATCAATCAGTAGAAGTTAATGGTTTAATTTTTAGTTTCGCACACACAGACTATAAGTTTAGACTATTGAATATAAATTTACGGTGACTATTTTTAGAAAAGTTTAAATTGTACAATTTTTAAGTATTTTTATTTCTCTTTGAGTCAAAAACGAATTTTGTGGGTATATTTACTGCAAACCCTCACGAGACACCACTCGTCCTACTAGGGTAACCTAGGGATTTAAAGGCTTATTGCATATGCTAAATGAAATCACTTCCCGCAAAAGTGGTATTTTATACTAATAACATGTGTGTTAAGTGTTGGACCTTACTTTGATTCTTTTACATTTCTCGGGACTATCAAAGTTCTAAGTTATGAGGGTTTGATTAGGCATAAATTCTTCATATATATCCCTATAATTTAGAGACTTTTATCATCTTGTGCGGTGTAAATCTAGTTGATTTATCTCATATAATTGATAGTGACCTTTTTTATGTAGTGCATCTAGTTTCATGTTTTTCTCTTATGTTTTGCAGGGGTTGTACACAAGTGAAGAAAAGAGAAAACTCAAATTCAAGAAAAAAAAGTCAAGGGAAAAATGGTAATTTTACACCATAAATTCGGACATGGAACCGAAAGTAAATTTAAAGACCTCAAGTCCACAAGAATGTAGGTTTAAACGACATCCAAATCTTAGTCCCGGGTGAAAAGTTATGAAGCTTCAAAGTTGAAAAGAACTCAAGAGAAAAGGAAGGGAAAAAAGCCAGTGAACCGATATCAGCTGAAGTAAGCCGGTCCCATTCTCTGTAAAGAGAAAACCGAACCTATGCCAAAGAATCAGTACCGATCTATCGTACTGTATAAAATCAAAATGGTCCACCCCATTAATGAAGGACATATCGGATCGGTTTAGTTGACAAAAATTTTAATTTTTTATTTTTAAATATAGAGTTGTTCATGGTTCAAACACTTAAAAAAACGTAAGAGTTATATGATATTGTATCACCAGACATTAAAGGAGGTTTTTTTTACATATTTTATAGAGAGTCTTGAAGGCAAGAAACTTAACGATTTAACTTGTTCACAATTCTTCATATTTTGGCATTAAATTCAAGAATTCTCTTCAATAAAAGTAATCCTTCTTTATTTCTTTCAATTTATTTCTTCTTTTGGGTTGTGATTCTTATTTTCTTAGTTAGAACTTTCATATGCATGTTTGATTACACATTTAACGTAGGAATGATTCCATGCTTCGTATGTTTTGTCTTTATTCGTAGTTGCACCATGCTAGGAAAGATTTTTAGTGGATCCGGGTACATGAACTCAACTTAGGTAACACATCTGAATTTAAAAGTGAATAAAAAATGATTTATCATCCAAAGCTTTGAACTTTATCAAAACCAAAGTTGTAGGCCTTTTAATTCATTTTCCCTATGTAACCGAAATGTTTAAGGGCGCAATTGACGTGATGGTAACTTCTCATCCTCGTTGAATACAATCTTTGAATTGATATTGTGCGGCATTCAGTCCTCATATGTCAAATTCTTAGAGAGTATGTAATGTTTCTTTGAATGAAAAATTTTCTTTTTGAATCTTTTATGTTCTATGTGTATATCGACAGTTTGGGAGAGTGTATCATGACTCCATTTTCTCTCATATAGTTACAATTCTAATTTAATTCATTTTGTTTCCTTATCTATTTTTTAATTTAGTTCATATTGAAGTAGTTGATCGGGGTGGGAAATGAGCATCCGTGTGAATACGCTAGTCGTTGTTATCGTCTTTCCACCACAATACAAAAAAAAACTAAACTTTAACTACACTCTTGCAGAGTATAGTGCCGAGCCTGGGTATCGAATCCACAGAGAATGTTTGACAGATTTCAACTGATTTATTAATTCAAAAAAATAAAATGTAAAAGATTATGATTGAGTGAGAAAGGAAAAAGGTAAAAATAAAGAAGTTAACTAAAACTAATTGGAAAAATTAAGGTAGAGACACAATCCCCCAACCCTAGAGTATTGATGGTATAAAACTAATCATAAATTCAAGTGATTAATTAAACCCAGAATTTACCACTACCAAGAATTACGTATATAAGATTCAAGATCGCACCATACTTAATCAGAGGATGAGTAAATCGGTATTGCGATAGTTACACTCGAATTGCATTATGAAGCATCCCGGTTACCCTGAAGCAAACGGGATCCAAAGATCTACAATGATTGTGTTGCTACGCAATACGGTCATAATAAATCCTTAAGTTTAGAGGATTAATTTTATACACATGCAACTATGACATCGGGTTGAGTTCATGCATCCCAACCGTAAAGAATTTAGCTAGACATATTGAACCTAACTATGCATTAATTAACTACGTTGAATGAATTCATAATTGCGTAGAAAGGGAGATTAAACATGAGAAATAATAAAAGTGCTGGAAATAAAACTTACCAAGATTGAAGAACAAGAACATGCAAGAAGAAATCAAAGATTGAAGAAAAACCAAAAAATCTCTTGAAATAATGGTGCAAAGTATGTAAATTCTTCTCCTAAATATTCCTACTTGTTATGGAGATTTTACATCAATGAAATCTGAATAAAAAGAGTCATAATGACTAAATATATAGACTATAGTTCATTTAGAAGAATCCCCAAAACATAAAACTCTTTTGACTAATTTTGTAACGGATTTGGTGCGTGACTAATGACCGGATCGGTTATTTTAATTTTCATCAACTTCGATCCGTCTTCGGTATGAGGTTCACTGGAACTTTGCATTTCGAATCGGTCCGATTTTTCTTTGACTTTTTCTTCTGTCTTTGATTACTCATAACTTTCACACCTGGACTACGATTGAGGTGCCATTTTTTCCAGTGTTCTTGTAATTGAAAGCTCTTCAACTTTCCAGTTGGCCCCACCTCCGGACTAAGGTTGAAAAATTACAAAAATTCCCTTTAACTCCCCGATTCTTTGTTTTTTTCACTATTTTGAGTTCTCTTTGGCACTAACTTGCATGAAATACCTGTAAAACACATAATAGATACACAAAATATGAAATACTTGCCAAAAAGGGTTAGTAGCATAAATATGTGACAAATCCAAGCTATTTACACCGCACGGGATCATAAAAATACCGAAATTAAGGGAATAAATGTGAAGAATTTATGCCTAATCAGTAGTCGATAGTCAAAGAAACAACATAAACTCATCGCCTTTTCCTTTATTTTTCTGAGTCATTATAGGGTTAAGAGCCTTTCCTATCTATCTTTATGATTGTTCATCCTATTCCCTGTGTTCAATACCCGACTTGCTCGGATTATTACTTATGTGACCGGTTTACACTTGAACCGTATTCACACACACTAGAGACACTTTTTAAGTCTCATCCCTAAGATATCCCATTGAGGGGATCTTTATATACACCCCATCCTAGGACCCCCCTAAGATCCTCCTTAGGTCCCTAGAACTCACTCGTTCATCGCAAACCCTAGGTCATACTCTGATTACCAATCTGTAGGCCATTGGGAGCTCCTGAGCCACGTTTAACTCCAGTAAACTTTCTCATCTGAGCAGAAGCTCAATGAATCTTCGAAGGGCTATGGATACCATTTCTAATGGTTTACCCCTTGCATTAATCGCGCTTATAATTCAGATGAAAGGTCCATTTTACTATTAAAAATTAATTTAGAGGCTACAAGGTTCACCTGGGCCCCACTTGACTCTGAACAACATTCTCATATGAGCATAATCTCAATGAATCTGCAAAGGGATCTAAATCCCCTTTCTAACAGTCTGCCCCGTGTGCAAATCAGCCTTACAGCACAGACGAATGGTTCGTTTTACCTCGAAAACTTATCTAGATGTTGTCGGGTGCTCCTAGGCCCCGTTTGACCCTTGTCAACTCTCCATCTTGAGCGAAGCTCAATGAATCTTCAAAATACACTGAATTCCCTTTTCAATGATCTGTCCCGTACATGAATCAACCTTACACTACGGATAAATTATCATTTTTACTCCAAAAGGTTATCGAGCTCTTTCAAGCCACCCCGTTTGACCATAGTCAACTCTCCGAACCGAATGAACTGAATAAGATCCCAAAGGGCATTGAGTATCATTTTCAGTGGTCTATCCCGTACACGAATTAGCCATATAGTTCAAACGAATGATCCATTTTCCTCCAATAATTTCATGTCTAGTGACCAACGAGCGCTTTTTAACTTTTAACTTGATCAACTCTCAAACTTAGGAGCAGCTCAATGTATTCTTAAAGTTATTTGAATCCCCATTCCAACGGTCCCCCTGTGGGAAATTCTAACTTATGGTTCGTATTTTACAACCATTTTTTTGAAAAACCTATCCCCGACTCCCTCAAGACCCTGCCTGCCTTAGGGGCAATGCCGATACATAGATACAGGACCATGCCAATCGGCACCCCTTGGACCTATAAGTAGAGGCCATGGTCTCACTTTGAAAACCACTCATGAACACCCTTCTCAGCAATTCAGAAAACATTCTATCGAATTTGTAATCGTTGCCTTCCTAACCCCCCCCCCCCCCAATCTCCCACATTCCATTCCATTATTTTCATACTTCATTTAGTAAACTCCCCCCATATCCTCATACCACCTTCATCCCATTGTAAGATCAGTGTATCTACACTCAAGATCCACTTCAAGTATTCATAAGGAGGTCGAATTCTCCATACTTTTATCTAAATTCTGTTAATTTAGTATTAATTTCTTTATTTATACTTGTAGAGGGGGATTGAAGGTAATCTTGACATTAGGGACAAATCCCCAGTTAGCAACAGTGTTTGAGATTATGCAACCGAGGTAGCTCAAGTGTGGCAACTCAGCAAGGTAGCGCGGCGTAGCAGCTCATATTTTAGCTTGTTGTATTAGTCATATTGTATCTTTGTTTATGTTGACTGTAAGCTATAACGGTTGTAATGACGTAACGATAATAATAAAAGAGTTTGTATGAGGTCAAACGGTACTCGCGAGAGACCAGGCTTGGCAGGGCCTAGGAGAGCTTTCATGCTCTATCGGATGACCTCACCGTGGGAACTTTAGAGGGACCTGGTTTGGAGGTTTGAGAAGTAAGGCACCGTTGGGGCTTGTCCTGACCATACTAGATACACCTGGTAAAACACCGAGGGACCCTGGCCGTGGAACCTCAAGCGGAGCTGCTTGGAGTTCCATCGGGCGTTGAGTTATGAACCAAGTACCCCTCTACTTAATGTCACATCTACTGTAGGTGATGTCACTAGACAGTTAAACAATGTCAGACCCGCACTTGAGTAAACCACCGTGGTATTTGGGGCTGTCAGGCAGTTAGTGAGCCACCTCTGCGGCAACAGCCCCCTGACACACAGTGGTTAGGCAAAAGGCATGTCTTGGCATTTAATGTTTATGATGTGGAGACAACTAGTGCATCAGGCATTTAATGTTGTGACATAACGTATGAGGGATGTATTTTCATATTTTTAATGACTGAGTTGCCTCGGGGGTGGTGTGGAGGGCTATTTAAGGACCCCAGCCACCTTTGAGGAAGGAGAGACTTTTTGAGAGTTCAGAAGTTATTGCAAAACCAGAGAGCTTACTCACTCACCATTGTCATTTATTATAAGCTTTTAATACTTGATAGAGATTCTTGAGGGTGTTTGGTGTGTCTCTACCAGCCTATCAAGGTGTATCTAGGATGTTTACTTCTCTCTCCCTCTAGCTAAGCCACTTCTAAAGTTCATTATTATTCCCTAAGTTATACACGAGAGACTTTGTGAGCCTAAGTTGAGTCTATCTTCATTGGGTCCATGTTTATATGTTCTGTCATTAATCCAAAGCTTTGACTAAACAAACTTGTCACTACCATACTCAATAGCGATTACGCCTCCATTTATAATCTAAAGTACCCTCCTACATTTGGCGACTCCGCTGGGGAGGCATCCTTCTAGATAAGGAGTATGTCCCAAGATAATGCTACTCGGAGACTCAATTTCGATGACATTCAGCATAATGAAGAACAAGCTGCGAGAGAGCAAGAGGCCCTAGGAGATGGGGCTCCTCGAGTAGAGGTACCTCTGGCACCAGCAACGATAGGCATCCCATGGGTCGCCCAACCTCCTGTGATCATGGGATTGGGACCCGCTCAGATCGCCCTCCTCATGAGCAAGTTTCACGAGTTCTTGCAAACTCCGGTGGCTTCAACTATGCTGGGAGGGTTAGAGGCTAACGCTTTCGTAACACCAGGAGTAGCCCCAACGGTCCCACCAGGGGCAGGTGTTACAAGGGCGGTCCCAGCAAGTGTACCCTATGTTGTGAATCCAGCTGTGGGTACCTCAGGAGTTTCAATGGCACCGCCGGTAACGTTCGTGTCGGTTACAACGAGCGCTCGGCCCTCTGCCCCATCGCTGGTGGCCCTAGTAGACTTGCCCATGGAAGAAATGACAAAAGAGATGCAGAAGGAGATGCTGAAGTTCATGCAGGCTTCCTCGCAGGCTGTGGGCGAGTTGGCTTCGGTCTACGATGACTTTCGAACACCTTACCCCCAGGAATACAATGATGAGCCCTACCCGAAGGACTATATTCCCCCTACCTTTGAAAAATACTCAGGAAAGGGTGGGAACCCAAAGGAACACATTAAGCGTTTCGTTGAACATTTAGGAGCGCACTGCAATGACAAAAAACTTAGATTAAGGGAGTTCTCCAAATCCCTGACTGATAAAGCATACACTTGGTACTCACACTTGCCCCCCAATAGTGTCTCTACGTGGGAGGAGATGCATGTATTGTTCGTCCGGAAGTTCTTCTTGGCAGAAGATGAGTTCACCCTAACCCAACTTGGCAGGGAGAGGCAAAGGCCAGGAGAAGAGGTAGTGGCCTATATTCGAAGGTTTAGGGAAAGGTCCCTCGATGTAAGGGAAGAAGCTAAGGAGGCCAGGTTACTACAGATCTGTGCTGAGGGATTACTTCCTGAGTATATCTGTCACCTAATCAATGAGACACGCGAGGGAACATTTTTAGCATTCTTAAAATCCGCAAGAAGTATCTCTTTGGTGGTGCGACCTAGCCCGGTAGTAGCTCCCATGGTGTTCAGACAGCCGATACAACCCATTGGAGGAAGGTCTCAAGCCCCACAGGTGGGATATATCGAGAGGGAAGATGGGGGCAAGGCCCAGAGGAAGGACAATAAAAGAAAGTTCGGAAGAGATAGAGAAGACCCGCCATCGTTACTTTGTACGGTGGAGGAGGCTGTGAGTTGCTATAACGCAATGGTCCAAGGCGGAACGGTTTATGAACCAAAAGGTGTTCCGGCAGAAGAGCCCGACGCAACAACTAGGGCTGACCCCAAATATTGTCAGGTTCATCGAAAGGTCCAGCATCCAACAGAGAGCTACTTCGCGTTGCGAAGGATCATCGACAAGTACATGAAGGCAGGGACATTGCAAATTCCCCAGCAGAACGTTAACAATAACCCACTCCCGGCACATGGGGACAATCTAGTAACGGCCTATGATAAGGAAGCAGAATGGAGGGGGGAAAGGCAACGACGAAGGAGTTCGATGAGGCACTGGAGCATTGCACTAGGGGAATGGCTAACAAAGTTCTAGCTTATGATGAAGAAAGTGCTAGGGACGTAGAAGACGCCTACAGCGTGGGGGGTGAGGAAACGGACCCAGTTGTAGAATATAGCGCAGTTTCAAAATCTCCAAAGTTCACTTGGTTCTTCGACCAAGTGGGAATCCCAAAAGAGAGAAGAATGGAGATAACTCAGGCGATCTTAGATATTGCAAGGAGAAATGCAGTCCCCTCGATAAGATGGAAGGGACCCATGGTAGGCTGGTAAAAAAGTTCCTATCAGAGGTAACGTTCAGCGATGCGGATAGAGCTGTAAGGTTCCCCCATAATAGGCCTCTGTATGTAACCGCCAGTGTTAACGGGGTCAGCTTTGCAAGGACTCTTATGGATGGTGGTGCTTCCATCAATATTATGCCAATCAACTCCTTCCACGCGGCCAATATTCCTGAAGAAAGGTTGGTTCCCATGCCCTTGGTAATCTCAGGCTACGATAATCAATCTTCCAAATCCATCGGGTATGTAAACGTGGGAATAGTAATGGGAAATCTGAGTTCCCATTTCAAGTTCCATGTAATAGAAAGCGCAACTTCCTATCATTTGTTAATAGGAAGAGTATGGATGCACAACCAAGGGTTAGTTCCCTCAACGTACCATCAATGTGCTAAGGCGAATATCAAGGGGACAGAAGTGACTATTAGGGCAACTAAGAGGCCTTTCGCTGTCGAAGAAGCACACTTGGTGGATGCAGCCTTTTATACAGAGCTCGAAGAGGACATGCGAGTTCTAACAAGAAGAATGGAGGGATCATGGGTCCCCTCGATTAGAGAAAGAATGGGACCTTTAAATCAGAGTGGCGAAGGGGGGAGGATCGAAGAAACATATCGGGCGGTCCCTCGACCCCAGAACATCTCGAAGCAGCTCAAAGAAAAGATGAGGCCTATGACAGACCCAGGCGACCATTTGGTGCAACGACAAAGCGTGTTAAGTCGTTTTTCAGGGGAAAGAATCCCTGAGGCTTCCAGAGAAAGGAAGAGAAAGGCCGTAGCAACAGCTACCAGTAGGCAATGCAAGAAAATTGTCACTGAAGAGGGAAAAGTGGTGTACCGCTTATAATGGTGTGAACGGGCAGCCGAAAGGACTAACAATGAGGTTAACCCGATATATGAGTGTTTTTTAGTAGATCAACGGGGGAAGTGTATGGTGATAGACAACTCCAACATACAAGAGTTTGTAGAAGATGTTGTCGAAGAACCAGGGTACATGACGGACCAACCAAGGCCCCAGGCACAAGAGTTGGAGCAGCTAAACTTGGCAAGAGAAGGAGAAGATCCAAGGCCTATCTTTATCTCGAAAGATCTTGGTAAGGAGAAACGAGAAGCCTTGGTTGACCTGATTCGAGAATTCATAGATGTCTTCGCATGGAAGTACACTGCTGGATGAGGAAGTGATCTGCCACAAGTTGAACGTGATGCCTTCGGCTATTCCGGTGAAGCAGGCAACAAGAACTTACAAGCCGGAAGTAGATTTAAAGATTAAAGAAGAGGTCCAACGCTTATTGGCGGCAGGATTTATCAAGCCCATACAACATCCCCTCTGGCTATCCAGTATTGTGCCAGTGGGGAAGAAAGATAAAAACCAAATAAGGATCTGCGTGGACTTCAGAGACTTGAATAGGGCTTGCCCCAAGGATGAGTTTCCCCTACCCTCCATCGACAGTTTGATAGATGCCACGGCTGGTCATGAGATATATAGCTTCATGGATGGATATGTGGGATACAACCAGATCAAGATGGACCCCTCTGACGCAGAGAAAACAACATTCAGAACGTCGTTGGGCAACTTCATGTACAAGGTAATGCCGTTTGGACTCAAGAACGCCGAGGCTACGTACCAAAGAACAATTATGGCCATTTTTCATGACTTCTTCCACAAATTTGTGGAATTCTACGTAGACGACTTGGTCATCAAATCAAAGAAGGAGGAGTCCCATCTGAATGACTTAAGGAAGGTGTTTGCTCGGTGCAGGAGGTATAAGTTAAGGATGAACCCGTTAAAGTGTGTCTTCGGAGTAACAAGTGGTAAGTTCTTAGGCTTCGTGGTTAATCGACAAGGGGTACAGATGGACCAGGATAAACAGCGGGCCATCTTGGAGATTCCATGTCCAAGAACGGCAAAGGAGCTGAAAAGTTTTCTCGGTAAAGTCTCATACCTTAGGAGATTTGTGCCTGGATTGGCCGAAATAACACACCCACTGATGCAGCTGCTGCGAAGGAACATGAAATTCAGATGGGAAGAGGTTCACCAAAAGTCCCTTGTTGGGTTGAAGAAGCTGCTCGTATCACCACAAATCATGGTTCCTCCCCAGGCGCGATCTCCGTTGCAGCTATACCTTACATCCACCACGAGGTCCGTTGGAGCTCTGCTGGCACAAGAAGTAGATGGGCAAGAACGGCCGGTTTACTACCTCAGCAGAATTATACATGGGCCAGAAACTAGATATACTAGCTTAGAAAGGCATTGTTTAGCCTTGGTCTTTGTAGCACAAAAACTTAGGCATTATATGTTGTCTTTTACCATTCATATTGTAACTAGATGCGACCCAATTAGGTATTTACTCGCAAAGACTATATTGATTGGCAGGGAAGCTAGATGGTTCCTTATTCTCTCTGAATATGACTTAAAATGTGTGGTCCCTCGCACAATCAAAAGCCAGGCGTATGCCGACCTATTGGCCATTTTCCCTTCAGGAACCTTCGAGCCACCTAGGGAAGACATTCCAGGAGATGATTTGCAGGCCAATTACCTGGATGAAACCGAGGAGGAATGGAAGATGCAATTCGATGGATCTTCGGCAGAAAGGAAGGGAGGAGCATGGGTTGTTCTTTCAAAAGGGATGGAAGAGATTTTACTTTCCTACAAACTAGATTTCCCTTGCTCTAATAACGAGGCAGAATACGAGGCATTGGTACTAGGGCTTCTAGAGGCTCTTCGGAGGGGAATTCATTCACTCTGCATTAAGGGTGACTCGAACTTAGTAATTCAGCAGGTAAATGGAGAATATGCATTAAAACACATGAGCCTGGCGCCCTATAGAACAATCATTCAAAGGCTCCTCAACCAGTTCCATCGGACCAAGATCAGGAGACATCCCAGAACGATGAATCGCCATCCGAACGCCTATGCCACTATAGCCCAGAAGATGATAATGAAAACCAATGAGACTACAGTTGTGATCCAACGAAGAACAGCTCCTTCGGTAGTACAGTCAATACTACCGATGGAGGAAGAGGTGGGCTGGAGAAGAGATATTAAGAAGCAACTGGAGTCTGGTGAGGGGGTGATGCAGCTAGGAGAGTTGGCCTAATATTTTACATGCCAGGGAAATCTCTATTTCAGAAATACAGGAGGATGGTTGTCAAGATGCGTCAGCCCAGAGGAGGCCGAGCAAATATTGAGGAAAATGCATGAGGAGCACTGCGAAATGACTGAGATACCTCTATATAGGAGAATTCAAAGGGAGGGGTATTTCTGGCCTAGAATGAAGCAAGATGCGGCAGAGCTACAACGGAAATGCAACAAGTGTCAGCTATTCTTTGAAGCAGCTGAGTGCCACTTTATTGAAGCTCAAACGGACTGGAGGCAGCCCTACATCGACTTCATTCAGGAGGAGGTTGTCCCAACGGAGAAAATAGATGCAATGGGTCTGAGGCGAAGGGCTCCAAGGTTCTACGTCTAGGAGGGGCAGCTTTATCGAAAGGGGTACTTTAACAGGCCCTTGCGATGTGTCACGAAGGAAGAAGCAGTGGAGGTCCTCAAATAAGTGCACGATCCAGCACATATAGGAGGAGCCAAGTTGTATGATCAGTTGATGACATTGGGGTATTATTGGCCAACAATGGAGAAAGACTCTGCGGAGTTTGTTCGAAAATGCAAGGCTTGCCAACTTCATGGGAATATGATCCATGCCCCATCGGCAGACTTGCACTCTCTATCAACGCCCTATCCATTTCATACTTGGGCATTCGACCTAATAGGGGCAATCCACCCCTCTTCGAGAGGCAATATATGGATACTAGTAGCAACAGAATGCTTCACAAAATGGTCCGAGGCAATACCACTCAAACGGGCAACGGCTGGGGTGGTGAGCAACTTCATCAGAGAATACATCATTTGCCGTTTTGGGATCCCAAAAGTAATTCTCTCTGATAATGGGACCCCCTTCATCAATTTTGAAGTAACAATGCTCACGAACAAGTACTCCATTGTTCATCACACTTCGACGGTGGCATACCCAAAGGGAAATGGCCAGGCCGAAGCAACTAACAAAACCCTGATTAATATTTTGGCCAAAATGATGGAAGACTTTCCAGGGGCGTGGGATGACAAGATACTAGCAGTCTTGTGGGCCTATCGAATAACCAAGCGAAAACCCACGGGATACACGTCGTTCTCTCTTGTTTATGGCGCTGAGGCAATCCTCCCAGTAGAATTGGAAGTTTCCTCTGCTCGTTACGCCTTGAGAAGTAGCATGCTCCCTCATAGTAGACATGTACAGCTGGAAGCGTTGGATGAGCACAGAGATAACTCGATGCAACACTTTCAAATATATACGAAACAACTCTCCAGGGCATATGACAACTTGGTGAGACCAAGGAAGTTCGTGGAAGGAGACCTCGTATTGAAAGCGGTAGTGAAGCACATCCGGGGACTTCCTCTACCAAAGTTCGCATCCAACTGGGAGGGACCTTTCGTTGTGAAGGAAGCTCATGACTCGGGATGTTGCTTAATTTCGAAGTTGGAAGAAGACAAGCCATTTAAGATTAACAATAAGTGGCTGAAGGTTTATCATGTGTAAACAACCAAGTTTGAACTGATGTTATGTCTAGCTATCGTTATAAATATACAAGTTTTGGGTGACATTTATTTTAGCGTAATGGAAGAATTGCAGAAATACAAAACTCTATAGCACACAACAACAGTCACAACACGCGAAGGGATTGAAAAGTATATGTTCTTCATTCGTAAATAATAGAGCATTACAAAATTTCTTTTGGGAGATATTACCCAAGAATTACATAGATAAAAGCAGCAAAGGATCTGCATACAAGAAGTAACTAGTCTAAAAGAAAAGATAAATCTGAGGAAGAGAAAAAATCTCTAGGAAGGCCCGAAGAAGCTTCTGTGAAAGACCGTTGGGCGTTAATAGAAACCTCCAGCCTTGTTTGCACTTGTGTATGTTCGATCAGGAGTCTCTCACGCTTCAGTTTGACCAGGCACAAAGCTTCTTCGGCATCCTTTACCTCTTGATCCACTGCTTCCAAAAGGGGTGCCAATGCGACCAACCTAGCTTCCTGGTCCTCCTGGTGCTTTCGTAACACTTCCCTCTGGCCGATCAGTTGCTGGTTCTTTAAAGTCTTCAGATACGTTATAAGCCAGTCAAAACGGAAGCCATCACGTCCCAACTCCTTCAGAAAACCCAGAAATTGGTTAAGAAGGGATCTGGTAACACTTGCAGTAGGGGTACCGGCAATTTTAGCAACAACGATCATCATGCCTTGCAGTCTGTGACTCATCACATGAATATTGGAGCGCAGACAATCTGGTGTGAAGGTCTCAGGGTGGCGATTCACCAGCTGCTCGATCACCAAGCGATGGTTGATAGGCATTTGAGGAGACTGCCGAAGCACCATTAGGCAGAACGCATGAGGAGCCAGGTCGGGAAGAGGCAGTTCGCACCCAGACTCGCTCTCGGCTGCAGCACCAGTCGTAGAACCTTGATCATCATGAATAGAATTTTCCGAAACATCATGTTCTCAGAAGGGCGAGCCTACAGGTGAGAGAATTGGGGGCGAATTTTCCCGAGCAACCTGAAAAGAAGTACCCCACATGATGAAATTATGAATAAAAAAACTTAACAAGTGTTTTCGTTGTTAAGTCACCGTTATAAGGTGGAGTTTATGGAAAAAATCTTAACAAGTGTTTTCGTTGTTAAGTCACCGTTATAAGGTGGAGTTTATGGAAAAAACTTAACAAGCGCTTTCGTTGTTAAGTCACCGTTATAAGGTGGAGTTTATGAAAAACTTAACAAGTGTTTTCTTTGTTAAATCACCGTTATAAGGTGGAGTTTATGAAAAAAACTTAACAAGTGTTTTCGTTGTTAAGTCACCGTTATAAGGTGGAGTTTATGAAAAACTTAACAAGTGTTTTCGTTGTTAAGTCACCGTTATAAGATGGAGTTTATGAAAAAAAACTTAACAAGTGTTTTCATTGTTAAGTCATCGTTATAAGGCGAAGTTCAAGAAAAATCTTATGAAAAAATCATAAGATGGAGATTATGGAAAATCTTAACAAAAGTTAGCAAGAAAAATATACCTCAGTCACAACGGGAGCATATGAGGCAACGATAGGGACAGGAACCGTTGGGGGAGAGATTACTACCCCAGAAGCCATAACGGGGTCCCTGGACGCAGAAGCCTCCACGCTTGGCAAAACTCTATCACCCGTATAGGGCACAAGGGCCATCATACGGGATTCATCATGCGAAGACACTGAGCCCTCAAACAAAGCCACATCAGGAGGGGGTGTAAACACACCAACCTGGGCCCTCACTGCAGGAGTTGGTGCAAGATCAGGAGAAAACTGTGCACAAAGCCAAGTGTTAGAAAAGAAGAATGGGCACAGAACATATGAAGAAATACTCCTACGTGTTACTTACCTCAGTTATGATACAAAAAAGAGGAATGACAGTCATAGGTCTCATCAGCGTCGTCGGAAGAAGAACGCTTGCCAACAACGAAGATATTTCAACCTGGGGTACCTGAAATATATCAGAATTCAGCAAGCCAAATAAGAAAGGAGTGGGACCGAAAAGACTACAACAAATATACTATAGAGGAAATCATACCTCGGGCTCACTCTCCAGAACAAGAATAACGGGGAGAGGAACCTCAGGTCAGGCCTGTAGATCATAAGGGGCCGAGGGTGTTATCTCGGATTGTGTTATTTCGGGTGGTGTTACCACTTCAGGCGAGGAATCACCTCCCCCAACAACCTCCCTCACACGTTGACTGCCAGAACATCGATAATAGGTAAGCCCCGTCATGGGAGAACGGGGAGGAGTCACATCGGTATGAGGTGCACCGAAGCGTCCCCCCACAAAAGGGCTTACGGGAGGGCTAGAGGGGTCTGGTCTTTCTATTTCAACTCCCTGCACCACATTTGTCAAAAAAAAAGAGAAGGAAAATATATGTATAAGTAAAGACAGTCCTCCTTAAGCAAAAGGGAGATAATAACTAAATCAGGCATACATACCTCCGATTCAGAAGGAGAACGAGAAGGCACGACCACGGGCGAAGAAGGAAGAGTAACAGCAACAGATGGGGTAGGAGTGGAATGCACCTCAGGAGTCCATTTCTTCTGGGATTTGGTGCCCAGAGTCTTCTTCCTTGATCATGTTGCGCCAGTACTGCCCCCTTCAGGAACCCTGGAGCTCTTCCTCCTTCTGGCCGTTGGCTCTGAAGGATCCACCACCACCGTGGGGAAAGCAACGGAGGAAGCGACAATGACTGCATGCCGTTGATACTCGGCATTTATTCGGTCTAGTTCTGCTTGGGCCTCCCTCCTTACACGCTCAGCCATCTCAGCAGGCATGAGAGGTGGAACGGAGGCTATGGGAAGAGCCGCCACGGGAGTTTGGGGCTTCTGGGACTTCAACTTGGATGACCCACTCTTGGCAGTTTTTTCCCTCTTAGCAGGTGGTGGAGAAGCCCCCTCGTGGGTAGTAGCTGCAGTAGAGGGGGCAGCCTTCTTTGGAACAGTAGGAGTCCTTGGTCTTAGCGTTGCAATTGGGACCATGGGGAAAAGTGGGGGAAGCTCGGTAGGAGGTGCTTTGTGGGTTGAACTTAGGGGGAATTCTATCCCAAGCACAGAGTTTCCTTTTAGCCCCAACTCCAGGGCAGAAAATGAAGAAACGGGAGGGTACACCGACTCTCTCTTAACGAACTTAGCAATTTTAGCTATTTGTTTCGGCCAATACTTGGTGGCAAATAAAGGGGTCACATCCCCATGTCTAGTAATACTGGGAATGGTGACACGCCCAGCCATTGTTGAACATATCCCCCACGCAGCAGTCGAAGAAAATAAGGAGCATGCCTCGCCAAAGGAGACTTTGGGGTTTGACGATTGAAACACTGGACGTGGCACCCCCTAGTCAAACCCAAACTGACGGCTGCATCGGTTGGGATTATAATGCTCGCTCGTGTATCCCCACTCGGTGTAGGAGGGCAGATATCCAGGAGAAAGCAGAAGAACCACGGCAAGCGAGGGATCCTCAATGTCGGGGGAAGGGTCCTGTATCACTCTGGCATCTTGATGAAAAAATTCACAAGTGTGAAAGAAGACCTCCTCCTAATAAGGCCTCATGACAAAGCTCTCGAAACGGTCAATCACAGAAATCAACTCCTTTCGGCTTTGTCTCTTATGGTAAATGAAAGACCGAGGAGGCAAAATTGTTTCACCCGAAGGAGGACTGTTGGGCTTGGCCGCTATGGCAGGAAAATGGAAGTAGAGAACGCTGGTCAAAAGAACGTTGTTCGCAAAACTGGACAAGTTATAACGACCAATAGAGCGTTCCATGTCAAATAAAGCCCTATCCAACCAGGTGTACAGGGATCCCAAGGAAATTGGAGCCAGGGGAAGCTTTATGCCTCGAGCTAAGCGAAGAGACAGGTTGATAAGGTCTCTTCGGGGCTGGTCGTTGGGCTTGCTCGTCAAAAGGAAACGGGACAGAATTACAAGAATGTAAGCGGGAAGCTCCAGCGGCGTACCTTGACCAGGGGCAGTTGATGAAGAACTGCCTTCACTAGAAATCTTGAAGAAATAATTGATCAAGGGAGAAAAAGTAGCTTTGTTGGAAGAACCGATGCAGCTTCGGCATATGCGATCCAACTCCAAACGATCTGCAGTCTCTTGAGCATCAAGAGCCTCATCGGTGTAAGGCTCATGGCCTGTTGCATCGAGGCCTAGGATCTCACACACGTCCTCCAGAGTTATGGTAAACTCACCCCACGCAGCGATGAACGTATGAGTATCCACGTTCCATCGAGAGACCAGGATAGGAAGGGCAGCGTTGTTCTTTGATAGAGTAAACTCACCAAACCATCTAGCCCATTGCAGCCCGATCTTAGTAAGGACATCAACATTATAACTCTGCATGTGAGAGTTCCAAGCAGCAAAGTGCGCGGGAGATCCCCCGGATGATTCGAAATCAATATGGGACCATGGGAAGTCCTCTCGCTCCAAGCAAAATCTGAGAGTTCCTTCTGGGGGCAGAAATCCCCACTTAGATAATTCTTCATCCTCATCACCCAACAGGAGGGCGTCAAACTTGGAGGAAAAATAGACAGCCTTACAGGCAACAGCAAAGCCATCACCCTCCCCAAAAATGGGAGAGCGGCGGTAAAACCTCAGTTGTTCCTGGCGAGCAGCACCCAGGGCAGAGGCAGCGGTGGTGGTGGAAGACGGAACACTGGTGGCAGACACGGTGGGGTTGCTTGAAGACGCCATGGCAAACAATGAAACCGTAACAGAGAAAGTTTCGAGAAAAAAGGGATTGAGAGCGAGAATGGAGAATCACGATCACAAGTGGTGGTATAGAAGATGAAGAATAAATCTCTTGCAACAATGGAGTCTCTCTCTCTCTTTCTAAAAAAGAAATGCCAATCTGAAGAAGATAATAACGGAGTAAGAAAAAACAAAGGAGAAGGTTCAAAGTATTTTGAATATGGTTGTTTGAAAATCTCGAGTTTTGGCGTTTAGATTTCCCAACCCTCGCACGTGCACGGCCGCCTATAATCATTTCACATGACCACGTGGCATCTTGGGAAGGGCTTTGACAGTTGAGAGGACTGCGCCACCTCATTAATGAAGTGACGTCTGGGGAACACTAATCGTTACCTTCCTATACAAGCTTGAGTTTTGGCGCCAATAAAATTTCTTGTCAGACTTATCCCTTAAAGCCCCAACGAAGAAGATGTCCCAATGGTTCTGCATAAAGGAAAAAGGCCTGAATATTTTCACACAAAGAAAGGTCCATCGATTTGAGACATTTCGTGTAGACATTTCTTGTTCCAACAAATCCCTCCACGAGGGGGAAAATGTAGAGGGGGCTTGAAGGTAATCTTGACATTAGGGACAAATCCCCAGTTAGCAACAGTGTTTGAGATTATGCAACCGAGGTAGCTCAAGTGTGGCAACTCAGCAAGATAGCTCGGCGTAGCAGTTCATATTTTAGCTTGTTCTATTAGTCATATTGTATCTTTGTTTATGTTGACTGTAATGAAGTAACGATAATAATAAAAGAGTTTGTATGAGGTCAAACGGTACTCGCGAGAGACCAGGCTTGGCAGGGCCTGGGAGAGCTTTCATGCTCTATCGGATGACCTCACCGTGGGAACTTTAGAGGGACCTGGTTTGGAGGTTTGAGAAGTAAGGCACCGTTGGGGCTTGTCCTGACCATACTAGATACACCTGGTAAAACACCGAGGGACCCTGGCCATGGAACCTCAAGCGGAGCAGCTTGGAGTTCCATCGGGCGTTGAGTTATGAACCAAGTAGCCCTCTACTTAATGTCACATCTACTGTAGGTGATGTCACTAGCCAGTTAAACAATGTCAGACCCGCGCTTGAGTAAACCACCGTGGTATTTGGGGCTGTCAGGCAGTTGGTGAGCCACCTCTGCGGCAACAAACCCCCTGACACACAGTGGTTAGGCAAAAGGCATGTCTTGGCATTTAATGTTTATGACGTGCAGACAACTAGTGCATCAGGCATTTAATGTTGTGACATAAAGTATGAGGGATGTCTTTTCATATTTTTAATGACTGAGTTGCCTCGGGGGTGGTGTGGAGGGATATTTAAGGACCCCAGCCACCTTTGAGGAAGGAGAGACTTTTTGAGAGTTCAAAAGTTATTGCAAAACCAGAGAGCTTACTCACTCACCATTGTCATTAATTATAAGCTTTTAATACTTGACAGAGATTCTTGAGGGTGTTTGGTGTGTCTCTACCTGCCTATCAAGGTGTATCTAGGATGTTTACTTCTCTCTCCCTCTAGCTAAGCCACTTCTAAAGTTCATTATTATTCCCTAAGTTATACACGAGAGACTTTGTGAGCCTAAGCTGAGTCTATCTTCATTGGGTCCATGTTTATATGTTCTGTCATTAATCCAAAGCTTTGGCTAAACTAACTTGTCACTACCATACTGAATAGCGGTTACGCCTCCATATATAATCTAAAGTACCCTCCTACATTTGGCGACTCCGCTGGGGAGGCATCCTTCTAGATAAGGAGTATGGCGCAAGATAATGCTACTCGGAGACTCAATTTCGATGACATTCAGCATAATGAAGAACAAGCTGCGAGAGAGCAAGAGGCCCTAGGAGATGGGGCTCCTCGAGTAGAGGTACCTCTGGCACCAGTAACGATAGGCATCCCAGGGGTCGCCCAACCTCCTGTGATCACGGGGTTGGGATCCGCTCAGATCGCCCTCCTCATGAGCAAGTTTCACGAGTTCTTGTAAACTCTGGTGGCTTCAACTATGCTGGGAGGGTTAGAGGCTAACGCTTTCGTAACACCAGGAGTAGCCCCAACGGTCCCACCAGGGGCAGGTGTTACAAGAGCGGTCCCAGCAAGTGTACCCTATGTTGTGAATCCAGCTGTGGGTACCTCAGGAGTTTCAACGGCACCACCGGTAACGTTCGTGTCGGTTACAACGAGCGCTCGGCCCTCTGCCCCATCGCTGGTGACCCTAGTAGCCTCGCCCATGGAAGAAATGAGAAAAGAGATGCAGAAGGAGATGCTAAAGTTCATGCAGGCTTCCTCGCAGGCTGTGGGCGAGGTGGCTTCGGTCTACGATGATTTTCGAACACCTTACTCCCAGGAATACAATGACGAGCCCTACCCAAAGGAGTATATTCCCCCTACCTTTGAAAAATACTCAGGAAAGGGTGGCAACCCGAAGGAACACATTAAGCGTTTCGTTGAACATTTAGGAGCGCACTGCAATGATAAAAAACTTAGATTAAGGGAGTTCTCCAAATCCCTGACTGATAAAGCATACATTTGGTACTCACACTTGCCCCCCAATAGTGTCTCTACGTGGGAGGAGATGCATTTATTGTTCGTCCGGAAGTTCTTCTTGGCAGAAGATGAGTTCACCCTAACCCAACTTGGCAGGGAGAGGCAAAGGCCAGGAGAAGAGGTAGTGGCCTATATTCGAAGGTTTAGGGAAAGGTCCCTCGATGTAAGGGAAGAAGCTAAGGAGGCCAGGTTACTACAGATCTGTGCTGAGGGATTACTTACTGAGTATATCTGTCACCTACTCAATGAGACACGCGAGGGAACATTTTCAGCATTCTTAAAATCCACAAGAAATATCTCTTTGGTGGTGCGACCTAGCCCGGTAGTAGCTCCCATGGTGTTCAGACAGCCGATACAACCCATTGGAGGAAGGTCTCAAGCCCCACGGGTGGGATATATCGAGAGGGAAGATGGGGGCAAGGCCTAGAGGAAGGACAACAAAAGAAAGTTCGGAAGAGATAGAGAAGACCCGCCACCGTTACTTTGTACGGTGGAGGAGGCTGTGAGTTGCTATAACGCAATGGTCCAAGGCGGAACGGTTTATGAACCAAAAGGTGTTCCGGCAGAAGAGCCCGACGCAACAACTAGGGCTGACCCCAAATATTGTCAGGTTCATCGAAAGGTCCAGCATCCAACAGAGAGCTACTTCACGATGGAAGGATCATCGATAAGTACATGAAGGCAGGGACATTGCAAATTCCCCAGCAGAACGTTAACAATAACCCACTCCCGGCGCATGGGGCCAATCTAGTAACGGCCTATGATAAGGAAGCAGAATGGAGGGGGGAAAGGCAACGACGAAGGAGTTCGATGAAGCACTGGAGCATTGCAGTAGGGGAATGGCTAACATAGTTCTAGCTTATGATGAAGCGAGTGCTAGGGACATAGAAGACGCCTACAGCGTGGGGGGTGAGGAAACGGACCCAGTTGTAGAATATAGCGCAGTTTCAAAATCTCCAAAGTTCACTTGGTTCTTCGACCAAGTGGGAATCCCAAAAGAGAGAAGAATGGAGATAACTCAGGCGATCTTAGATATTGCAAGGAGAAATGCAGTCCCCTCGATAAGATGGAAGGGACCCATGGCTAGGCTGGTAAAGAAGTTCCTATCAGAGGTAACGTTCAGCGATGCGGATAGAGCTGTAAGGTTCCCCCATAATAGGCCTCTGTATGTAACCGCTAGTGTTAACGGGGTCAGCTTTGCAAGGACTCTTATGGATGGAGGTGCTTCCATCAACATTATGCCAATCAACTCCTTCCACACGGCCAATATTCCTGAAGAAAGGTTGGTTCCCATGCCCTTGGTAATCTCAGGCTACGATAATCAATCTTCCAAATCCATCGGGTATGTAAATGTGGGAATAGTAATGGGAAATCTGAGTTCCCATATCATGTTCCATGTAATAGAAAGCGCAACTTCCTATCATTTGTTAATAGGAAGAGTATGGATGCACAACCAAGGGTTAGTTCCCTCAACGTACCATCAATGTGCTATGGCGAATATCAAGGGGACAGAAGTGACTATTAGGGCAACTAAGAGGCCTTTCACTGTCGAAGAAGCACACTTGGTGGATGCAGCCTTTTATACAGAGCTCGAAGAGGACATGCGAGTTCTAACAAGAAGAATGGAGGGAGCATGGGTCCCCTCGATTAGAGAAAGAATGGGACCTTTAAATCAGAGTGGCGAAGGGGGGAGGATCGAAGAAACATATCGGGCCGTCCTATGTATAGATTCATTCTTTTATAACGATTTGTGACTCGATAAACCCTTACATTATATTTTAAATTATTATTTTTTAGGAACATTCCTAAGGATGAATTCATTCCGTCCTTTTCCATGATGCAAGTTGAATGGTTCCATATCTATCCATATTATGCATATAATCCCACACTTCACGAAGTCTAACAGTAGAAGACTAACACATGCCCATGAGAGATTGAAAGGGTGGGATAGGTTCCTAACACGTTCCCATTTCGTAACTTAGTCTCCGGACCTTTGAACTACTTGGTTTTGCATGCATCCATGTTGTCCTTAACGCTATTCTCTCGAAGAGAAAAAAATATTTCTTTTGCCTATTTTGTGCAAAATAGGTTGGTGAATATATCTCTATATATTACCCCACATTGACGACGGGCGTTCCCCCTGAGAAAGGGAGCAATCCCGCATGCACTCCAGAGGGAATCCGTCTCATCCCCCCTCGGGATGGACATGGTAATATGTCCCTTTATTGAGATCATAGGATTGATTTGTGATTGGGAAGTGGTCTAAATGAGGTCGGAGATTGACCTTGGGACGTTTGTCCTCGTCTTAGGATAGTTGAGGGGTCTAAGAGCCTTTAAAATATCTAGGGTTAAATAATGTATCATCAGTGATTCATTTATTATTTCTTGCAAAGATTGCAAAGGGCAACCCTTATCTGTTACATAAGTTAGGGGTAAGGTTATTACTAACCATCGATATTCTAGTCATAATTAGATTTTTATTGGGAAAGATCTTGCAAGTGGTCGGGGACATTAATGGGATATATCTTGGCATTGAAGAGACTAAAGTGTCAGACTTTGGTGCCTATAAAGGAGGCCCTTGGTCTAGCTTAAATTCTTAACCATTAATTCTAGATATCTTCTTTCTCTATAACTCATTATGTAAATTTTTTCCCTTTTTTTCTAAAAAAGTATATCGAAAATATTTCCCCTTCCAAGGTCTTAGACCCAAAATGTTTATCTAGGGTTGGGCTTTATGTGTCTCTTCCTCAAACTATTACGTAAGGGGCTGAGGCCTTTGAACATATTCCCACTTAGACCATTTCTTCTGGTACTATGGTGATTACTTACTTGGGTCCAATGACCTTAAGTTCACATATGAATCCCACTTGGCTTCTCGAATAACCGAGCAAGACTTGGTGGATATCTAGAAGAATTCCTAAATACCGGAGACTATGACTCTAAGGGTCACATGCCCTAATAAGAAGGATTTCTCTATGGTATCCTAATATGTGTGATTCAATGAATTCTTCCTCCAATATGGGGCGTGGTTTCACTTATCACTACCTATGGTGAGATCTTAAAAGCCAGGGGAATATCCCCTTCTTAATTGGTGGCTAATTCCTAGAGATCTTTGATAGCCATTGTCTTGGCCTTCAAGGAAGCACGGTTTAAAACCATGCCAGATTGTTATTTTTAGTGCAGTGTTTGCATCTTAAACACTTTAGGGTGAAACTAGGGGGTGGGAGCTTTTCGATATGTATAGAAAAACATTTTTCACCTAAAGTCACTCTAAAAACAAATGCCTAAACCCCTTTATATAGAAAACACGTTTTTTGAAGAAACATATTTTTGAGAAATCTTAAGTGAACAAAAAAAATACCTCGTTCAACCAAAAATTCTAAATCATTCGAACTAATTTAAAAGCCCGATTTGTAAGGACAAAATTTTATAAATGTCCGGGTAGAATCTAGGAATTTTTTATTTTCCCTAGATCACAATTTGTATGTCTGATAACGCTACATTCGGCACGTCATCACGATCATCCACGACGGCCTTTATCTGAATCCATGCATCCATCATCTTCACACGTGTATCATTGCTACATGCTATGCACTGCTCAACCGTTTCCCAAAACTTCACGACGCACTATTAATAAAATAATTAATTGGAGTTGTTTATATTTGCATAATTATTTGGGAATTTTTTAGAAAATATTTTTTTGAAGTCTGAAATTATATTTTATCAAATGCCGAATTTTTTCTAAGCTGAAATGGATTTTTTTGGTAGGCGTGCTCGCTCAAATGACTGGCACTGTCATTCACGCGAGATAAGCATGTCGCGCGATCTCGTTCGAACGACAGCTGTCTTTGTTCGAACGACATCAGATCTCATTCGAATGATGATGATGACCTCGATTTTTGTGTCAATATTTTGTCACCACTACTTAGTGGCCAAGTCTCTTTTCCAGCATGTTGAGCAAATTCTGGCACCAAAACGGCCCTCTTTTGCGAGAATTGTTTTTTAGGCTATTAAGCATCTTTATAAAAGGAAAACTCATTCCCATTTATTCGGTGCACACCATAAACCTTCAAGTGATTTATTTTACTCATTTAGGAGTATTTTGTTGAGAATCCGATCCCTTCTTCATTGCTGCCCATCTAGAATTCTTGTGCGAGATTCGAGCCGACGACATCGGAACCGACACCTACGGGTATTTTCATATGCCACACTTATTTTCATTATAATCCGTGTAACTATTCTTTACAAATTATAGTGAAAAAAATCTGGTTTTGCCCAGCGGGGATTTTTCCTGATATCCTGTGTCACATGCTTATTTATTTATGGGATGACACACGCACACACGTAGGTGCATGTTTAGGAACTGTATTTATTTCGTTCAAAAATAGACTTTAATTAAATATGGTTTAATTGGAAACTTGTGAATTATTTTTATTTCAATATCACACACCGCGCGTTTGGTTTTTACGACCCTTCAAATTGGTATCAGAGCAGGTTGCACTAATTTATCGCGTATTCCTTTTTTCGCAAAATCGTGTGATATTGATTTTTTTTGAAAAAACAGTTTTGGGTTTATTCGCAGTTTTTTTTTCAATGGAACCTTCATTTAATATGATGCCTATTTTTTACGGGTCTAATTATGCCTACTGGAAAGCTCGTATGAAATATTGTTTAAAATCCATTGACGAGCGTGTTTGGTTGCTTTGTGAAAATGGGTAGACACCTCCCACGGTCACCGTTGATAATATCACCTCTTTAAAACCCATGTCAGCCTGGACTGAAGATAATTTTAAAATGTCTAATTTTAATTCCCGTGGTCTGAGTGCTATTTCTAGAGCCGTCACTCCTGACGAGTTTCATCGAATTATGACGTGCTCCACGTCTAAAGAGGCATGGGATGTTTTGAAACTGACACATGAGGGTACGAACGCGGTTAAAGAATCAAAGTTACAAAATTTGGCCTCCCAATTTGAGACTATCACCATGTGTGAGTCTGAATGCTTTGATAATTTTTATGCACGTTTGTCGGACATTGTTAACACCTGTTTCAATTTGGGTGAGGTGATTGATAACACGCATGTCGTTAAAAAGATTTTGAGATCTCTTCCAAAACGCTTTATTCCTAAAGTGACTATTTTGAACTCTTTGGGAAATTTGAAATCACTTAAGTTGGAAGAACTTGTACGAGATCTTCAAACCTATGAGATTGACATGTTTCCCCAAACCATTAACGCTAAGGATAGAGGCGTTGCTTTAAAGACTCATTTTAAGAAAAAGAAAGAAAAAGTTTGTGAGTCCGATTCTGAGAGAGACTTTGATGATTTGGCCTTATTTGTAAAAAATTTCAAAAAGTTTCTCAAAATTTCTAAAGAAAATTCTTCCAATAAAAAGAGATTTTTTGATAAAAATAAAAAGAAAGTAAAGGCCAAAGAAAGAGGTGAGAGGGAAAAAGAGAGTGACTCAGATGAGGAGTGTGAGGAGGAGTTTGAGAACGTGACTTGTTTTGAATGTGGGGGTAAGGGCATAAGTCATTTGAGTGTCCTACGTGGCTTAGAAATAAAGAAAAGAATGTAGTCATGCCCGCTACACTTAGTGATAGTAGTGAAGGTGAGGGTGATAAGACTAGTGGTGAGAAGTTTGTCGCTTTTCCAAGTCGTGTGAGCACACCATATTTGTCCCACAATAGTGATGATTTGAGCGCTTCAAGTGAGGGAGAATGCGAGATTGAAAGTGGAGATATGTACACCGAGACCTTGAAAACAAAGAAGTATAATAGAAATTTAGGTCGTCGGGTTTTAGATTTGGAGAGAGAGAAGGAGTTTTTAAAAGAGTTTGCACATTTAGGTGAGCAAGTTATGTTTTTGGTAAATACTTCACAAGATTTTGTGGAGGTTTTTCATAAGTTGTTACCACCATTTGAAAACCCCTCCGCACCTCACGATTGAGGTTTAACTTGTTTACTAGCGTAGGATGATTTTAATGATGCATTTTTTTTTCCTATTGCCAGTATGTATCTTTTTTGTATAAATTTTTATTTTTTGAAAAATACAAAAATATTTTACTTTGATAAAATTTTTGAAAATCCAAAAAGAGTTTTTGTATTTTGATTGCACTGTTTATGGATAGACACTTAGGATGACCAAGTCACAACATCATTCCATAATTTTTATGTGACTATTTGATATTGTTTTGAGACAATATATCAAGTCATCTTTGTGTTTTATAATGTTTGGAGTCATTAAGATGTAATTAAGTGTTACTTCCTACATGTTTGACTCATGATTTCCTTTATTGCACACATGCACGAATTTGTTTGATTATTGTGCTTGTCTTATCACATGTTGGTTGGGTATTTTCACTTCAATCATGTCCTTAAAACGAACCAAGCATGATAAAACTTGATAAGAAAGGTTGTGTGCTTTATTTGAAAACGGGGAAGGACTACAAAAGGTTCATTGGGCCTTTGTGAATATTAAGTCACCGTTAAAACGAACCTAAAAAATTGCGGTATTTTATTATCCGGGGTTCAAAGAGGTTAAAAGAGACCGAAAAAATTTAAATGTAATAAAAATAAATACATGCCAAATATGGGCCAAATAGGATTTTTGCACTAATTCTCCAAAGTTTGAGAATTTAGTTTATCACCTCTAAAAGAAAATATATATGAGGGTGTTTGGTTGGAGATTTTATAATGGGTTTACACGTCCCTGAAAATCTTGAAAAAGCGCTAAATAGTTTTGTACGTTATTGGTGTGGAAATCACTTTAAATTTGATTTGTTGATTTGTATAAGACGATGTCATCTAAATTCAACATTTTTTACACCTTAGGATACTTTTGATGTTCATTCGTTAGGAGTACACATATTCATCGTGCACATATGATTGATTGAGTTTATTTTCCTATCGAATGTGTTCACACCCATACTTTCCATTTCCATGACTTGGGTATTTGAGTTTATATCCATGGTATGATTTTTTTTTTGTACCTTATTTTTGTGTCAATTTTTTTTGAAAAATTCAAATATAGAAGATTTTTTTTGGTGACATTTACCATATTCTTTGTTGTATATTTTGGGTTGAAATTTAAAAAAAAATTGAAAAATAAAAAATAGAAGATTTTTTTGGTGACATTTTCCATATTTATGCTTCTCATATCTATCTATTTTGGGACATCATAAAAAGGGGGGAGAATGAATTAAGGGGGAGTAATTATGTTGATTTATCAATGATTTGCTTAAGCTTAAATGATCTTTGATTTTTGCATATCATTATAAATCAAACTGTTGCGTGTCACGGGTATTTGTTTTTTCTCATGTGTGTAGGTACAAAGTTGATATCTATTGGATTGCACACCCTAATGAGAAAAGCTTTGGGAGTTTCTGAAGTGTTGAAGATTTGAAGATGTTCAAGTTTGATTGAAGACATGTTATTTAGTATTCTCAGTTTGATGGTTTAATGGGAATATTATCTTATATGTCATTTTTTTTTGGGAGATTGCATAATTCGAATTTTTTATGTATGTACCGGCATAGACATAGGGAGAGATTTGTAAAGATATAACTTTATAAATGTCCGGGTAGAATCTAGGAATTTTTTATTTTTCCTATATCACAATTTGTATGTCTGATACCGCTACATTCGGCACATCATCAGGATCATCCACGATAGCCTTTATCCGAATCCATGCATCCATCATCTTCACACGTGCATCATTGCTACATGATACATACTGCTCAACCGTTTCCCACAACTCCACAACGCACTATCAGTAAAATGATTAATTGGAGTTATTTATATTTGCATAATTATTTGGGTATTTTTTAAAAAATATTTTTTTGATGTCTGAAATTATATTTTATCAAATGCCGAATTTTTTCTAAGCTGAAATGGATTTTTTTGGTAGGCGTGCTCGCTCAAACGACTGGCACTGTCATTCGCGCGAGATAAGCATGTCGCACGATCTCGTTCGAACGACAGTTGTCTTTGTTCGAGCGACATCAGATCTCATTCGAACGACGCCACCAACCTCGATTTTTGTGTCAATATTTTGTCACCACTGCTTAGTGGCCAAGTCTCTTTTCCAGTATGTTGAGCAAATTCTGGCACCAAAACGTCCCTCTTTTGCTAGAATTGTTTTTTAGGCTATTATGCCTCTTTATAAAAGGAAAACTCATTCCCATTTATTCGGTGCACAACATAAACCTTCAAGTGATTTATTTTACTCATTTAGGAGTATTTTATAGAGAATTCGGTACCTTCTTCATTGCTGCTCATCTGGAATTCTTGCGGGAGATTCCAGCCGACGACATCAGAACCGAAACCTACGGGTATTTTCGTATGTCACACTTATTTTCATTATAATCCATGTAACCGTTCTTTACAAATTATAGTGAAAATAATATGGTTTTGCCCTGCGGGGATTTTTCCTAATATCCTGTGTCACATGCTTTATGTATTTATGGGATGACACATGCACACACGTAGGTGCATGTTTAGGGACAGTATTTATTTCATTAAAAAATAGACTCTAATTAAATATGATTTAATTGAAAACTTGCGAATAATTTTTATTTCAATATCACACACCGCGCGTTTGGTTTTTACGACCCTTCACGGTTAAATGGACAACCAATCTCTTTTGAACCATTTTCGAACGATTTTATTTCTATATTCCAAAAATGTCATTTAATGCTCGTTTGAAGCTCGTTTGAACGAGCTGCCAATTTTGTTCAAACAAAACCAGTAAAGTCATTAGAATGACTTTAAAACAAAAAATGTTTTTTTTCTAAAATCTTATAAAAATAGCTCCAAGCATTTATAAAAACAAACACCCTAAAAAAATTCTGAGGATCAAAATTCAAATGTGTTCATTCCAAATAGGTACTTGAAAACACGAAGATGCAAGTACACAAGGGGGATTGTGTATGAATCAATGCTTGTATAACAAGTGGAAGTTAGTATGTATGTAAGTATGCGACGACTTTGAAATAGTTTGATATTTATTTCATGATTGAGGAGAGGTAGAAACATAATGTGAGAGATAGGTGCATCTTTATTTCGATAACATGTCGGGAGATATATTATTGAGGCTAGTTGTCACGAGAAGGACTCGGTATTGCGCTTATGTACCCAAGAACACTTGGGACCAAAATATACATAGTTTGGTTGAGTATATGCATCTGAGATTTTGGTATGGGTTTGTGCGAGAAACTGTGTCTAGGATATAGTTTGATATCTCATTTGTTTTGTACGAAAGAGATGAGGGATGGGTACTGATATACCCGTTTATATCCTCAGCCTGGCTGAGGATTACCTCCAAACGTACGACCCCTCAGGGGCCGACCCTTCATCAGGCTCAAGACGACCCCTCAGAGGAACCGACCCTTCATCAGGCTCCAGAAGACCCTACGAGGGTCCGACCCCTCCAACGGGCTCCATACGACCCCTCAGAGGGGCCGACCCTTCGCCAGACTCTAGCCGACCCTACGAGGGGCCGACCCTTCACCACTCTCTAGACGACCCTACGAGGGGCTGACAGTACGAGGCCAGAATTGGGCCAGACTCACTACTGGAAGAAACTTTTCCCTCGGCCTCGGCTCATAGGCTGAGGGTGACATCATCACAGCGCGTGGTTTGGGAGACGCGTGGAACAGTGCGCGTGAGGCTGACATGGCACAGGGGAGACTGTTATAACAAAATCACACCCTCACGTGAGGGAATATTATGTCATCATTTGGCATCTACAGGTGTCAACAGGGGATTGGCTAGATCATGATTCACATGCACCATGCATACTTGGGGGGTACACTACACCCCCCAAGACCTATATATACTTGTCACCTACAACCCTACAGGGGATCGATCAATTAACTGTAGCCCTAGCTAAAACTCTGCTGGTACACACAGTAGAGAGAGAGAGAGAGGGTTATGTGCATTGTATCCAAGGCCATTAGTGCCCATACTTAGTGGATCACACACTCACAGTGGATGTAGGCCAGTTTGGCTGAACCACTATACATCAGTCTTATTTCCTCTTATACTCATCCCCTTTTACACACTTATACACTCATACATCTCTATGGCTGCCATGGCTGCTACTGTTTGAGCTCACTATCACTTATCCGGTGGTGCTAAATCTTAGCATCATCAGGTACTAATGGATTTTCGTCCTTTGAATTATGGATGCTTGAGTTTAGAAAATCACAGTTGTTTTAAGGGTTACACTCGCACTTCAGGTTAGTCATAATCATGAAAGGTGTAAGCCTTACATAAATAGTGGACCACCTTAATAACTATGAATATACTTATTTTTCTTCTAACAACTCAATGGAGAAAACTATTTTCAAGTAAGTTGACGAATAATCCATGGTTCATATATAGGTTGTGCAGAGTTTGTATGATTTTGAGCATTTGTATGGGGGTGCACGAGAGATCATGACATTGAAATAGTTTGATATCTCGCTTATAGTATGTATGAAAGAGGATGTAAGATAGAGGTTAGATATGGTTGCATTTATGTGGTGACAACATATCATAAGACATATTGTCGAGGTTCGAGCTTACGAAAAGGACTCAGTTTTGTGCATACATACTCATGTAGCCATGAGATAAAAACCTATATAGTTCATGTGTTCACGTACTCCAATGTCATATGTGTGCAAATGTAGTACTTTTACCTCCGCGACTTTCGTAAGTTCGGGTTTATGGTATTTTTATCTGGTATGATAAAACTAGCCACTCCCCAATTGTAAATCGGGATATTCATAATATTGCAGATATTATTGGGAAAAATTTTATAAGTTTTAAAAGTTTGATTATAAAGGTATGACTATTGAAGGATTTTTGGAAAATGTTAATGATCAAATGAAGAAATATTATTTTTATATTTCAAATGATAATGTCATTTTTACAAACTCTTAAAAGATAAAATGATTAGATTACTTAATGATGTAACACTGTCTTCAAAGGAAGAGTTGAAAGATAATAAGTATTTTGAATAGCATAATAGTTAGTCTCCTTTAACTAGCATTTTTTTGTTTTCAAGCAAGATACATGAGTAAATAAGAAAGGGAAAACTCAAGTTTCCAAAGTTAGGATTCAAACCAATGGATATTGACAAGGATCCTTTCCCAAATATCATTGATACTATAATGCATGTTGAGATTACCACATGGATAAAGCCAGTCATGACTTTTGGAAGAATACCAAAGGCAATACATTATTAGCAGAAGATAAGAAACCACATAGGGGACTAAAGGCTTGAAGAGTGGGCGAAATATGTCATAATTGTGGAGATTTTAATTACACCCACAAAGAAACAATGCCAAAAATTACATTCCCACATGATCATAAAAGGAAGATGAACCCATATTTCCCTCCAACTGCACCATCAATGGTTAATATTGGTAGAGGAAATTCAAGAGGACCAGATTACTATAATGCCTTCACACCAAGTCCCCATTATGTTGTTTCTAAACAAGCAAATTCACAAGTTGATATAGACCGTTAGCAATGAGGATTCATCACCACGAACAAAATTTTAGGCTAGAAGTTCATTTATAAGTTAGAAGGGAACCATTTGATCAATAAACCCAACTATAAAACAAACAACAACCCTAAGGGCTCGTTTGTGAGTTTTGTAGATAAAATAAATGAAAAGAAAGTTTTATTAGGAGAGAAAAGGAAAGCATGGAAAGTTAATAAGAGATAAAATAAAATAAAAGAAGAGAAATGAGTTTAGGATAGAAGAGAAAAAAACTTTCTTTATAGTTGTTTCGGAGTTGGGAGGAAAATAAGTTTTTAAGAAGAAGAAAAATGTACAATTCATTAAAAAAAACTTTCATTTCTCTTTATTTCTTTTCAAATTGGAAAGAAAATTCTGCAGAGAAAGAAAGAGAGTTTTTTTAAAAAAAAAAATCATTTCTTTCTCTCATTTTATACTCTGAAGCGAGAGTAAGACATTTTCACTTCTATTTAAACTCCCAAACGAAGGAAAGGAAACGCAATTGTTGCTAATTTCCTTTATGTTCTCTCCAAAATAGAATTGGCAAACAATGCCTAAGGAAGTGTAATACCCCGTATTTTTATGCTATATTTAATTTGGGGATTTATTTAATAAAAATCCGGAAATTAATGATGTTATAATTATTAACGTGACTAGAGTTAGTAATTATGGGAAACTTGTTGAATATTACTAATGAGCATAGTAATATGTTATATTGGTTATATTGAATGTCATAAGTGAATTAAATGACAATTTTGGAAATTTTAGTCGGGACGCGCCCGTGTCGCATCGGGACTAATTATTGAGATATAAAAGTGAATATTTTATAAGTTGTCCGTATGGTCGTTTTGAGTGCGCCAACGCGTCCGGAAGGGTCGAGATAGTCAGAAAAGTGTACCCGGGGGTTTAGTTTGGGTATCGGGATGTTTTTAGGCTTAATTAGTGACCCGGGAGGGCATTTTGGTCATTTTACAAAATAGGGTAATTAAACCCACGAATTTCAGTCATCCTTAGCAGCCATTTAAGTCAGCCTTTTAGGGTTAGAGCATTCAGAACCCTAAGATGGCTATTGGAGAAGAGAGGAGAGACCTTGCAAGGAGGTTCAAGGGCCAAAACACCACCATTTACATCGCCGTCACCATCAACGCGTAGATCGCGAGGAGGAGAACGCAACCACACCATTATCAGCAGGAAACCAGACCTCTGAAATCCCAGGCAAGTGTTTAACTTGCGTATTTTCGTTGATGCAATACTCCTATCAGTTAGGAATGATTAGGAGTATAATCTATGGAAGAAAACCCCAGTTTTTGTTAGGAATTTGCATGTAGAAGTCATTAAAACCATATGCTGGAAACCTTATGTGATGTAGATGATTAACCCACGAATTTTTGATGATTATGTAGAAGGAAATTCTGGAGAAAACTGATTAGAACAAAAGTTAAGAAAACTTAGGGTTCTTGATAATTAGATGAAATTTTGGGTTGTTTAATCATGTTTAATGATGGATATACGCATGCTTAACGTTAGAAACATCTGGTAATATGTTATAATGTTTGTAGTAGCAGTTTTGGGACGATTAGAGTTGGAAAACATGTATTTGGATGAAGAATTTTGGTAAAACCCGTAACTGCACTTCTGCAGAATTTTCGCAGACCTGCTTGATCGATCGATCGACCCTAGAGCGTCGATCGATCGAAGGTTCGATCGATCGAACCCCAGTAGTCGATCGATCGACCCTTCCTGGCAGCCCCTTATTTTCCCTTGTTTAATTAGTGGAATTAATTTATCGGGGAATAATTTTTGGGGATTATGAATAAAGTGTTTTGGGATATAGGGGAGACCAGTAGGACATATGAACAAGTGTTGAGGACTTTGTTATGAGACGATAAATGTGTTTTATGGATAATTAACTAAGGAACGACAAACTCTGTGTTTCAAGTGAGGGGTTACGAAGAATACCTACGGTAGTGAATAGAAGAGTACTTACTGAATTTGTTACTTGGAAGGATAGAATCCACTTGTGTCACGTAAATTGGGAGAAAACCCTTCGAGTTAAGGTTAGAGACGAAGCCTTATACGTAATCGTAATAATGTGAAATTAAGGTTAAATGTGGTAATTATGGGTAATGAGAGGGACCTATATTAATATGATGAAAGTGGTATATTTATATAATGTGTGTACATATCTTATATGCATGTGAAAAACATACCGCGCTACTTGTTATCCTTGAGGTTACCGCGTTGGGGCAAGTCTTATCTCGATGGGACCTTTATGGGGGATATTGACTTGTACCCTAGAAGATAGATACCCTTGGTACAAGCTATTGGATGAATAGTTCAGACGGTCCTAAGAGACGCGAGTATGTGCCATCCTCTTAGAGACTTGGAATCTATGCTTCGCCTCACTTGTTTGTGTATGTGTTAATACGATTCGAGAGTGATTCCGAATTCGTATTCCCCTTGATATGAGTGGTATGGGGTTTGGATAGTGGAAGTATGCACGCACCATAGTTTTAGTTGGGGTGCCGTTATATATATATATTATACGAGTAGTTAATATATATACGAGATTATGGAATTTAAACTGCCTACTGCGATTTGTTAAGTAGGACATGGTTGATGACTCCTATAAATAATTGTTTTGTGAGTATAATATGACACCGGAAAACTTTACAAATTAATGATGTTAAAACGAGAGTTATACTACAAATTGGCAGTAACCCTTTTTAAACAATGACATTGTTCAGTTTTGAAAAATTATGATTAAGTTAAGTTAAACTAAATTATTTGGGAAGGTTAGTATAACATATATGTTAAGATAAACCATCTGGGAAGGTTAGTACGATAGGAGTGCACATTAGAAGAGAGGTTTAAATTTCTCAAGAGAGTGACGAACTAATATGTTGTTGCATTGGCCTGTATCAATTTAAATACTTGCTAAACTAATTTTAAATCATACACACTTTCGAGCTCTAACCCATTTTATCTCTCCCTGTCCCCCTTGTATATATATATATGTATGTATTTCAGGTGCCCAGCCACAGGGGCGTCTTACTTAGGATCTTTTGGAAGGAACGCGCTGCAGCTTAGGTGGGAGTTGCAGGTCTTTTGATTAGACGACTTCGTTCATTCAGATCCACTTCTAGCATTTTCATTCAGATGGGCATGTGTAGCCCTTTCCATTATTTCTTTATGTTGGGACATTGTTATTTCAGTTATTTCCTAGTTCGTTATTTTGGGATTTTGTTCAGGACGGATGTATTACTTTATTTTCTCGCATGTTGACATTCGTTGATGAATGTTTTATATATTGGATTCTTTCGTTCCAGTTTATTGTGGTGTGAATCTTATTCTTTGAGCCTTGTTAATAAATTAAATAAATCTTTTCTTTAATTAAAATTTGGATGTGCGTATGAAAAACATTTTTGACACTTAGCTTAATTATTTAGGGTGTTAAATTGGAAAAATTATTTTTATCGACAGTGATGCTGAGAATGAACCAACTGTTCACCTTGATATAATTTAATAAAGGAGTGATCGCCCGGTATTTAATTAGGCGGGGTGTCACAGGTGGTATCAGAGCATCAGGTTCTAGTGTCCATAGGATCTGTACGGCTTATTTCGCTTTCAGCTTAACGTTTTTGCTATAGAGCCCTATTTTTAGGAATGTTGTATTCCTGCTTTTCACGTTTAAGTCTTCAGCTATTCGAGATTTGTTGATAACTGTAGACTAATAAACTCTTTCACTTTTCAGATGCCTCCGAGACGTGCTCCGAGAGATAGGCGTGCCCAGGCCGAGCAGCCAGCAGCTCCGGCACCAGGCACAATGAATGCTAATGAAGTAGCCGCCATCGTTGCTCAGGCGGTGAATGCCGCGATAGCGGTGATTCAGCAGGCTCCACCCCAGGTTCAGGCAGTGGCGCCAGTACCAGCACAGCTTCCGTCTGCATGGGAGAGGGTTCGGGATGCTTTTCAGAAAGCACATCCCCCTGAGTTCTCTGGTAGCTCCGATATTATCACGGTCAGCCAATGGAAGAAAGACATCCAGCGGCATCTCCGCATGTATGAGTGCACCGAGGTGCAAAAGCAGCTATTGGCCTCTTTTAAGTTGGTGGGAGCCGCGTTACAGTGGTGGGAGTCCACTACTACTTTGGAGGAGAGGGACACGATCCCTATTCAGATGTTCTGGGAGCGGTTTGACCGCAAGTACTTTCCACCCGCAGTACAGACTGAGATGAGGAGGAAATTACTAAATCTGAAGCAAGAAAACCTTACGGTAGCCGAGTATGAGGAGGAGTTCACGAGACTTCTCACTATTGTGCCGGATGAGGCACCCACTGAGAGCAAAAAGATTTTGCTGTTTGTAGACGGATTAGCTTGGAGGATCCGTCAGCACCTTATTGAAAATTTATCCTTGAGTACGTTCACTGATGTGCTCAATGCCGCATTACTTCATTGCCAGGATCACCGCTTCCATCTTCAGGGAAGCAAGAGAGCAGGAGAGTCCAGCCAGCAGGGCAGGACAGGGGGTAATGGTGCCGGTGGGGCGCCATCTCATGGACAGACTCGTCAGCACGAGCAGAGTTCCAATCAGGGGGACCCTACTAAGCAATTCCGTTAGGGTGATTCCAGGCAGGGAAATGGGGGATATAGGCAGGGCCAGCAGGGCCATCCGGGCCAGCACCGACAGCAGGGTCAGCATCAGGGCCAGCAGGGCCAACAGCGTGCGAATCAGGGCCAACAGGGCCAATGGCGTGGGGGTAACGGCCAGCAGGGTCGTGGTCAGCAGGGACAAAGGGGAGGTAACTTCAAGGGCCGATGTTTTGGGTGCGGTAAACATGGCCACAGGCGTCAGGATTTCCCAGAGGGCGATAGGTCCCCACAGCAGCAGGGAGCCCGAAATGAGCCACAGAGACCACTTTTTCCACCTGCCCTTCCAGCTCCAGCTTAAGCGCCAGCCCTACCAGCCATTTCAGCAGCTCCAGTGCAGCAGGGGCAATTACAGTATGGACGTGTCTATAACGTCCACCAGGCAGCAGCTCCACAGGCACCACCCGCGATTGAGGGTACGTTTCCTATCCATGGTACTATGGGTAAAGTTTTGTTTGATACGGGGGCAACACATTGTTTTATAGCTACGCATTTCGCGAAGGCCTTAGGGTTGTTAGCCACAGCAGAGAGCACAGTGACGTGTGTAGACTCACCATTGGGGAGTGGGTCACTCATTTTCTTTATATTCCGGGGAGTGGGGGTAGAGATCGATAGTCTGGTATTACCTGCGGACATGTTAGTTTTAGACATGCATGAGCACGATGTTATTATTGGTATGGATTGGCTCGCAGCTTATAGAGCCATGATTGACTGCTTCGGTGGGAGCATTGTTTTTGCCATTCCGGGGCAAGAGATGTTTGTAGTGGCGATGCCTCGCCCAGAGGGAGGCTCGACCACTCATTTGTATTACATTGAGGAGGATACCTCTAAGGAGGTTGTGATTCCTTTGGATTCGATCCCAGTTGTTAGGGAGTATTCTGATGTGTTTCAGGAGATACCAGGCCTACCCCCCCAGTCGAGAGATAGACTTTGTTATAGACCCATTGCCAGATACAAGACCTATAGCACGCGCACCGTACCGTATGGCTCCGGCAGATATGCGAGAGCTACGAGATCAGATAGAGCAGCTGTTAGGTCAGGGCTTCATTCGTAGGAGTACCTCACCTTGGGGCGCTCCAGTCTTATTTGTAAAGAAGAGAGATGGCTCACTGAGATTGTGTGTAGACTACCGGGAGTTGAACAAGGTCACGATACGGAATAAGTATCCTTTGCCTCGAATCGATGACCTATTCGACCAGTTGAGGGGAGCAACTTTCTTTTCGAAGATAGATCTGAGGTCGGGGTACCATCAGTTACGGATTAGAGAGCAGGATGTTCCAAAGACTGCATTCTTGACGAGATATGGGTCTTACGAGTTCAGAGTGATGCCGTTTGGCCTCACCAATGCTCCAGCCGTGTTCATGGACTTAATGAACCGAGTGTTCAGAGAGTTCTTGGATCAGTTTGTCATTGTCTTCATAGATGACATCTTGATATATTCCCATTCCGAGGAGGAGCATGCCGAGCACTTAAGACAGGTTCTTCAGACTCTACGAGAGCATCAGTTGTATGCTAAGTATGAGAAGTGTGGATTCTGGTTGCGAGAAGTACAGTTCTTGGGCCATGTTGTTTCTGAGCAGGGGATAGCAGTTGACCCGAGCAAAGTGTCAACGGTGAGGGAGTGGGGACAGCCCACGACACCGACGAAAGTATGTAGTTTCTTGGGGTTAGCCGGGTACTACAGGAGGTTCATTCGGGGATTCTCCAAAATAGCGGGTCCATTGACGAATCTGACTCGCAAGGGGGTACCATATGTTTGGGATGACGCTTGTCAGTTGGCTTTCGACGAGCTGAAGGACAAGCTTACTTCGGCACCAGTCCTTGCTTTACCGAAGCTGGGTGTAGAATACCTGGTTTACACCGATGCGTCCTTACGAGGACTTGGGGGAGTACTTCAGCAGGAGGAGAAGGCTATAGCTTTTGCTTCCCACAAGCTTAAGCCGCATGAGAAGAATTACCCCACCCACGACCTGGAGTTAGCTACAGTTGTCTTTGCATTGAGAATTTGGAGGCACTATTTATTGGGCGAGAAATTCCGTTTGTTCACAGACCATAAGTCACTGCAGTACCTGTTCACTCAGCGAGAGCTGAATATGCTTCAGCGCAGATGGTTAGAGTTTGTGAAAGATTACCAGTTCGATATACAGTATCATCCGGGGAAAGCCAACGTAGTTGCTGATGCGTTGAGCCGTAGACCGGTTGACGATGTAGCGAACATCTGGTAAGCAAAGTGGAAGGAGTTGGGTCACCAGGACGCAGTAGCACGTTCTTTCATATCCGTCATGTCAGTCACACCCGAAATTGTTACAAGGGTGATACAGGCGCAGACCACAGACCCGTTTTGCCAGGAGCAGATTGTGCGACTTCTAGCCGAGGGTGCTGAGTCCTATTCTGTTAGTTCGGATGGAGGGCTGCGGTTTAATGGGAGATTAGTGGTTCCAGAAGGAGCGGAGTTACGTCATGAGGTGATGACTCATTCTCATGGGTCCCGATTTGCAGTACATCCGGGAGGCGATAAGATGTACCAGGATATGAGACGTCAGTACTGGTGGAGTGGGATGAAGAAGGACATCGCTGAATTTGTGTCCAAATGTTCTACTTGCCAGCTGGTGAAGGTGGACCACCAGAAACCGTCGGGATTTCTTCAGCCATTGGAAGTACCTGCGTGGAAGTGGGAAAGTATTTCCATGGATTTCATTACAGGTTTGCCTACATCACAGAGGGGCCACGATTCTATCTGGGTGATTGTAGACCGTTTGACCAAGGTGGCTCATTTTCTGTCGGTGCGGACAGATTATACCACGGGTCAGTATGCTCAGTTGTTCATCGCTGAGATTGTCAGATTACACGGGGTGCCCCTGAATATTGTGTCAGACAGAGACAAGATTTTTGTGTCACATTTCTGGGAAAGCTTTTAGGAGGCTATGGGTACAGAGTTGAGACTGAGTTCAGCTTATCACCCACAGACAGATGGACAGACAGAGCGTACTAATCAGATGTTGGAAGATATGCTATGCATGTGTATTCTCGATTTCGGAGGAGGTTGGGAGCCACACCTTCCACTGGTAGAGTTTGCTTATAATAACTCCTATCAGTTTACGATTGGCATGGCTCCATTTGAGGCTTTGTACGGCAGGCCTTGTCGTTCCCCAACTTGTTGGCTCGAGGTGGGGGACAATAAGTTATTAGGACCAGAGGTGATCCAGGAGACCTCAGCGAGGATTGAGATAATCAGGAGTCGTATTCGGGTAGCCCAAGACAGGCAGAAGAGCTACGCCGATGCGAAACGGTTCTTCCGGGAGTTTAATGTGGGAGATCAAGTGTTGTTACGTATATCCCCTATGAAAGGAGTGATGAGGTTCGGGAAGAAGGGAAAGTTGGCTCCGAGGTACGTAGGACCATTTCCCATCATCGAGAGAATTGGGCCGGTAGCATACAGGTTGGGATTGCCAGAACATTTACATCGCATCCACGATGTATTTCACATCTCATCGTTGAGACGATATCTTCGGGATGATATGGCCCATACTCACATTGCGATAGATGAGATCGACTTGCAGTCGGATAGCTCTTACGAGGAGAGACCGGTGGCTATTCTAGACTACAATGAGAGGAGATTGAGGTCGAAGATAGTTCCACTTGTGCGAGTCCAGAGGGAACATCATAATGTGGAGGAATCCACTTGGGAGCGTGAGGCAGATATGCGCGAGAGATATCCAGAGTTGTTTTTATCAGGTATGCCTTATTTTCTGAATTTCGGGACGAAATTCCGTTATTAGGGGGGAAGTATGTAATACCCCGTATTTTTATGCTATATTTAATTTGGAGATTTATTTAATAAAAATCCGGAAAGTAATGACGTTATAATTATTAACGTGACTAGAGTTAGTAATTATGGGAAACTTGTTGAATATTACTAATGAGCATAGTAATACGTTATATTGGTTATATTGAATGTCATAAGTGAATTAAATGACAATTTTGGAAATTTTAGTCGGGACGCGCCCGTGTCGCGTCGGGACTAATTATTGAGATATAAAAGTGAATATTTTATAAGTTGTCCGTATGGTCATTTTGAGTGCGCCAACGCGTCCGGAAGGGTCGAGATAGTCAGAAAAGTGTACCCGGGGGTTTAGTTTGGGTATCGGGATGTTTTTAGGCTTAATTAGTGACCCGGGAGGGCATTTTGGTCATTTTACAAAATAGGGTAATTAAACCCACGAATTTCAGTCATCCTTAGCAGCCATTTAAGTCAGCCTTTTAGGGTTAGAGCATTCAGAACCCTAAGACGGCTATTGGAGAAGAGAGGAGAGACCTTGCAAGGAGGTTCAAGGGCCAAAACACCACCATTTACACCGTCGTCACCACCAACGCGTAGATCGCGAGGAGGAGAACGCAACCACACCATTATCAGTAGGAAACCAGACCTCTGAAATCCCAGGCAAGTGTTTAACTTGCGTATTTTCGTTGATGCAATACTCATATCAGTTAGGAATGATTAGGAGTATAATCTATGGAAGAAAACCCCAGTTTTTGTTAGGAATTTGCATGTAGAAGTCATTAAAACCATATGCTGGAAACCTTATGTGATGTAGATGATTAACCCACGAATTTTTGATGATTATGTAGAAGGAAATTCTGGAGAAAACTGATTAGAACAAAAGTTAAGAAAACTTAGGGTTCTTGATAATTAGATGAAATTTTGGGTTGTTTAATCATGTTTAATGATGGATATACGCATGCTTAATGTTAGAAACATCTGGTAATATGTTATAATGTTTGTAGTAGAAGTTTTGGGACGATTAGAGTTGGAAAACATGTATTTGGATGAAGAATTTTGGTAAAACCCGTAACTGCACTTCTGCAGAATTTTCGCAGACCTGCTTGATCGATCGATCGACCCTAGAGCGTCGATCGATCGAAGGTTCGATCGATCGAACCCCAGTAGTCGATCGATCGACCCTTCCTGACAGCCCTTTATTTTCCCTTGTTTAATTAGTGGAATTAATTTATCGTGGAATAATTTTTGGGGATTATGAATAAAGTGTTTTGGGATATAGGGGAGACCAGTAGGACATATGAACAAGTGTTGAGGACTTTGTTATGAGACGATAAATGTGTTTTAGGGATAATTAACTAAGGAACGACAAACTCCGTGTTTCAAGTGAGGGGTTACGAAGAATACCTACGGTAGTGAATAGAAGAGTACTTACTGAATTTGTTACTTGGAAGGATAGAATCCACCTGTGTCACGTAAATTGGGAGAAAACCCTTCGAGTTAAGGTTAGAGACGAAGCCTTATACGTAATCGTAATAATGTGAAATTAAGGTTAAATGTGGTAATTATGGGTAATGAGAGGGACCTATATTAATATGATGAAAGTGGTATATTTATATGATGTGTGTACATATCTTATATGCATGTGAAAAACATACCGCGCTACTTGCTATCCTTGAGGTTACCGCGTTGGGGCAAGTCTTATCTCGATGGGACCTTTATGGGGGATATTGACTTGTACCCTAGAAGATAGATATCCTTGGTACAGGCTATTGGATGAATAGTTCAGACGGTCCTAAGAGACGCGAGTATGTGCCATCCTCTTAGAGACTTGGAATCTATGCTTCGCCTCACTTGTTTGTGTATGTGTTAATACGATTCGAGAGTGATTCCGAATTCGTATTCCCCTTGATATGAGTGGTATGGGGTTTGGATAGTGGAAGTATGCACGCACCATAGTTTTAGTTGGGGTGCCGTTATATATATATATATTATACGAGTAGTTAATATATATACGAGATTATGGAATTTAAACTGCCTACTGCGATTTGTTAAGTAGGACATGGTTGATGACTCCTATAAATAATTATTTTGTGAGTATAATATGACACCGGAAAACTTTATAAATTAATGATGTTAAAACGAGAGTTATACTACAAATTGGCAGTAACCCTTTTTAAACAATGATATTGTTCGGTTTTGAAAAATTATGATTACGTTAAGTTAAACTAAATTATTTGGGAAGGTTAGTATAACATATATGTTAAGATAAACCATCTGGGAAGGTTAGTACGATAGGAGTGCACATTAGAAGAGAGGTGAAAATTTCTCAAGAGAGTGACGAACTAATATGTTGTTGCATTGGCCTGTATCAATTTAAATACTTGCTAAACTAATTTTAAATCATACACACTTTCGGGCTCTGACCCGTTTTATCTCTCCCTCTCCCCCTTGTATATATATATATATATATGTATGTATTTCAGGTGCCCAGCCACAGGGGCGTCTTACTTAGGATCTTTTGGAAGGAACGCGCTGCAGCTTAGGTGGGAGTTGCAGGTCTTTTGATTAGACGACTTCGTTCATTCAGATCCACTTCTAGCATTTTCATTCAGATGGGCATGTGTAGCCCTTTCCATTATTTCTTTATGTTGGGACATTGTTATTTCAGTTATTTCCTAGTTCGTTATTTTGGGATTTTGTTCAGGACGGATGTGTTACTTTATTTTCTCGCATGTTGACATTCGTTGATGAATATTTTATATATTGGATTCTTTCGTTCCAGTTTATCATGGTGTGAATCTTATTCTTTGAGCCTTGTTAATAAATTAAATAAATCTTTTCTTTAATTAAAATTTGGATGTGCGTATGAAAAACGTTTTTGACACTTAGCTTAATTATTTAGGGTGTTAAATTGGAAAAATTATTTTTATCGACAATGATGCTGAGAATGAACCAACTGTTCACCTTGATATAATTTAATAAAGGAGTGATCGCCCGGTATTTAATTAGGCGGGGTGTCACAGGAAGGTGGTGGATTAAATCTCCCTCTAATCAAAGGAATAAAATATCAATTCATATTGCAAGACTTAAAAATTAATCAATAAATGCAAAGCCTCCAACTCCCTAAAGAAGGGGAGCTAAAGATTGACATATCTTGGAGACTAGAGGCAACGTAAAAAGAAAATAGTTAAAATTTCAAAAGGGTAAAAGCATGTTATTTCCATGACTATGCAAAGAAAGATTTAAACAATATACATGATGTTGTAGGAAGCCTAACCATTAAAATGACAAGGTATTGGAGAATTAAAAAAGAAATTACAATTCTCTTGAAAATGAGGCTACCAACACACTTGGAAAAGCTAACCCCAATTCCGATTTTATTAATCCAACACACTTGGAAAATCCTTGGTGTGAAAATTAGAATGCCGTGACATTGATTAAAGCCAGCTAAGCATTTAAATTTAATAATATTGCGTGGGAGTTAAATTACAAATAAATAAATAAATAATAATGTGCAGTGATATTTAAATTGCAATTGAATAAATTAAATACATAGTTGTTAAACAAAACATTAAATTATAGCATTCATGAATTTAGTAATACATTAACATTTTTTTTGGAAAGCTAAAAGAATACACACCATTCACTCGAAAAATAAAAGTGCCATTATTACTCCCCATCTATTTCTCTCAGTTTTCATCTCCTCATCCCACTTCTCGAGGATGGATTGTATGTCTTCTCCCAATATTTACTTGCACGTCCGTTTAAGTGCAAGTAATTAGTTACGTTTCATCATTTCTTGTTCATTCTTTTTTTTTCAAGATTTTAAAAAACACGAGGCGTGAAAATCAAACCTTAAACCTTAGAAGTTTAAGCGGACCTTAGGCGTGAAAAAACGTTTAGGACTTCTTAATATATTTTAATATTTTTTAATCATAACAAAGCTATTAAAATATTAAAATTGTACATATTATAAAGATATGTATGAATATATGCAAATTAAAATACTATTTAATTATTTAAAATGAGATAATGATCTAGTTAGTAAAAAAATTCTTTTAAAGACGATATCGTTTCGCTAAAGCATTATTGTTTTTAAAAAAAAAAATATACCTTAAAAAATTTACTAAGAATAAAACATATAAAACTTAAAACGAACGAGTGCAATTCTTAAATTTTCAACCTCCTCGACATGAGATTCATGAAGGGAGTTCACATGTGCACTCAGGTTTACCATAAGGTCCAAAACTTGTAGTGGATGAGCATGTCCGCTTTCCTTCTCTTTCACGGTGTTCATGTCGATTACCTGGTTGAAAAAAGAGGTCCAAAAATGAAAAAACAAGGTAAACCCTATAATTTTTAACCATATAATATTATCACCGTCCATTTAGCATACATACAAAAAAAAGTAAAAAATTGCTTTGGATGCTTAGCCCGCGTGATAATTTCAACTACATTTCCAGTCACACATAGTACCATAAAGCAGGTTTAGGAAGCAGGTAAAACGTCAAAATCAAAATAAAACATTTACAAAAAAACCTATCATTACCTTCAACTTTCAACTTGAGTGAACACCACCTCCGCTCTCACGCGCCGGCGAAGCCACCGGCGTGAAATAAACCGGCGAAGCACACGGCGTCGAAAACGGCGTCGTGTCAGCATCAAACTCTTCCTCAACCACCACCACCGCCTCCTCGGGCTTATCTCGGTCAGCTTTTACTTCAACATCCTCCGACGTCGTTTTACTACCCTCCAAATCCTCCCTCTCCTCTTCCTTTATAGTAAACAAAACCCTCGACGACCCATACATTTCTCTCAACTTAAACATATCTATAACTTCACTCGGATCCTCCGGCCTCCTTAAACCCGCCCCCAAAGCTGGCTCCACCCGGGACTGTGTTTTTAAACACAAGAAATATAACAGCTCCTTAGAAGGTGAAACGTGTGGGTCCGGTTGGGGGTTATCACCTGAGATTTGTTGACGGAAAACTCTCTTGCGCCAGAGAACGTATAAAAGTTGGATGACGCAAAATAGAAGTGAGATTACAAAGATGGTGATTAGAGCTGTACCCAGTTTGCTTAAACCACTCATGTTTGTGTTTTTGAAAAAATGGGAGCTGGGAGAAGTTAGTGTTTGACCTGTGTGTTTTTGTTTTGTTTGTGAGGAAAAGTTGAGATTGTAGTTTAACGGGTGGATTTTCTTGGAAGTTGTGTTGGGTGAGGTAGGCGAGTGAGGTGGACGTTTCGTGTTGAGTGACGTGGTGGGCTTACTTTTGCTTCAATTTGATTACCAAAAGTTTTAGACCAACCTACCGGGCTTTATCACTTCAACTGTGTCAATAAATTTTCAGGCATTGAGGTGTTCATAATTGCTCGGTGCACGTGTGTCGAGACGAGTTAAATGCACACTTATTTTCTTCTTCTTCATGTTCTAATTCAATTGTTAATCACTTACACATGTTCATCGATCAATTATGAATTATCTCGAAGCCTAAAATCTAAAACAAGTACATAGGTATATACGCACCTTCTGGATGGCCAATAAATAAGATAATGTAAAACCTCTTGGTAGTTTGTCACTGAACCTAAGTGATCTATCTAAGAGAGTTGAATGAATTTCCTTGACTAAAGTGTCACTAAATAATGTCCTTACTCAAATTAAGTTAAAATAAAAATTAAAGTTGATAAGTGTATGAGATTGTATCTTAAGTAGAGATAGTTTTTTATACTATAGTTAGTAAATTAATTTATTGAAAATTATCTTATTTCGTGTTGACATCTGCGACGCGTGGAATGTCCGTTTTCGACTTAAAATTATGAGTTTTAAGTCTATCCGGTTAGTATATAGCTTGGGTAGAGTTCTGCCCATTTGAAGTGGTATTAGAGCTTATTGGGTTGAGGCTTCTATCGGGCCTAGGATTAATTTCGTGGGAAACTAAGTTAAGTGGCCATTAGATATAACCCAAATACATATAAGACATTTGGAGAAACTCTATAGAGATTGAGCGAAGAGGCACCAATGGTTGGAAGGGGAATTGAGAGGTTTTGGGACTTTGATTCGTCAATTAGTCCATAGACAAGTTTATTTCGATTAAGAATTTAATTGAGATTATGTTATGGTACTACTAGTCATTGTAATCTAGATTCAAATGTGTATCATGTGAATTCTAATCATCCAAACTTAATTTTTGAAATCAGATTAATGGTTAAAGTAAGTTTAAAACTCATGTTAATGATTTATAATGATTCGATGTTAAATTTTAAGAATCTGATCTTCTAATATGATTTCCATTGTTAGAAATTAATCCATGTTAATGAATCAAGTAAAAGCCCCTAGGTTTAATTCAAAATTGATCCAAATCTGAGTTATTTTGGGTAGAACATGAAACTAGGGTTTTAAGTCGATTAATTATGAAATTTGATGCTTAGATGTTGTTTGATTCTTGATTTGGGTTAGTAATGATGTTATACACCTTATACTTGAAGGATGATGAGATTTAGGCTATTCAAAGGCTTTGAAATTGCGTTTTGGGTTGTTAATGGTCGTTTTTAGCACTTGGAGAAGATGAACTATACGTCAAATTCGTTAGAATGAGATTAAGCTTTCATTAAGATGAGATTGGGTATATCATTTGAATGACATTTTAAATGGTTCGAATGAGATTTGGTTTCTCATTTGAACGATATGGATGGTCGTTTAAATGAGGTTAGTGCCTTTGTTTAAATGACAAGGATTGGTCTTTCGAATGACTTTGCAGGAAGAACTTATTTTGAGAGGATTTTGAGTTAGAAACTTTTGTTATAAGCTTTGATGACATTGTTAGAAATTATGGGTTAACGTATTCACAAATAATAACATTAGAGGGTTAAGGAATGATTCGATTAGGGGATCATATCATCAGTTAGAGTTCGGAGAATATCCGTGAAGATGCATATGATGAGATTTTATTTAACAACCCATTGAGTAGGGTAATGACTATGTTCAGATAAATTCAGGTAAGAGATGATACCTAGTTGGAAGTTTTGAGTTAGGGATTGAAATTGGTGATATTTATGCCATCCGGATATGCTTAAAGGGTGTATAGGACTCGTGTTAGTCTAGAACCCATTTATAACCCATCGAGTAGTGTAGCATTTGTTAAGGATTATTTTATGAATAGTAGGTATGGGAATACCCTTGGACCTTAAAGCCTTCGAAGTTAAGACTAATTACATATACGACCAATTATACTTAACGTGAGTATTAACTAATAATCAAAAGAGATATTATGTGTAATATACAGTTGAGTAGAATTTGTACTTCTTTATTTATCTTGGTTGAGTACGATCATACTTGCTTACTTATTTTATGTGCACTCGTAACAAAGTGTTGTGTGTGCTCGTTTGTTACATACTAGAAAGGATTTGATGGGCATGCATGACAGTGACCGCATATGGTATTTCTCGCTGATACGATGGAATTGGCCTAGGTCATTTTTACCCCGATCCTATGTGATGAAAGTGACTATCTCTAGAGTGGGACTAATAGGAGGATCCTCTTATACATCCTATGATATGGGGCCTATACATTTGGTGTGAAGGCGTAGTGATATCCCTTGTATTGCATCTGTGAAGTTATAGGGTTAGGACACCTTAAAACTGTATCAAGTAAGGAAGATCAATCCCCAAAGGCAATAGGGATAGTCCTTGGTGTTTTTATTTGTGGGATCAAGCGTAACCCACTTACTTGTATGTGTTGTGAACTGTACTTATATGGAGGTTAGACATTAAGATTGTCTTTCCCCTATTTATTTGATTCCGTATTGCAGTACTTGAGTTGGTCATATCGTTTAATATATTATACTAGAGATGTATTTGATTTATATTAGATATGTATAACTATAAAATTATGACTCAAAATTTATGTAACAAATATACTAGAGACGTATATGCTACATTAGCGGCATGAGATTTTTTTGGACTTATATACTTGAGATACGTGTCTACTATTGTTGATGTAAAAAATTAGATCACTCTAATTATTCAATCACAGATAAATAAATGAGACAAAGAATTTTAAAGTGGTTCAGCCTTATAAGAATGGCCTACGTCCACTGTTTTGGTATTGATGTTTGTATGGGAATTCTCGATTACAAGTTATCTCAAGAAATTCCGGTCTGAGCCCCCCTTTTACAATGAGGATTGTACAATGTATTTATAGCCCTGAGGCTGTAATGTGAAAAGGTACTACATTAAATGCTATACATATGAAAGGGTAATACATTTAATGCCCTCTTTGCGTGTGCGTCTGAATGATAAGCATTTAATGAGTCAGTTGAACTGTTGGTTATACAGCTATTAATGCTTTGTTCGAGATGCAGCTCGGACCGCCTGAGTTTCTCGGACCGCCTAAGCTTCTTGGTATTCAAGAGTTCCTCGAAGAGGTTTGTTCCTCGGAGCGTATGAGTTCCTCGGGGAACTAGTCTTCCTCGTTGTAGTCTTGTTCCTCGGAGCGACTGGGTTCCTCGGAAGTGTTTGTAGTTGCCATGTAGATAGCCACGTGTCTTCATAGGATTGGTCCACGTCAGTAGATTAAATTTGGTATCAACAAAAGCCCCCAATGTTTCATAGTTCGAAATTTGAGGAGTATGGAACATTCTTTCTCGGAATATGGTATCTTTAAATAGTCTTCCTGATTTTTAGGAGCATTTCCCTTGTATTTATTTCTCCTTCCCAATTCGTAGAATCATGCTTTTTTGGACTTTTCTGCGTTCTTCGATTCCCGCGTCGCTTTTCGTCTTTTTAGCCGCTGTTGTTCGCTTTGATTCTCACGCCAATATTTAATGCCCTTTTAGCCGCCGGTAACGTAATCATCCTTTTTTGTAATCATTACTTCACCATTTCCCAAGGCAAGGTATTTAAACTTCACAGACACTCCCATCGTCTTCTACCTTTTTAAATTTTTATCTTCGAGTTTTTCATTGTCTTCTACTCTCTTGTGCGTTCATCCCTTCCGTCATTCGTTGTCAACAGCTTTAGTCTTTTTCTGTAAGATCTTCTTCCTTTTTCTTCATTTCTTTATTCACCATGGTTTACCTTGTTGAGTCTCTTGAGAAGTTTCGTTCTGATTTCTCCATCCCCTCTTGGGTTGTCTTGGAAAAACTTTCTGAGCCTTCTGATTATTTCAATTTGGCTGAGGGACATTGGTTCCCCAGTCTCTTTTTTGCTGAATGTGGATTTTCTTTTCCACCCAATTCCTTGTGTCTGGAATTCTGTCAGTATTTCGATGTTGTTCCTACACGAATAGCCTCCAACACATGGAGAATAGTTAATGGGGTGCATAAGTTAAATCAAGTGCATGGAACTAGTATAGGAATCCCAGAAATCATGTTCTGCTATAGATGGGCAGTCAATGAAAATATTTATTATTTAAAAATTAGATATTTAAACAGAGCCTTAGTAGTTAATCTCCCTGATGCCAATAGGGATTATTTTGAACATGGGGTTGTCATAAAAAATTGGCAACACCCTCCATTGACTGGAGAAGAGGTTTACCAGGATCCCAGATGCCCTCCTTATGGCAATGGGATAGGTTATTTTTATTTCATTTTATTTTGAAATTATGCTTCTTTTGTGTTTGATAAAATGTGTCACTGATAACGATGTTTATTTATTTGCAGTTGATAGCAAGAGAAAGTGCCCCAAAGAGGCAGATGTCAACATAAGGCATTTGAAACTTATCTGGAGTCTGCATCAAAGTGTTGCCGATGAGCACATTAGATCAGCTTCGTATCTGCTCCAGTATAAGAGCTACACCACTTCCTTCACTGCTCGTCCAGTGATTAGTGAATCAGAGCCAGTTCCAGCTTCAACAAGCTCATCGCCTGAATCCCATATTCCTTTAAGCGAAAGGATGAAGAAAAGAAGAACTCCTGCTTTGTTTGAGAAAACTGCCTCCGGTTCTGGGGAGGTAAAAAGGATTAAGATTGATGTCCCAAGGGAGGGGACAAAGAAGACTGATGCAGCTCCTCCAGCTGCTCCTGCTAAAGTCGCCGAGAAGCCCGCAGTGGCTCTGAGCAGGTCTGCTGCTCCTGGAGAGGTGATTGTGATATCACCGACCAAGGGTTCTTCCTTGGTTGAATCTGTACCTGTTCCCCCGAGGAGGCTAAAGAAAAACTCCTCGGTCAATTTGGCTGACACCACTACTCAGCCCCCAGCTGCTGGGACTGTAGTTCCCACTTTTGTTCCTCCGGGCTCTGCCATGAGCTCGGTGAAGTCCCGGACCATTCTCGAGGTCCAAGGTAATGAAGATAATCTTACTCGGGACATGGTTACTTCTTTGGCTGCTCGTCATCTTGCTTCAGTAAGTCTCTTTACTTTGAACTTTTCATATTTTCTTTGTCATTTCTTGTTTCTAACTTGCTTTCTTTTTCTGTTCACAGTTGACGAGCTGCTTTAATATAATCCTGAAGAAGGATGAAGCGATTAAGGCTTCTTTCTCCTCGTCCAGCGTGGAAGGAGCTTTGGAAGAAGCTACCAAGTCTCTTGAAGATTCTCGCCAAAAATATGCTGATGACAAAGCTGTCTGGGAGAAGAAACTTGCCTCCAGCGAGCAGGAGAAAGCTCGAGTTATTGATGCCTCCAAGGAGTTGAAGAAGAGAATAAATGCCTCGGAGAAGGTAAATAAGGAGCTTAAAGAGAAGTTCAAAGCCGCTGGATAGTTGGAAAGTAAACTCAAGGCTGCTGAGGAAGATTTGGCCAAACTTCAGGAAGTAGGCCGGCAGAAGGAGGAGGCAGAAAATAAATTGAAGGTTGCTGAGAACCTGCTGTCCGAGAAGCTTGCCTTGGAGAAGACCAAGAGGAAAGCTGCTGTGAAGAAGTCCTTCAGCTCTGGCTGGGACAAGGGGTGGAACAAGGGGTGTGCTGCCATGGTATCTCAAGTGGACTATGGCAGTCTAAAGTATTTTAGGGATTGATGGGTTGCTGCCCTTCAGAAAATGAAGGTCGACGAATCATCCGAGCTCTTCCAGAGACATATCCCTGGTCCCCCTCCTACTACAGAAGAATTAGAAGAGGACGAAGCTACCTATGAGGAGTCTTCAATGGTGATGGGAGATCACCCCCCAACCATCCAATATGCTGCCGAGAAAGTCGTTTCTTCTTCCAAGCAACATCTGGTGCTCTCCGAACAACCCACAGTTCCCTCCGAGCAACATGCTTCCTCTTCCCAACCTCCCGAGAAGGTTTTGGGAGATAAAGAAAAGGTGTAGTGTTGTTCGGGCTTATCTTTATATTTTTCTTCTTTTGTCAAATGTAATCCAGAACTTGTAACTCTGAATTTTATGATCTAATAAAACTTGAATTTTCTTGTCTATTGTTGTCTATCTTTCATTCATACTCTGCTTATTCTTCTTATTGATGATTGCTTTTCTTTCTCTGCTAGTTTCTGACCAGGATGGATCTGCTATCTGCCCACGATACAAAGTTGCAGCAATAATGCAATGAGTACTTTAAGGATGGTCACACAGACTTGATTGCTACATAAGTTGCCGACATCCTTGTCCAGGATGCTTCAGAACAGGCAGTGGAAGCATATCAGTACCTGAAGTGTCTGCTTGATCGAGCGGTAGCCAATAATGTGGCTTACTACGAAATGATCGAGGATCTCCAAGGCACCCTTGAAGACCTTCAGCTTCAATATAAAGAATCCACTGCCTTGTTGCATGAGAGTTATGAGAAAAAGTACAAGCTGATCGTTGCTGACAAGGGCTACGAGAAGCTTTTTGCCGGGTATGATGTAAGGGAGAGAACTTTGAAGGGTGAGGTCGAGGAGTGCAGACAGATTGCCAAGCTGCTGGAGCAAGAGAACAATAACTTGCAAAAAGAGCTATCACAATTGAAGTCTGCAGCTTCTTCTTCAACAGCCCTAATCCCAGCGACTGTCGAGGGATTTTCATTCTTAGAGGTTGAGAATGCCAAGTTGAGGAACGAGTTGGAGACTTTGAAGAGTTCAGGCACCTCTACATCTTCTTGTGGTCGAGCAAGAGCTCCTCGGGGATGAGGAAGAGCAGCTCGGGTCCTTATCGAGGAATAGAGAACTCAGTCTACGTTAGAGAACCAAGCTTTCCAATTAATGGTGAAGAACCAGGCTTTCTTTGATATGTCAAAGAAAATTAGGGACTTGGAAAAACAGCTCTCTGCGCAGAAGTCAGTCTTGGAGAATAAGGAGCTTTTCATCAAGAATCTCCATGACCAGCTAGAAAGGCTAACATATCAATTCCACAAATAGCCTAGGGAGTTCTGGATGGCTGGATACAACGAAGCATTATTCCACTTGGATGATCGTATCCAGAATGCCAAAAATGAGGGCTACAAGCAAGGCTGGCTGAATGCCTTAGGTGTGTTGAAGCTCGAACAAGGTCATTATCTGTGGGATTACCATGATCCCGGCTTGCTCGACTTGCCTGTGCCACAATACAATTTGGAGATGGAGTGTATCCCTGCTCGGGCCATTCCTCGGAGCTTAATTTCAAAGTATCTTGGTGACTATAGTTTTCATTCTCAAATCGAAGTATCTTGTCCCGAGCATCTCTTAGATAGACCATCCGTGATGAATGTAAGGATGTTGAAGGATCTCAACTTCATCAATTCTCCTCTGTCTTTAAATGATCCGCCTGCTGGCGAGGAACCTGTGTCAAAAGCAGAGGGGAAGATACCAGTAGAATAGGAATTTTTGATGTAATAGTTAGTATACATGTCAATGTAATTTATTTTGAATTTAATGAAAGACTTTCATTTTTGTTTTTAAATCTTGATTGCTATTGTCTTGTATTTATCAAGCACTTTATATTTATGCGTATCTGTTAACAATATTGTGTTGTTTGTAGACCAACTCATTAACTGTTGATGTAAAAAACTAGATTACTCTAATAATTCAATCACAGATAAATATAAATGAGACAAAGAATTTTAAAGTGGTTCAACCTTATATGAATGGCCTACGTCCACTGTTATGTTATTGCTGAGTGTTTGGAAATTCTCGATTACAAGTACTATCAAGAAATTTCGGTCCCTTTGAATGAGGGTTATACAAGGTATTTATAGCCCTTAGGCTGTACATGAAAGGGTGATACATTAAATGATATACATATGAAAGGGTAACTCATTTAATTCTCTTCAAGTGTGTGCGTCAAGATGATAAGCATTCAATGAATAGTTGAACTGTTGATTATCTGGCAATCAAAGCTGTGGTCGAGATGCAGCTCGAACCGCCTTAATTGCTCGTCGTTCAAGAGTTCCTCGGAGAGCTGGAGTTCCTCGGAGAGCTAGTGTTCCTCGGAGTGCTGGAGTTCCTCGGAGTATACTTGTTGCTCGGAGTGAGTCTAACTTGGTCGGGGAAATAGACTTCCTCGTTGCTATTGTTCCACGTAGATCGACACGTGTCTTCTTGTGATTCGTCTATATCAGCATACTAATTTTGGTATCAACAGAAGCCCCCAATATTTCATATTTCGAACTTTGAGGAGTATGGAACATTCTTTCTCGGTATATGGCAATATTAAATGACCTTCCTAGGTTTTAGGAGCATTTTCTTCGTATTTGAATTTCCTTCCAAATTCGTAGAATCCGCCTTTTTGCATTTTTATAAGCGCTTCGATCTTCGTGCACTTTTTGTCCTTTTAGCCGCCGGTAGCGTAATAGTTTCCTTTTTGTAATAATTTCTTTCGCCGTTTCCCAAGGCAAAGTATTTAAGCTTCAGAGGCAATCCCATCGTCTTCTACCTTTTTCAATTTCTGCTTTCGAGTTTTCTATAGCTTTTCTCTCTCTTGTGCGTTCATCTCCTTTCTTCGTTTGTTTGTCAACAAATCTCCTTTTTCCTATAAGATTTTCTTCCTTCTTCTTCATTTCTTTTTCCTGTAAGATTACTCTAATAATTCAATCACAGATAAATATAAATGAGACAAAGAATTTTAAAGTGGTTCAGCCTTATATGAATGGCCTACGTCCACTGTTATGTTACTGCTGAGTGTTTGGAAATTCTCGATTACAAGTACTATCAAGAAATTCCGATCCCTTTGAATGAGGGTCATACAAGGTATTTATAGCCCTTAGGCTGTACATGAAAGGGTGATACATTAAATGATATACATATGAAAGGGTAACTCATTTAATGCTCTTCAAGCGTGTGCGTCAAGATGATAAGCATTCAATGAATAGTTGAACTGTTGATTATCTTACAATCAAAGCTGTGGTCGAGATGCAACTCGAACCGCCTTAGTTTCTCATCGTTCAAGAGTTCCTCAGAGAGCTGGAGTTCCTCGGAGAGCTAGTGTTCCTCGGAGAGCTGGAGTTCCTCGGAGTATACTTGTTGCTCGGAGTGAGTCTGACTTGGTCGGGGAAATAGACTTCCTCGTTGCTATTGTGCCACGTAGATCGACACGTGTCTTCTTGTGATTCGTCTATATCAGCATACTAATTTTGGTATCAACAGAAGCGCCCAATGTTTCATATTTCGAACTTTGAGGAGTATGGAACATTCTTTCTCGGTATATGGCAATATTAAATGACCTTCCTGGGTTTTAGGAGCATTTTCTTCGTATTTGAATTTCCTTCCAAATTCGTAGAATCCGCCTTTTTGCATTTTTATAAGCGCTTCGATCTTCGTGCACTTTTTGTCCTTTTAGCCGCCGGTAGCATAATAGTTTCCTTTTTGTAATCATTTCTTTCGCCGTTTCCCAAGGCAAAGTATTTAAGCTTCAGAGGCAATCCCATCGTCTTCTACCTTTTTCAATTTCTGCTTTCGAGTTTTCTATAGCTTTTCTCTCTCTTGTGCGTTCATCCCTTTCTTCGTTTGTTTGTCAACAGATCTCCTTTTTACTGTAAGATTTTCTTCCTTCTTCTTCATTTCTTTTTATTCACCATGGTTTATATTATCGAATCTCTTGAGAAATTCCGTTCTGACTTTTCTATTCCTTCTTGGGTAACTTTGGAGAATCTTTCTGAGCCTTCAAATTATTTTAATTTGGCTGAGGGACATTGGTTCCCTAGCCTCTTTATTGCTGAATGTGGATTTTCTTTTCCACCAAACCCTTTGTGTTTAGAGTTCTGTCAGTATTTTGATGTTGTCCCTGGAGAAGGTCGGGTGCCTCTACTGCTACTCGGGGATGAGGAAGAGGTTCTCGTGGTCGAGGAAGAGCTGCTCAGAATGTTATCGAGGAATCAAATTCTCGACCTGCTCGGGTAGGATCAAGAGCTCTTAGTCGTAATGTTGAAGAAGCTCGTACTCGATCAACATTGGAAAATCAAGCATTCCAATTAATGGCTAAGAACCAAGCCTTGTCTGAGCTGTCCAAGAAAGTTAGAGAATTGGAACAACAACTCTCTTCAAAGGAATCAGTTTTGAAGACTAATGAACTTTTTATCCAGAGTCTTAACGAGAAGATTGCAAGGTTGACATTTCAATTTAATAAACAGCCCAGGGAGTTTTGGATGGCTAGATACAACGAAGCTTTATTCCATTTAGATGATCGTATCCAGAATGCCAATAATGAGGGCTACAAGCAAGGTTGGCTGAATGCCTTGGGCGTGCTGAAGCTCGAACAAGGGCACTACCTGTGGGACTATTATGATCCTGGGGTATTAGACTTGCCTGTGCCACCTTATAAATTGGACATGGAATGGATCCCAGCTCGTGCCATTCCTCGGAACTTAATTGCAAAATACCTCGGTGACTACAATCTTCATTCTCATATCGAGGTATCTCGTCCCGAGCATCTACTGGACACCCCTTCAATAATGAACGTCAGAATGCTCTGAGATATTAACTTCATTAATTCTCCCCTTTGCTTGGAAGATCCTCCTGCTGGCGAGGAGCCTATATCGAAAGCTGAAGGAAAAAAGCCAATAGAATAGGAAATTCTGATGTAATAATTAGTACACAATTTAATATCAATGTAATAAACTTGTCTAATTCATTTCGACTTTAATGAAAGAATTTCATTTTTGTTTGCAAATTTGTATTGCTCTTGTATTTGTCAAACACTTTATATTCGTGCTTGCATAACAATATTGTGCGGTTCATCGACCAACTTAGTAATAAAAAGTTACAAGTATCAGAAATGTTGCTCGATCACTTAATAATAAAGTAATGAGTATAAAAATGTTGAAAATTATTCCAACCAACCAAGGTTGTTAAATTGTGCTCGTCGACTAATTATAGTTAGTGAGAGTTTTTATCCCTGACTAACCATACTTGGTAAATTTTTGTCTTTTTCATAAAATGTGCCCGACCAACCAAGGTCGATGATTTTTCCTCGTCGACCAACTACAGTTAGTGGGTTTTTATCCCCGACTAACTATACTTGGTTCAGTTTGGAATATTTGTTCTTCGAGGAACTTTTATGTAATGAACTTACTTCCCGACCAACATAAGTTGGCATTTGAGATAATCTTACTTCCCGACCAATATAAGTTGGCATTTGAGAGCATATCTTGTTTCTTAACCAACCGAGATTGGCCTTTCGTCGATCATCTCGTGTTCTCGCTCTTTTACCAACCGGAGTTGGTCTGAGTTTGAACTATCATGTTCTCGCTCTTTTACCAACCGGAGTTGGTCTGAGTTCGAACTATCATGTCCACTAACTCTTTTACCAACCGGAGTTGGTCTGAGCTAATGTACGCCTCCTAACCAAAGGAGTATGGGGTGTTCTCGCCCTTTTACCAATCGGAGTTGGTCTGGGTTCGAACTATCGTGTTCTCGCTCTTTTACCAACCGGAGTTGGTCTGAGTTCGAACTATCATGTCCACTAACTCTTTTACCAACCGGAGTTGGTCTGAGCTAATGTACGCCTCCTAACCAAAGGAGTAAGGGGTGTTCTCGCCCTTTTACCAGCCGGAGTTGGTCTGGGTTCGAACTATCGTCTTCTTTTTACTGTCGAGCAGCGTTGTGTGCCGAGCAGCGTAGTGTTAAACACACTAGTATTCCCCGAAAAACTTTCAATAAAAGGAAAGAAGATTGTGAAATATCATCGTTTTATTCATATTTATGGAACTGCTTTACATTTTACATCACCGATAATACTTGCGTATGTGTTCAGCATTCCATGCATTCTTAAATTCCTCTCCTTCTAGAGTCGCTATTCGGTAAGTTCCTGGTCGGACAACTGCAGTAACTCGGTAAGGTCCATGCCAGCTTGCTTCCAACTTATTGTGCTTCTGAATGACTTTCTTTAGCACGTAATCTCCTTCTTTTAAGTCGCATTTCTTCACCCTCTTGTTGTAGAACAGGGTTATTCGCTGTTGATAAGCAGCATTCCTAATGGCTGCCTCTTCTCTAACTTCCTCGAGCATGTCCAAATCTAATCTCCTCATCAAGTCGCTGACTGGGGAATTGAAATTCAGCACTCTATGTATTGGAAGACCCAACTCGACAGGTATTACAGCCTCACTTCCAAATGCCAGCATATATGGTGATTCTCCAGTTGCTGCTCGGGGAGTTGTTCGGTAAGCCCACAATACTGACTGTAGCTCATTAATCCAATTAGCTTTAGCCTCTTCTTCAAACCATTTAGTATTGTACTATTCGTCACTTCAGTCTGTCCATTGCTTTGAGGATGGCCTGGTGCTGAATGAACCTTCAAAATGTTTGACTGATGACAATAGGCGGCAAACTCCTCGTTATCAAATTGTGTTCCATGGTCTGTGATGAAAGCATGAGGGAGACCATATCGGCAGATTATGTTCTTCCAAATGAACTGGTATACCTTCTCGTATGTCATATCAATCAGAGGCTCAGCTTCTACCCACTTAGTAAAATAATCCACTACGACGACGAGGTACTTGAATCTTCCTCGGGTCGTTGGCAGTGGTCCAACCAAATCCATTCCCCACATGGCAAAAGGCCAAGGGGAAGTTATGGGTGTCAATAATGCTTGTGGAGTTCGTCGGATGGAGGAAAAACGTTGGCATTTATCACATCTCTTAGCATAAGCTATACAATCAGCCCTCATCGTTGGCCAGTAGTATCCCTGCGTCATCACCCTTTGCAAAAGTGTCCGACCTGCTACATGGGCTCCACAGGACCCTTCATGGATCTCTTCAATCAATTCCTTCACCTCGGAGGGATGTACACATCTTTGCAAACCTGCCATAATTCCTCGTCTATACAAAACACCATTAGTTAGTACATACCGAGCAGCTTTAAACTTCAATTTCTTGACAGCGATCTTATCCTCCGGTAATTCTCCTTCCTCAACATATGCCCTGATGGGATCCATCCAAGATGGTCCTAAATCAAGAGTAATAATATTCATCGTCAGGTCTTCATCTATGCTTCGACTTTCTAACACCTCAATTGGTATCGTTCTTCGCAGCTCGGTACGAGTAGCTGATGCTAGTCGGGCCAGTGCGTCTGCTTGTGCATTCTCCATTCTTGGTATTCTGATCAACTGAATGACATCAAATTCTGCCAACAACTCCATCGCCTTTGCATGATACTTGACTATTAATTCTCATTTAACTGCATATGTTCCCATCATCTGATTCACAATTAATTGAGAATCACTGAATACCATCACTTGTTGCGCTTCCATAATCTTTGCTAAATTAAGACCTGCTATCAAGGCTTCATACTCAGCCTCATTATTGGAAGCTTTGAATTGGAATCGCAAGGCATATTCCACGTCAATCTCGTCTGGGGTGTTCAAAACAATCCCTGCTCCACAACCCGTTGTGCAAGATGATCCATCTACATATAATCTCCATGTAGGTAACTCGTCTTTAAATTTCTTATCTGACAGAGTTCCTCGGTGAAATATCTGCTATTTCCTTTCATCCTCCCCTGGTATTTTTCGCTCTTCGTCGACCATCTCTTCTCGCCCTTTTACCAACCGGAGTTGGTCTGGGTTTGAATTTGATGATCTTTCTACATCCACAAGCCCTTTTACCAACCGGAGTTGATCTGGACTTATGTCTGTTGATCCTGTAACATCCACAGGTTGGTCAGCGAGCAACTTTTGTTCCTCGGGGGTATCAGGATATGTAAATTCTGCTATAAAGTCTGCTACAGCCTGCCCTTTTAGTGATGATCTGGGTTCATACACAATATCATATTCACCGAGCTCTATTGCCCAATACATCAGTCTCCCTGATTTTTCTGGCTTATGAAGGGCTTGTCTCAATGGCATATCGGTATACACGACGATGGTATGGGCCTGGAAATAAGGCCTCATTCTTCTACTTGCTTCAATTAATGCCAATGCCAATTTTTCCACCTTTGGGTACCTGATCTCTGCACCTCGGAAAGCCTTACTTGTGTAATAAATTGGCTTCTGGACTCCATTCTCCATTTTGATCAATGCCGAGCTGACTGCATTCTCTGATACTGCCAGGTACAAGTACAACTTTTCTCCCATTACTGGCCTGGACAACAGTGGAGGTGCTCCCAGATATTTCTTCAAGTCTTGAAAGGCTTTTTCACATTCATCATTCCACTTGAAAGTTTTCCGAAGTGTTTTGAAGAATGGGAGGCATCTATCAGTTGCTCGGGATATAAATCTGTTAAGCGCTGCAACTCGTCCTGTAAGACTCTGCACCTCTTTCTTCGTCGTTGGAGATCGCAACCCTAAAAGAGCTTTGATCTTTGATGGATTTGCCTCAATGCCTCGCTGGTTGACGATGTACCCAAGGAACATTCCTTCTCGTACTCCAAAGGTGCACTTCGTCGGGTTGAGCTTCATTTGGTATTTATCCAGTTGATCAAAAGTCTGACCTAAGTCAACTAGATGATCAACAGCTTTCTTGCTCTTTGTCAGCATATCGTCGACATAGACCTCCATATTGAACCTGATTTGTTCGGTAAAAACCTTGTTCATCAGCCGCTGGTATGTTGCTCCTGCATTTTTCAAACCAAAAGGCATAACATTATAACAATAAGTTCCCCTAGGGGTAATAAAAGAAATGCTTTCCCTGTCTTCAGGTTTCATTTTGATCTGGTTGTATCCAGAGTAAGCGTCCATGAAGTTGAGCAGCTCGTGTCCCGAGGTAGCATCTACTAGTTGGTCAATTCTGGGCAATGGAAAGTGATCCTTTGGGCAGGCATTGTTGAGATCAGTGAAATCAACACACATTCTCCATTTATTGTTTTTCTTCTTCACCATCACCACATTTGCTAACCAGTCTGGATATTTCACATCTTTAATGAATTGGGCTTTCTGGAGCTTCTCGACCTCCTCTTGTATGGTTTGATTCTTCTCGGGACTAAACACTCTTCTTCTCTGCTTTACAGGGTTGATCTCCTTATTCGCATTGAGTTCATGGCATAAGAAGTTTGGATCTATTCCTGGCATGTCTTCATGACTCCATGCAAAAGTTTTCTTTCTGTCTCTCAAGAAAGTTATCAACTCCAATTTTATTGAAGCATCCAACGTCGAACCTATCTGGGTTATTCGTTCAGGGTTCTCGTCGTCCAGAATAACATTTTTTGTAGATTCCACCACCTGTCCTTTTACAAGTTAGGATTCATCTCTGGGATCCAGTGTTTCAATTTCTGTACCTTCATCCACCTGGTAGGTAGTAGTCTTTTTCCTTGATTCTTCAAGCTCCTCTTGCTCGACAGACGAATAATAGCATTCCCGAGCTACTTTCTGATCACCTTTCACAACTCCTACTCCAAAATTTGTAAGGAATTTCAAACACTGATGTCATGTAGATGGAACTTCTTCGAACATCTTCAAACCAACTCTTCCCATGATGATGTTGTAAGCTGACTGCACATTCTTATCCATCACAAAGAAGCGTATTCTTTCTGTTCGACAAGCAGGCCAAGTTCCAATGAATATATTCCCAAGTGGAAAGACTTTCTTGCCGGCAAAACCCAATAGAGGTCTGTGATAAGGTTCCAATTGAGATAATTTCAAATTTAAACTGTCAAAGCATGAATAGTACATGATGTATGCCGAACTACCATTATCTACCAGCACCCTTGAAATCACTACTTCTTTCATCCTCATTTTGATCACCAAAGGGTCGTCGTGAGGGTAAAGAACACCTGCAAGGTCGTTTTTTGAAAAATCGATGACCAACTTCTCTTTGTTTACCTTCCTCGGGCGATCCTCTTCAGCCAAATTTATCCGTTGAATGTATGAGCAAGCCTGAGCCTCACCGAGGTAAGCTTTTCTTTCTGCAGTAAGGTCTCCTCCTCCTGCATCTCCTCCTGTAATGACATTACAATCAAATGACCCAAAGCGTATTGAAAATACCTCTCGTTCTGTCTGCCTTGGTTTTTTAGGGAGATCGGGGTCATCATCTGGATCGTCTTCATGGTTTCTCTTCTTTTTCTCCTCTGCTCGACGAGGAGATCTAGACCTTTCTCTAGTTCTGTCATTATTTCTTCTTTCGCTTCCCCGATCAACATACTTTGCTAGATTCCCTCTTCGGATGAGTGTTTCAATCTCGTTCTGAAGAGCTATGCAATTTTTGGTCATATGGCCGTGATCTTTATGGAACTCGCAATATTTCTCCCTATTCCTCATGTCAGGGTATGACCTCAGTTTCTTTGGCCACTTTACTTCCTCGTTATTCTTGATTTCTTCCAAGACATGATTAATACCCATTTTCAAAGGAGTATAATTATCGAATTTCTTCAGGACTTCCCATGATGATTTATTATTCTTGGAATGCTTGTCACCGCCATTCCCCTTATGCTCTTTCTTCTTGGATTTGTCGTCTTCCACCTTGGTTTCTTTATCCATATTCTTCTTCGCAGCCATAGCCTCCTCGGCATTCATGATTTTGGCCGCTTTTGCCATCAACTCTGACATAGTTGTAGGTGGATCTTTGGCCAAAGTGTAATACAACTTATTAGGCAATAACCCACTCATCAAGGCGGTGATTGCTGTCTTTTCTTCATAATCTACGACTTCCAGCTTCTCGTTATTGAAACGAGTTATGTAATCTCTAGTACTCTCACCAGATTTTTGTCTAACACTTAACAAGTGTGCTACTCTTTTTACTGGCTTTGCCCCAAAACAGAAATTGCCGATGAACAACTCGGCGTACCATATCTGGGCAGATCCAGTAAGAGTTCCTGAGAATGCTCTGCATCTCATCTCGTCGGGGATGACATAGATGTCGGCAGCAGCTTGATATTGCTCTATGTGTAGAACAGGATCTGTCTTTCCATCATATTTGGGGGTCACCACAGGTGCTTTAAACTTTGACGGGGTAGGAAAACCCACAATGGCCGGGACAAAAGGTGTCCCTTGAACAAAATTTCGTTGTAGGGGATTCTTCGCCTTAGCTATTTCTCCCAATCTATCCTCCAACCACTGAATAGAACCTTTCCACGCATCATTTCCCTCCTCGGGCTTGTTAGTTCGAGCAATTGATTGCTCTGAAGTGGCCTCCTGAGATCTATCTTGACGAGCAACTGGTCATGATTGTGCTGATCCTTCTCTGAGATCTGATTGTTGTCGAAAACTCCTTGACATGGTCTTAGGTGGACTCCTATTCCTCCTAGGGCCTAATCGACTGAAAGGAGACACCCTACTCAGTCTTTCCAAGGCACTAGGTCTCTCTGGAGAGAGAGTGATACGTTGATCAGTATCTGTAGCCCTTATTGACGAAGTTCGCCCAGGTTGATAAGAGAAATCATCAGATTCCTCATTACGATATGACTCAGTACGCCTGAATCGTGAAGAAAGTAAATAGGTTTGCCTTTGACCACTTCGCTGTCCCGAACGTGCAGGTGCATCGCCATGAAGGGTCTGTATGAGTTGTCGCATTGTTTCTTGTATGGCGGTTTGTCCTTGAGCCAGATTCGTCATAATCCCAGCCAGATCTGGAGATGCAGAGGAATTTGGAGGATTTCCGGCATTTCCAGCGTTTCGATTGCTGGATTCCGGGTTATCCGCCATTGATGATGAATGATTTTTGGTGAAAAACGATAATAACAATCGTTCCCACAGACGGCGCCAATCTGTTGATGTAAAAAACTAGATTACTCTAATAATTCAATCACAGATAAATATAAATGAGACAAAGAATTTTAAAGTGGTTCAGCTTTATATGAATGGCCTACGTCCACTGTTATGTTATTGATGAGTGTTTGGAAATTTTCGATTACAAGTACTATCAAGAAATTCCGGTCCCTTTGAATTAGGGTCATACAAGGTATTTATAGCCCTTAGACTGTACATGAAAGGGTGATACATTAAATGATATACATATGAAAGGGTAACTCATTTAATGCTCTTCAAGAGTGTGCGTCAAGATGATAAGCATTCAATGAATAGTTAAACTGTTGATTATCTGGCAATCAAAGCTGTGGTCGAGATGCAGCTCGAACCGCCTTAGTTGCTCGTCGTTCAAGAGTTCCTCGGAGAGATAGTGTTCCTCGGAGAGCTGGAGTTCCTCGGAGTATACTTGTTACTCGGAGTGAGTCTGACTTGGTCGGGGAAATAGACTTCCTCGTTGCTATTGTGCCACGCAGATCGACACGTGTCTTCTTGTGATTCGTCTATATCATCATACTAATTTTGGTATCGACATTAACAATTAAAAAGTTATAAGTATCAATAATGTTGCTCGATCACTTAATAATAAAGTAATGAGTATAAAAATGTTTATTAAAATTTTTTCAACCAACTAAGGTTGTTAACTTATGCTCGTCGACCAACTACAGTTAGTGGGTTTTTATCCCCGGCTAGCCATACTTGGTAGATTTTTCTCTTAAATGTTTCCGATCAACTAAGGTTGGTAAATGTTCATTGTCAACCAACTACGATTAGTGGGTTTTTATCCCCGACTAGCCATACTTGGTAGATTTTTATCTTTTTCATAAAATGCGTCCGACCAACCAAGGTCGATAAATTCTACTTGTCGACCAACTACATTTAATGGGTTTTTATCCCCGACCAGCCATAGTTAGCAACTTTTGCACTTTCCGGAATAATCTTACCTCCCGACCAACATAAGTTGGCATTTTCGAGAATGTACGTACCTTCCGACCAACATAAGTTGGCATTTGAGAGTATATTTTTTTTCCTAGCCAAACAGGTTGGCATTTTTAGGAATATATCGTTTCCTAGCCAAACAGGTTGGCATTTTTAGGAATATATCGTTTCCTAGCCAAACAGGTTGGCATTTTTAGGAATATTTTGTTTCCTAACCAACCGAAGTTGACATTTTTAGGAATATCTTGTTTCCTAACCAACCGAAGTTGGCATTTTTAGGAATATTTTGTTTCCTAACCAACCGAGGTTGGCATTTTTAGGAATATTTTGTTTCCTAACCAACCGAAGTTGGCATTTTTAGGAATATTTTGTTGAGCAGCATGAGCTTTGCCGAGTTTTTCCGAGTAGTGTGTAGCACTAGTATTCCCCGAAAAATTCTCAATAAAAAGGAGAGACTTTGGTAGAATATCTTCATTTTATTCATACTGATGGAACTGTATTACATATACATCATTGATAATACTTGCGCAGGTGCTCTGCGTTCCATGCATTCTTAAACTCCTTGCCTTCTAAAGTTTCTATTCGATAAGTTCGTGGTCGAACAACTTTTGTAACTCGGTATGGTCCATGCCAGTTTGCCTCCAGTTTATTATGTTTTTGAATTACTTTCTTCAGCACATAGTCTCCTTCTTTCAGGTCGTACTTCTTCACCCTTTTGTTGTAGAACAAAGTTGTTCGCTGCTGGTAAGCAGCATTTCGAATGGCTGCTTCTTCTCTAACTTCCTCGAGCATGTTTAAATCTAGTCTTCTCATTAAGTCGCTGACAGAGGAATTGAAATTCAGTACCCTGTGTGTTGGGAGGCCCAACTCGGCAGGTGTGACAGCTTCACTTCCAAACGCCAGCATGTATGGTGATTCTCCAGTTGCTACTCGGGGAGTTGTTCGGTAAGCCCAAAGTACTGATTGTAGCTCGTTGATCCAATTTAATTTTGCATCATCCAATCATTTCTTCAACCCGTTCAACAACGTTCTGTTTGTCACTTCAGTTTGTCCATTGCTTTGAGGATGGCCTGGTGCTGAATGAACCTTCAAAATGTTTAACTGATGACAATAGGCGGCAAACTCCTTGTTATCAAATTCTGTTCCATGGTCTGTGATGAAGGCATAAGGGAGACCATATCGGCAAATGATGTTCTTCCAAACAAATTGGTACACCTTCTCGTACGTCATGTCAATGAGTGGCTCAGCTTCTACCCATTTAGTAAAATAATCCACTGCGACAACGAGATATTTAAACCTTCCTCGGGTCGTTGGCAGTGGCCCAACCAAATCCATTCCCCACATGGAAAATGGCCAAGGGGAAGTTATGGGTGTCAACAATGCTTGTGGAGTTCTTCGGATGGAGGAAAAGCGCTGGCACTTGTCACATTTCTTGGCGTAGGCTATGCAATCAGCCCTCATCGTCGGCCAGTAGTATCCTTGCATCATCACCCATTGTAAAAGCGTCCGACCTGCTACATGTGCTCCACAAGACCCTTCGTGGATCTCTTCAATTAATTATTTCATCTCGGAGGGGTGTACACATCTCTGCAAACCTGCCATAATTCCTCGTCTATATAAAACACCATTAGTTAGTACATACCGAGCAGCTTTAAACTTCAACTTTTTGGCAGCGAGCTTGTCAATTGGAAATTCTCCCTTCTCGATATACGCCCTGATGGAATCCATCCAAGATGGTCCTAAATCAAGGGTGATCAAGTTCATCGTCAGATCTTCATCTATGCTCCGAACAGCTAACACTTCAATTGGGATTGTTCATCGTAGCTCGGTGCGAGTAGCTGATGCTAGTCGAGCTAGGGCGTCTGCTCTCGCATTCTCCATTCTTGGTATCCTGATCAGCTGAATAGAGGCAAATTCTGATACCGGCTCCTTTGCCTTTGCGTGATATCTGATCATTAATTCTCCTATAACTGCATATGCTCTCATTATTTGGTTTACAATCAATTGAGAGTCGCTGAAAATCACTACCTGCTGTGCCTCCATAATTTTTGCCAAATTGAGTCCTGCGATCATGGCCTCATTGTTGGAAGCTTTGAATTAGAAACACAAAGCGTATTCCATGTCGACCTCATCCGGAGTGCTCAAAACTATCCCCGCGCCACATCCTGCAGTGCAAGATGAGCCGTCTACATATAGTCTCCATATAGGTAACTCGTCTTCAAATTTCTGATCAGTTAGAGTTCCTCGGTGAAATATTTGTTCCTTCCTTTCCTCCTCGGGTTTTTCTTGCTCTTCGTCGATCATTTCTCCTTGCCCTTTTACCAACCGGAGTTGGTCTGAGCCCGAAGTCAATGATCTTGTAACATCCACTTTCCCTTTTACCAATCAGAGTTGGTTTGAGCCAGTGTCTGTTAATCCTGTAACATCCACAGGTTGATCAGCGAGAAACTTTTGTTTCTCGTCCGGAGTCCTCACAACCATCTCTGTATCACATCCTGTAACATCCACACGCCCTTTTACCAATCGTAATTGGTCTGAGCTTGTGTTTGTTGATCCTATAACATCCACAGGTTGATCAACGAGCAACTTTTGCTCCTCGGGGGTATCAGGATAGGTGAGCTCCGCTATAAAATCTGCTACAGCTTGCCCTTTAAGCGATGATCTGGGTTCATAGACTATATCATATTCACCGAGTTCTATTGCCCAGTACATCAATCTTCCTGATTTTTCTGGCTTATGTAGGGCTTGCCTCAATGGCATATCAGTATATACTACTATGGTATGAGCCTGGAAATATGGCCTCATTCTCCTACTCGCCTCAATCAGTGCCAGTGCCAATTTCTCCAGCCTCAGATATCTGATCTCTGCTCCTCGGAAGGCCTTACTTGTGTAGTAAATTGGCTTTTGTACTCCATTATCCACTCTGATCAACGCCGATCTAACTGCATTCTCGGACACTGCAAGGTACAAGTACAATTTTTCTCCCATCACTGGCCTGGACAACAATGGGGGTGCTCCCAAGTATCTCTTCAAGTCTTGAAAAGCCTTCTCGCATTCATCATCCCACTCAAAAGTCTTTCTGAGTGTCTTGAATAATCGGAGACATCTATCAGTTGCTCGTGACATAAATCTGTTGAGTGCCGCTACTCGTCATGTGAGACTCTGTACTTCCTTCTTCTTTATTGGAGATCGTAGCCCTAATAAAGATTTGATCTTTTCAGGATTTGCTTCAATGCCTCGTTGATTGACAATGTACCCGAGGAACATGCCTTCTCGTACTCCAAATGTGCACTTCGTCGGGTTCAGCTTCTTTTGATATTTATCTAGTTGATCAAAAGTCTGACTTAAGTCAACTAGATGATCGGCAGCTTTCTTGCTTTTCGTCAGCATATCGTCAACATAGACTTCCATATTGTCACTTATTTGTTCAGCAAAGACCTTGTTCATCAGCCTCTGATATGTCACACCTGCATTTTTTAAACCAAAAGGCATAACATTATAACAATAAGTTCCCCTAGGGGTAATAAAAGAAGTACTTTCCCTGTCTTCAGGTTTCATTTTAATTTGATTGTAGCCAGAATAAGCATCCGTGAAGCTCAGCAACTCGTGTCCCGAGGTAGCATCCACTAGTTGATCAATTCGGGGTAATGGAAAATGATCCTTTGGGCATGCTTTGTTGAGGTCGGTGAAGTCCACACACATCCTCCACTTATTGTTCTTCTTCTTTACCATTACTACATTGGCTAACCAATCTGGATATTTAACATCTTCAATGAAACAAGCTTTCTGGAGATTCTCGACTTCCTCATGTATGGCTTGATTCTTCTCGGGACTGAATACTCTTCTTCCCTGCTTCACAGGCTTGATCTCCTTATTCACATTGAGCTCGTGACATAAGAAGTTTGGGTCTATCCCAGCCATATCTTCATGACTCCACGCAAAAGTTTGTCTTCTACTTCTAAGGAAAGTTATCAATTCCTGTTTTAATGAGGCTTCCAACGATGAACCTATTTGAGTAGTTCGATCAAGGTGCTCATCGTCCAGAATGATGTTTTCAGTAGCTTCCACCACTTGACCCTTCATGAGTTGCGACTCATCTCGAGGATCCAATGTTTCAATTTCTGCACCTTCATCCACTTGATAAGTAGTGGTCTTTTTCTTTGATTCTTCCAGTTCTTCTTGCTCGGCGGATGAATAATAGCATTCCCGAGCTACTTTTTGATCACCTTTCACAACTCCTACTCCAAAGTTTGTTGGAAATTTTAGGCACTGATGCACTGTAGATGGCACAACTTCGAACTTCTTCAATCCTACTCTTCCCATGATGATATTGTACGATGACTGGACATTCTTGTCCATCACGAAGAAACGTATTCTTTCTGTCCGACAAGTATGCCACGTACCAATGAATATATCCAACTTGATCCTCCCAAGTGGAAATACTTTCTCGCCAGCAAAACCGATGAGGGGTCTGGGGTAAGGCTCCAGTTGAGATAGCTTTATATTTAAACTATCGAAATACGAGTAGAACATGATGTCTGCCGAGCTACCATTGTCGACCAGCACTCTTGAAATCATGACTTCCTTCATTCTCATTATGATCACCAGCGGGTCATCATGAGGATATAAAACACCTGCAAGGTCATTTTTTGAAAAACCGATAACCAATTTCTCATTGTTTACCTTTCTCGAACGATCTTCCTCAGCTAGATTTATTCGCTGAATGTACGAGCAAGCTTGTGCCTCACCGAGGTAAGCTTTTCTTTTTGCAGTAAGGTCTCCTCCTCCTGCATCTCCTCCTGTAATAACATTACAATCAAATGACCCAAAGCGTATTGAAAATACCTCTCGTTCTGGCTGCCTTGGTTTCTTGGGAAGATCGGGATCATCCTCTGGATCAACTTCATGGTTTCTCTTCTAGTTCTCCTCTGCTCGACGAGGAGATCTAGACCTCTCTCTAGTTCGGCCGTTGTTTCTTTTTTCGCCTCCACGATCAACATACTTTGCTAGCTTTCCTCGTCGGATGAGTGTTTCAATCTCATTCTGAAGGGCTATGCAATTTTTAGTCATATGGCCATGATCCTTGTTGAACTTGCAATATTTTTCCCTATTCCTCGTGTTAGGGTCTGCCTTCATTTTCTTTAGCCAATTTAACTCCTCGCTGTTCTTAATTTCCTCCAGGACGTGGTTGATATTTACCTTCAAAGGTGTGTAATTATCAAATTTCCTCAAGACCTCCCATGACGACTTATTTTTGGATTATTTGTCACCACCATTGTTCTTATGTTCTTTTTTCTTAGCTTTATCACCTTCCACCTTGGTTTCTTTGGCGTCCATATTCTTCTTCGCAGATATATCCTTCTCGGCATTCATAATCTTGGACGCTTTTCCCATAAAGTCTGACATGGTTCGAGGTGGATCTTTGGCCAAAGTGTAGTACAACTTATTTGGCAGTAGTCCCCTCATCAAAGCGGTAATCGCTGTCTTCTCTTCATAATCAATGACTTCAAGTTTCTCGTTATTAAAACGAGTTATATAATCTCTGGTACTCTCACCAGCTTTTTGTCTAACACTTAACAAATGTGCTGCTCGTTTAACTGGATTTTCCCCAAAGCAGAAATTCCCAATGAATAGCTCGGCCAGTTGAAGAAAAGTTGAAATCTTACCCCGAGGAAGGCTATTATACCATATTTGAGCAGATTCGGTAAGTGTTCCTGAGAATGCTCTGCATCTCATCTCATCTGGGATAGCATAGATATCGGCTGCAGCTTGGTATTGTTCTATATGAAGGACAGGATCAGTCTTTCCATCATACTTGGGAGTCATAACAGGTGCTTTGAACTTTGATGGTGTTGGAAAATCAACAATGTCCTGGACAAAAGGTGTTCCTCGAACAAAGGTTCGTTGTAGAGAATTCTTGGCTTTATCCATTTCCCCTAATCTATCCTCCAACCTTTGAATAGATCCTTTCCATGCATCATTTCCTTCCTCGGGCCTATTGGTTCGAGCAACTGATCGCGTTGAAGTAGCTTCCTGGGATTTATCCTGACGAGCAACTGGTCGGTCATAGGATCTATCTTAACGAGCAGCTGGTCGCGACTGGGCAGATCCTTCCCTTAAATCTGATGGTCGTCGAAAGCTCCTCGACGATGCATTAAGAGGACTTTTGTTCCTCCTAGGGCCTAATCGGTCGAAAGGAGAAACCCTACTTAATCTCTCCAACGCGCTGGTCCTTTCTGGGGAGAGGGTGACACGTTGTTCAGTATCCGTGGCTCGCACAGACGAAGTTCGCCCAGGTTAATAAGAGAAATCATCAGATACCTCATTGCGATGTGAGTTAGTATGCCTAGTACGCGAAGAAGGCGCAAGGGTATTTCTTTGAATGCTTCGTGGTCCGGAATGGGCTGATGCACCGCCATGGAGGGTTTGGATGAGTTGTCGCATTGTTTCTTGCATGACGGTCTGGCCTTGAGCCAGATTTGCCATTATTCCAGTCAGATCTGGAACAATTGGTGGAGTAGACGGATTTGGAAGGGTTCCAGCATTTCGATTGCTGGATTCAGGAATATCCGCCATTGGTAATGGATTATTTTTTATGAAAAATGATATTATCAGTCGTTTCCCATAGACGGCGCCAATCTGTTGATGTAAAAAATTAGATCACTCTAATTATTCAATCACAGATAAATAAATGAGACAAAGAATTTTAAAGTGGTTCAGCCTTATAAGAATGGCCTACATCCACTGTTTTGGTATTGATGTTTGTATGGGAATTCTCGATTACAAGTTATCTCAAGAAACTCCGGTCTGAGCCCCCCTTTTACAATGAGGATTGTACAATGTATTTATAGCCCTGAGGCTGTAATGTGAAAAGGTACTACATTAAATGCTATACATATGAAAGGGTAATACATTTAATGCCCTCTTTGCGTGTGCGCCTGAATGATAAACATTTAATGAGTCAGTTGAACTGTTGGTTATCCAGCTATTAATGCTTTGTTCGAGATGCAGCTCGGACCGCCTAAGCTTCTTGGTATTCAAGAGTTCCTCGGAGAGGTTTGTTCCTCGGAGCGTATGAGTTCCTCGGGGAACTAGTCTTCCTCGTTGTAGTCTTATTCCTCGGAGAGAGTGTGTTCCTCGGAAGTGTTTGTAGTTGCCATGTAGATAGCCACGTGTCTTCATAGGATTGGTCCACGTCAGTAGATTAAATTTGGTATCAACAACTATCATACCTAAAAACTATTAGTGATACTTTCATTAGATAGATATATGCGCTTAAGATAAGACATTACCATAAAATAAATTATTCTTAATACAAGAGGTTAATTTAAAAATAAGAACGTAAATAATATTGAACTAAGAGATGAACGCTAATTGCATGGCTCACATGTGGGTTTGGTAGTAAAACTCCATGTTTATTTTAGGTTGTTTGGGTTGGGTAATTTAAATTACTTAAAATCCACATGAAATGGGAGGAAGATGTATTATTATTATTATTATTATTATTATTATTATTATTATTATTATTATTATTATTATTATTATTATTATTATTATTATTATTATTATTATTATTATTATTATTATTATTATTATTATTATTATTAATTAAGTTATTAGTTAGGTTGTTAATTAGACTGATATGCATCAACTCCGTCATCATAGAAATATCATAATCATGAGAAGTATCCACTTAGGGGAGCATTTTATTAGGGAAAGGCGCGAAGAACTTGATTTTTTAGATATATGCACGTTGTACTCTTTTTCCTTGAACTAGTTTTTTTTTATTGAATTTTCTTGTTAAAGGTTTAATGAGGAAACACTAAGTGCATCCAACGCTAATTCGATGATCACAAAAGTTGTACTCTTTTCTTCACTTCGTTTCTTCCCACTGGATTTTTTCTCGATAAAGTTTTAATGAGAAAATAATCATTGAATGGTAGATATTGTGACGCCCACTTCGGGATGTCAATGTGAAAAATATTTTTATACTTTGACTTCATTTAAGAAAATACTCTTTCGGAATAAAGACTTTCTTTTATATTTGTGTCGTAAAAATTCATTTGATTTAATTAATGAAATGATGTCCAACTTATGAAATTCAAAAGAACATTGGAAATAAAAGATTTTCATGGAATAAATAATGTTTATGGTAAAATTCATACCATCATGTATTATTACAATTCAAATTTAAAGTACTTGGATTAAGGTTCAAATGGTAAAACCATAGTTTAAAACAAATATACACAATTTAAAATATAGTGACAGAGCTTTTATTGCAAGGAAAACTGACCTTTCCTTTCCCGTTATCCTTCTCGTTTCTTCTATCTGAAGTACTTAGGGGTGGAAAAAGGAAGTATATGAGCATGCGCCCAGCAGGAGATATACTAGTAGAGTATATATCGTATAAGCAAAATCTATGCATATAAAGTGTATTTAAGCAATTATGAAATCATCCTTCAATTGATAAGTGTTCTTATGCAATATGTATCGTAACCATGCAATATGTGTTATAACTATGCAACCAGGGCGATGAGACCACTCATACTTAATCTTTATTTTAATACTACTCGTATCCCGTTAATTAAACCATTAATGTACTTTCGTATTTACATGTTGTTTCATAAACTTCCCTATATATTTGAGACCTCTATGCTTAAAATCATATTTTCATGTGATTAATCGGGGTACCAATCCATGAGTATTATATGACCTTTAATCGACTGCCACCATGTCGTAATATGCTCTTGATTAGTTGTTTGGGGTTTAACCATTAAGTCGCAATCTAGGATTTCGGGACCTTCTTAAATTTCTTGATTACCTCCAAGTGCCTTTGAAAAACCTCACTATGTTGTTTTAACAAAAGTTAAAAAGGTTTAGTGAGTTCCAAAAATACTTTTTGAAGAAACTATTAGAAAAATCCTTATAAGAACACAAGATGTGTTAATATAGTTTACGGAACGATTTATTTAAGTCTCTTGGAAATAGGTTTTAAAATAAACCTAAGTCTGAGTTTATAGAATATAGTAATGAAGAAATAAAAAGTACACACAAGAGACACGAATTTTTTACGTGGTAAAATCCCACTCAATTGGGGAAACATCCACTGTGACATCTATGCTATAAAAATAAAATCCACTATAAACAATTTTAGGTTACAATCATACAACAAATCATAAAATAAATTCCTATTCTAAGTACAAAAATATACCTAGCCGAGATTCAACACCTTCTGGGTTTATGTAAGGACATTATGTTACGTTATTCAGTTTATTAGGATATCATGTATATCTTACTGTTCGAGTGACACATGTAGGGATTATGTTGAGTTGTACTCTTTATATACAGTGGGTTAAAGTATGATTTAGTTGCAAGATAATGTGATACCTTATTTTGATAGTCTAGGATTTGGCACTTAAGAGTATTGGTTGTGATAAGTTAAGACACTCGTGTAGATTATTTCACTTATGTTAAGGGTTGAGATAAGTTTTTCATGTGAGTTTCGAAAGGTTGGGATGATTATGTAAATGTCTCACATGTTATTAATGCATCGATATAGTAAGCTATTTCTTACAACTTTTGGAATTTGACCCAGGTGTAATTAAAAAATCTTTTCCAAGTATTCCTAAAAAGGAGAAGAAAGGTTGAGCAATTAGACATGTTATATTAAGATTTTAATGACTTCCATTCTTAGTTTAGGTTTCTATTTCCTTTTAAAACTCGAGTTGAGACTTGTGTATTTAATTTTATTCCAATATTTGTATGGCGTTGTAGTGGTTCCGGAGTTTATTTAAATTTGATTCGAGGCTATAATTTATTTCCATTTTGGTTAAGGAGATTTAATATTATGGTAGTTTATGATTGAGATACTCTATATTTATTTCAATTATTCACTTATCATGTTGTGTGAATAGTTTATATTATGCTGTTACTCAACTATTTACTTGATTGATGCTGAGAATGATATAAATTGATTAACACGCGTAGTCTTCGACATATCAAAATGGCTAACCATCACATGGAAAATAGGGGTGTTACACACGAGCGAAGGGATTTAGATGCCTATTTATAGGTTATCTAAGGGTAACAAGGAAAGATAAGGGTTTGGCTCCTAATGGGCATAGAAAAACCCCATCCAGGCCATATCTTAACTTTATTCTTTTAATTATAATTAATTCCTCTAAATAATTATAATTTTTACCCCCTCCTTAACTTAAATATATTCTTTTGGCTTCTTATTATCAATTACCTAATTCATCCCCATGTTAACGCTATAGACAATCATATAAGTCACTGATCGTTATCATAATCAAATAGATAACGTTTGATTTCCTTGGGATATCCTATAAAGAAACATACATTTGATCTTGAATAAAATTTACTAAGATATCGTTTTAGCATTTATTTTAAAGTTCCCCCTATTTCAATGTGCCATATATTGATCTTATCCCATTCCATAATTTATGGGTGTATCACATGCTTCATTTGAAGGTGCCAAGTTTAGCAGATATCTAGTAACTTTTAAAAATTTATTACATGAAACATATGTGTTAAACTTCCCCATATCTAAATGTGCCATAGATTTATCTTATCCCAGTCCATAATGCTATCGATGAAATAAATGCCTCATTTGAAGGTTCCAAGATTAGCAAATACCTAGTAACTTATAAGAATTTATTACATGAAATAATAAACAGAGCACTCTTTAAACAAAACTTCCATTAATGTCAATTTCTATATTAATCAAAAGATATAAATGAAGCAATTTATACTTCACTTTCCCAATATTAATCGAAATCATGGGCAACCATTATCCAAATTAATCAATTTCAAGGCTCTACAAGAGTATAGAACAATATTAGAGAAAATAAAGTATAATCAAAATTTTAAAAGTTGTGATAACTAATATCTTGCAAAATATTCTAATAATTAAACTTATAGAAATAGCGGCTCGAAACTTAACAATGAGAAATAAATATAAAGTGTACAACAAAAAAAAGTGAATAACAACATCACAGTAACAAATCACCAGAAAACCACCAAAAAAATACATTGGAAAATATGATCAGTAATATTTCTCCAAAGGCTTGTAATAGTTAAGGATAAAAAAAATCACTTAAATAATTTAAAATATGTCATCTGTTATAAAATAAAGGGACGGAGAGAGAATTTTGAGGGATAAGAAACTCTTCATTTTATTGTATTGTACACTTAAGGGGTATCACACATATTTATAATACAAGTTATGGTATCCCAAGAGATCCTTCAGTAATTAAGAATATAAGTGAACATACACTAAAAATATAAATTTTACAACATTACCCCTTGGATGTACACTATATCTGCAACAACCATACCTATCAAATAAATAAAATATCATAATTTTCAGACATTCGCATTTCGTAGAGTTTATATGGGTGTAAACAGAGGTTTAGATAAATTCAATTTTAAAGAATATATATATATATATATATATATATATATATATATATATATATATATATATATATAAGGAGTAGAATAGTTTTACTATTCCATAAGTTGACAACATAAATAGAGGTGAGGATTGTGCCAACAAAGCAAGAAATGGAGGGTGAGATCAAGATTCACACCATAAGCACTATAACTCACCACACCTCATTTTATACTCTATATTGTATTTACAATTTTAACCCATTAAAACATTATTTCCCCCTCTTTTTACCCCTAAAAATTTACTTTAATTCAAATATAAGGGTTACTTTTGTAATACAACAAAAAAGGTTTCTAACCTTGACTCGATCTCACTCCTCTTCTCTCAAATCTCTCTCCTAATTTCCACCGACCCCCACTTCCTCATCGTCGTCTTCTTCATGGTGCGAGCATTTCCTACGAAAGACATCACCTCTACCTCCCTTTCTCTCGGCTAAGCTATCACGCTTTCACCTATGAGGTACGATTTTATGGTATGATTTTTACTTCAGATTTGTTTTCTAACCCTAATCCTACTCTTTGTTTGGTTTCACCTCTCTTTTTGGTGCTTTTTTGAAACCCAATGTTCACAAATCAGTATGTTCTTCACCATGGAAAGATACCATTTTCCAGGTATGGCTTTGTTTCATTTTTTAGGGCTTCATCAGCTTAATGTGCAGATATATGAGGTTTGCTGAATGGTTTACTTTTTTCGATTGCGGTTAGTTACAGTGTTTAGTTAAAGTGTCCCTCTGAAAGTATGGGAATTATTTGGGGGGTTAATTTTGGAATGGGTTATTTTATGATTTAAATTTTGAGGTTTTTTGGGGGTAATGTAGTTTTACAGATTATAGGATTACCGATACACGAGTTTTGGGTTTTGCAGTTCCACTTGGCTTCTATTTGGGTTTTGATTGGGCTCAATTTTATTTGTTGTTTTGATTGAGTTACGATAATTTTGTGTTTTTTGTTTGATGGGTTTCAAAATTTTATTTTGGGTTTAATTGTGTTGGTTTGATTTCACTAATAGTTATTTTTTTTTATAGATTTCATCAGTTGAAAGTTCTCTACCTACTATTCACCTACATATTCATTTGTGTCTCAAATATGAATACATCCAAATAAATGACTTGTGTTAGTTGTTAGTTTTTAACTGTATGTGAAAAATTATTCTCATTAAGAGTGTTTCATGTGATAATTTTTTTTCTACAAAGTGCGTAGATCGTGCTCTCCTAAATTCCATTCTACTACTCATGTATATGCGAAATAGTGGAAAGATATAAAGAAAATAATAAAATATATTTGTTCTCTAATTTGATTTCTTACTGTATTTGTCGGAACATTGCTTATCTGTGGGATCTATGTAGGATCTAATACAAGTTGTATTTCATAGTGATTGAAGTTTGTAGGATTTAGTTTTGTTAATCACCAACTTGATAAACTAGATATTGAAGGTACATACATTTTTTTCCCTTTTCTTTTCCTAAAAAAGGGAAAATCCAGTGCATGAGGCTCCCGCCACTGCGGGGTACTGGGGGGGGGGGCTGGATGTACGCAGCCTTACCCCTGCTTGCGCAGAGAGGTTGTTTCCGTGAATCGAACCCGTGACCTCAGGTCACAGCGGGGGCAACCTTAATATTGACGACTTAGCCCCAAACATGATTCATATTTACTTTTTATTCATCAGTGATAGGCTTTCTTTGATTTAACGAGAGTTTGAACATTCAATGGAGAAGGAAGGGGTGGCACTGTTCGCCCATTTGCACTGAAAATGGATTTTGTTTTACAATCATGGTTTTTTGGAAGAGGCTTTTGTGTTCTTTAAAAACTCAGGAGTCCATATGAAACTGAATACGGGTTTTGTTTTCTTTATTGTTTTTTTTATAAATATATAACAGTTTTTCCTTTTGTGTAGGTAATGGTTTGTGCCGTGGGTTTTGTTTCTTTTGGGGCTTTTGTTCCGGTGGGGCTGATTACTTTGCTTTCGTAAGCTGAATATTGGAGAAGAATATTTTGGAGCTTGGATCTAAGGATGATTCGTGTCAAACTGATAGAACAATGTCAGGTAAGATCTTTAAAATACAAGTTTTTCATCGCATATATGTTTTTATATTGATATGTATAGTATCGAAGGCATATGAGAAGGGTTTTGTTTTTATCATTATTTTGTAGGCTTTTGTGTTTCACTTAATTTACGATTTTTATATTCCTCAATTTGATAAAAGTCCTAAGTGTTTCACTTCAGACATAAACAACTCAAATATTGGTTGTTTAAAGTTCAATATGATGTTGTCAAAATAAAGGTTACTAGATTGATTTTTATTGGGAGATTTCTACGTTTCTAATTTCATTTCATACATGGTGATTGATTTTTATCTGGATCCTTCATTTTCTTAGAGTGGATCATTCTTAGTTTCCTAATTTTGTCGATTTATTTTGTCCAGGCACAACAAAGAGAACTCACTATGTCTTATAGGTAATTTCTAAGAAGCTACTTTTTTTTTTAAAATATAAATAGCTGTCCTTGGTAATAGACTAATAGTTATATACTAAATTTGGGATCTTTGTTTCTATGTATTTAGTAGAGACTTTAAACAATGATATTTTGGGCGACTCTATTTTTTTTAAAGGTATTTAGTAGAGATTTTAAACAATGATGTTAGTTTAGCGACACAGAAAAAAAAAAGAGAAAAACAATAATTCTAGGTCCGTCTCATAAATGCGACACACTAACGTTACACTATTGTTGGACTTAGACATGAGCCAATACAGATGTGACAAGTCAGTGTGTCGCAATAAATGTGTCGCGTTTGTGAGTCGGTGTAGAAGTACTTTTAAATTTTTGACCTCAAAGTTTCAGTAACACATGAGAAACCTTATTTGGTGGACACTGTATTTGGTGATACCCTGTCTTAAATGGGAAACAGGTGAGTGGCATCTTTTTCCTAGAGTTTTTTGTTATTTACAATAGTCGATATACCTCTATTTCATTCTATGATATGTTTCGTTGCTCTGACAGGTTTCTCGAAAAATGTCGTCTTAACTAATCAAATGTCTTCTTAACTCATCAGCCAAGAATCCCAAAGATGTAGTGCCACTTGAAGATCCTCCAATCTTGCATGCTACAACTATGAAATCGGGTGATCCTTCTCGACTTCAAGCGAATAAGTTCAAGGTAAATCAAAAGACAATTAGTAGCTGGAATTGAATCACTTCACTATAGATAAACATATCTTTTTCGAATGAATATCTAAGGAGTATTTATGGACAGTTTTTTAAGTGCATTTAGCACGTTTTACACATTAATCCTATGAAAATGAACTCAAATCATGATAAGATTTTTATCTTTGTCGTGTGAAGAGTTGGCGAGCACAAAGTTGATCTCTGTTGTGAAAATATGTGGATATGTTTAGGCCTATTGTGTTCTTTTCTAGCAGCAATAGGTGTTTCAATTATTAGCAAAGTACTTCTGTAATGTATAATAGGGTATGTGTTTTACATACTGAGTTAGCTTTCATGGTTGAAAACAGAATTATTAGGAGAGTACTGCAGCATTATCCTCACTACTTGAGTTAGCTTTCATGGTTGAGTTTTACATACTGAGTCCATACCTATAGTAGGGTATGTATTTTAGTTAAACATAGCTGTGAATTCTATATCCGAAGTGTTAATATTTTCAGTGCTTGGTTTAGTAGTGAAATTCATTTATTTTCAAGGCACTGTTTGGCTTCATAAAGAAGTTATTGAAAATGAATTACTTTCCCTAGCTTTTAAATTGGCTCTTAAAACTTCAGTGATAGTTGTTTCCTCTTTCTTTGGGGAAAAATATCTGTGAAAAGATAATGTATTTTTTGCTCTCAAGAAGTTCCAATCCCGGCCATAAATTATCTCATTTCATATTTTTAGTTTTATGAAGAAATTTTTGAACTACCTTTACTGTACATGGGACCAATTATATATATATCTATGTATATAATGAGTTAATATGTGCGTGTGTGTACATATATGTATATCTATGTATATAATGAGTAGTGATGTATAAATGTACTGAGTTATTTCCCTAAATTAATGCCTTTCGCTGAATTTCTTCAAGGCCAAGGGGCGAGAGAAGATCAGATGAGCATTACTTCAATGTAGGCTGGTGATGCACCTGTGTGTCTCACAACAGTAGAGTAGAATGAAATCGAAGTCTTTTATCGGGTAGTTCAATGGCAGAGCACCAGGATTAAGGTCCTTAAGTGATGGGCTTGAATCCATTTTCGACTGGCAGAGACCAAACACTGCACTGGACTCAATAAAACAAGGAGGAATAATTCTATTGGAGTTTAGAGGTGGAGAATGGAAAGAGGTTGTTAGGCTACAACCCGACCAAGTGAAGGTGGCATGTAAAGCAGAGGCCGCGGACACTGCACTGGACTCACTTTCTACAAAATTGAAGGTGTTATATGTTGAATGTAATTTTGAGCAACTACTTATTTGTAAAAAATCTCAAGCAGTGTTGAGTTTTTTTTACTTAAAAAACTAATAAAACTGATTTTTTTTTCTATTTGTGGCAGTTATTTTTTACCGTGGCATCAGTGATATTTTTTACCGTAGTCGAGAGGCATCTTTTTATAGTGACGGGCACCAGCATCGATGAAGTGACGATCGAGTAGTTGGTTGAGACAGGGTAGCGAATAGATTTTTTAGAAAGAAATTAGGATAAGCCATCGAGGAACACACTATATGAGCCAAAGAACCACCGAGGTAAAAACTGAACAAAAATCCATCCGTTCTCATCTTTCAAACAATAAACTCAACAAACCGTGGCATCAGTGATGGTCATCCATGGTATATTTTTTTACAGTATGCTTTTTCTGGATTCGCTGTGATGCTTTCGGCTAGACAAGCCTGATTACCACACACACACGCACACATTAACTCATTATATACATAGATGGTCACACACACATCAGTGATGGTCACACACACAAGGTGATTACCACACCTTACCATGTAGATAACCTGTAAATCTCTATTTTTCTCAATGTTCTTATAATTTCATTCTTCTTTTTTGGTTTCTTTTCATTGTGCCATAAACGTGTAATCTAATGTATATATAACCTTTTTGTTTTAGGTGATAGACCGGATTTCTCTTTTTTAGGTTATTTTTTAGTGAATTGGAGTAGATAAGTGAGGAGTTGTGTATGTGTTTTTGGTGAAGTTATTAAAGATCTATTGATTTTGACATTGAGAAGTTGTGTATGTGTTTATTTTGTGAAACCACCATTATGGATAAGTCATACCAGTTACCAGCATTTGATTCAAATCAATTGTCTTTTTATGAGGAAGGTATTCCAATGTTTGCCTTCTCTAATAATCTTAAGAAGATGAAAATTATTTTTATAGAATGCAACCGAGCTATCTTTGGAAACATTTTTCAAAATTCATTTAATGCAGAAGATGAAGCCTTAATAACTCAGAAGATTTTTTAAATTGATCCTTTTGACTCAAATAGAATTTTGATGAATAAGAGAAAGCACTGTCCGAGTCTGACACATATACGACTCTAACTATGGAAATGCTGACACTGTCCTAGCCAGCATTGTCCGAGTCTGACCTATCTTCCCTCGCCTCCCTGCTCCAACGTTGCTTATCTCACTTAGTTTTGATTTAAGTTTTTGTTTACAGATCTATATTCAACTTTTAATTTTGTTCATGTTTTATTAAGCGACTCAATTCATGTTTTATTAAGTTTTTGTTTTTGTTTTTGTTAAGCGACTTAATTAACCATTACTCAAGGAGACGGAGACGGAGACTGCAGCTGAGGTGCTCCCAAGTGTTGTGTGAATTGTGGCTCCTGTGGTCATCTGGACTGGAGGTACTCCAAGTGCAATCTGTAAGTCAAGACGTAAAGCAATCATTGCCACTGCTACTACCCCCTGGTTAGTATCGCCTCTGTGCAAAGTTACAGGGTGGTAGTATCGCATATGTGCATTTTATATTAATGAGCTAATGTTGTTTCAACTCTAGGGAAACAAAACATAGAAATATAAAATGCACATATGCGATACTACCATGTTATTATGCACATTGATATGAGATTCAAAATTTGCACATTGCTTCATTGCTATGGGATTCAAAATTTGCACATTGCTATGAGATTAAAAATGTGGTGAAAACCTGTAACTTTGCATATTCAAACCATAGCAATGAAGTGGTGGAGTGGTGGAATAATATTACATTTCTCCTTATAAAATTATAATATATATACTGGCATTATTTTGATTTCTTCTTTCTATGTAAATAGGAGAAGGTACAGACAGTAGCGTGTACCGTGCATGTGATGTTGAAACTGGTCAGATGGTCGCCTTAAAGAAGGTACGGTTTGATAATTTCCGACCTTAAAGAAGGCACGGTTTGATAATTTCCGACCATAGACAGTAGCTGTTGTTGCAAATAAAGCTGACACTAAGAAAAATCTCAATTGACGGTATGGAGAAACATTTATTTTTATATATGGAGCAACACTTATTTCTAGGTAATTAATGTTTTATTTAAAACTAATAAGTGAGCTAATGAAACTGTGGAAATTGATTCGAAATATTCAGTCCTTAGTTGCAGCGAAGGGTGGCCTTTTGCCGCAAAGTTAGGCAGAGTTTTGGGATTTCTGGAATGAGAAGCCTGCAGTTAGTTAAGGAATTGTCTAATGAAACAAAGGGGAATACGGCGGTTCTGTTATAGTCTTTACTGAAATATGGATTAGAAGTGTAAACACGGTTCCGTCGCCTATCATTCACAGTCTTTGCCAAAAACATCAATTGTGCTTCGTACTGTTTCGGGATGATTGGTACGATTATGGTGTAAATCAGAAGGTGGGTACCGTACAATTTTGTTCCAGAAGGTTGGTACAGTTTTGAGAAGGTGGGTATGATTTTATTGTTTTGAGACTTTTTTTTCTTTAGTTTAGCTAAGTATCTATTTTTATTTTCTTAGATCATGTACCCCGTCAACAATAGGTTCTCAAAAATATGTAGCTCGGGGACTGTATCTGCCTTAAACAGTTTTCTGTCAAGAAAATAGAGAAGCTATGTTTTAATCACCCATTTAATATGGGGTTTATGTTTGATTTTGCAAATCTGCCAACATAAGGTTTACTCACTTTTTAATTTCTCTGTTTGATTTTTTCTTGGTTTTTCTTTGTAGTTCAAATCTTAAATCTTAGTTGATTTTGTTCACTAACTCAGTGTCCCATTGTTTGTGGCATTGATCCAGGTTTCAGTTTCTTTCTCACACGATTCTCTTTCTTAGATGTTTGTTTCACGTTTTTAGAGGACTGAATGCATGTACATCATTGAATGATAAGTTTCCAACTTTTACCAGTTTGTATAAAACTAAGTTTATACATTAAATGCTTAGTCACCAAACCTGGATCAATGACGTGAAAAATCAAAAAAATTTCCCTAATTGCTGCCATTATAAAAACAGAAAAGGAAAATAAAACATCACTGAAATTTTGTGTGATTGCATATTCTACTATTCCCAAAGCTACCTTTTGTTAAGTTGCAATTCCACAAAAAGCCCATTCGTTATTGGAAATCGAGGCTGTGCTAGATTCCTCGCACTCCATGGGCAAAGGGAGCACCACCATTCACGTTTTGCGTCGTGAGCTGGTGATGAGCAAGAACGAACCAAGCTTTCAATGGCTCATCGGCTCCCCCTTCTTTCCTCCACTCACAATCATCTCCACCTTAAAATGCATCCACACTCCACATCAATTCAAAGAGTCAGGTACTCATTTCTTCATTATCTATTTACAACACTGTTTAACTCTTTGCTGATTTCACCTGAGCAGATGATATTCGGACACTGCTATTGAAAGGATTCGATGTAATTGGAGCATTAATTGTGGGAAACAACCCTGATTTGGAGCGAATAGCGGGTGAGGCAATCGAGGCCACGCGTGAATTAAGTTGCCTATTTATTATCCTCTAAATAGACCTAAAAATTCGGAGGATATATTTACGCGTGCAACTGAAACTGCTGCTGCTAAGTTTAGAGATCCAACAGTCATATACATAACAGAAGCATTAACTGAACCCTCAATTAAAGCACCACGACCTGCCGTTCTTCGAGGAGTGGAATTAGATCTCCAAGAAGAGCTCTCAAATGCTGGAATTTCAAACGAGACGACTCAAGAATATGATGCAAAGTCTTTATCATGTTCACATTTTTGCTTAAAAAGTAGAGATATCACATCGTTTACTTCTATTGAGGAGGTAAATTTCATATAAGACTTTACTTATTTGTTGTGTTCAAAATTTGAACGGGTTATATAATGAGCAATCTTTAAACTAAAAAAAAAAGTTTATACATTATAGATGATACAACAAGCTAACTGAATATATGAAGTTTGGGATTAATCTCATTCTATATTTTACTCCAGGTTCAATCAAACTACTCAATGCCCAACTATTTAGCAGGAAAACAAATCAATGTGTGTATGTCTGTTGCCTTTTTATACACGTGTTGTACACAGTTTGCGATTGTATAAATCTATATATTTAATATAAAAATTTATTTTTGTTCTTTTAGGGGTTGAATCTTTCTGCAGTTGGATTGGGCCTGTGAATCAATTGGAGTGTAATATGGATTAGTATACATGTTGAACATATGCACTCTGTTTTTAGTTCCCTAGAACAGTAATATTATAGTTATATGAGATTTTTTGTTCACTGGGTTCACAAATCCCTTTCACCGTATCAATATTGAGATAATTGTGTTAAATACATTAATTAGGATACGTTTTTGTTTGCTTTATCAAACTTTCAACTAATAGTGATTAATATTTACTTCACTTAAGTTTCATCTTCTACCTTGGCTCTCTTAGAAGCAAGAGTCATTGCCTTTTTTATTATTTTTTTTTCAGATTCAAAGATAGCATATCAAATGTATGTTTTTCGTTTGGATACCTAATTTCAGTTTGTAGATCTAATTAACATTCCTCAATATCTTAAATTCCACAATTTGAATATATTGGCCTCAAATTATTCTTTTATTCCCGTCTGGTATGATTTTGGATGATGATTGAAATGAGGGTTTTGGCTTTTAAATTTATTAGTTCCCACATGAAAGTATAATTTATTATTTTACATAACTTTTATTTTAAAATGTTTATGTAACTGTTACAATTTACACAACGGTCATTTTATTACTGTTCAAGCTGCCACAAATCTTCTTGGAGAACTCTGTGTTTATGGTTGCAGGAGTTGTTATCTTTAAGGTGCAAAGAAGTTATAGAGGTGGGTTACTTCAATGCACGTTTCAAATAAATGGTGTTACTGATAGCAAACCAGAAAATGGCGCTCCATTATTCAAATAAATCATGTTTTACAGAATCTTTATAGATTCACATTTTTTGATATTTTACATATATTATAGTTCCACAGGCATTTTCAGTACATACACATCTTTAATCAACGAAAATTTTCACCGTGCCTTCAGGCACGGGCATTCCACTAGTATATATATATATATATATATATATATATTAAATAAAATTTAGGATCGATCCGAAATTAATTTTGGACATATCCAAAATCGGTTGTCATAACACATTTTTCTCCCTTTTGAGCTATCACTATGTGCAATGGTATGGGATGTAAAAGATAGTCGACCCTCCTATGATTTCTGACCACAATACCTGGATCCCTAACCGATTTAACATGGTGGTTTCATCATTGAGTGATAGGGGACCATTAGTAAATGTTTTGGAACGTTATAAGAGAGAGGGGTGAGGAACTTTATTTTCAAATTCACCTCGCCTCTACAAAAAGTAAATAAAATTTAGTCATAATGTCATATGTTAGTGATCTTAGAATTTTAGTTAAATTTCTGTGGTAGTGATCTTAGAATTTTAGATACAATTTCATATATGTCATATATTATCCCATTAGCATGCAATTTAGTCATAATGTCAGTCAATTTCATGTAAAAGTCATCAAAGGATTTAGAGTCTGACATAATTAGAGAATTATACTATTGAACAAGCATTTGGGTTTTAGCAGCCTTAATTCTAGTGTCACCTTCATGTACAGTAATCAGAGTATCCCAAGCTTCCTTAGAAGTGGCACAAGATGAGATCCTTTTGAACTCATGTTCATTTATGGACATAAAGATGGCATTTTGGCCTTTGTTGCTGTTTCGACAAGTTTTCTTCTCTTCTTGAATGAATTCACTTAATGCTTTCTTAATCCTCTCATTACTTCCTTCGGTGGCTAGTTTTGTAGCATAAGTGTATCCATTTTCAACAATATCCTAGACATCATCTCCCAAGATTCCTTGTATGAAAGCAACCATCCTTACTTCCCAGTAAGAAAAGTTGTTTCCATCAAAGAGAGGGGGTCTGGACAAGTTGCCAAATCTTTCATTTTTCTGGTCCATTATTTTGATTTCAAGAAAACAATTTCAGAAACACAAGGTCTTTTAAAAAGATTTCCAAAGATCTTATACCAATTGAAAAACTATTACTAAAGCCGTTTAATACAAGATTAAACTATCTTAGTAACTCCAAACTATTTTTTGAGGAAACTCTTTTCTTTAAATCAAATCAGGTTAATCACAAGATGTGTTTAATAAAACATGCACGAGATCAGTTCAATATTTGTTAACAAGTTTTGAAAAATAAAACTAAAAAGATTAAATCAGCACACCAACAAGAATGAGATGAGGAGATGTAGAAATATTAATGACAAGGGATTTTTAATGTGGTAAAAGTCTCTCAAAGGCTGAGGGTTAGCCTCCTTAAATAGTGGATCGAGAAGGCTGAGATGAATCTAAAGGCTGAGATTTAGTCTTGGCCTTTTGACTTCCATCCAACGATTTAAGAGAAGCGGTGAGTTAAATGCTTTCTGATTGGCTAAGGGATGTGCACAGGGATTGGGTTTGGACGCATGTAAGTCGTTGATAACATCAATCCAAGGACTGAGATACGATTTTGTGTCTTTGAAGAAGCATATAATGAACCGATATCCGGTTGATAGGTGTAAGGCTAGGATTCACTCTCACACGCGCGTCTCAAACTAATTACATAGACACCCTATTGTCTTTAGCGCTTTCAATTTCTACCCAAGTGAACTTCCAGGAATAAAACCAACAATCATAATTTACAAATTCACCCCAAAACCTTTTAATTCCAATTTTATTTATGAAAAAAATGCTTTAAAAATCATTACAAATTCCCCAAAAAAATATTAAAAAAGGTTTTAAGGAAAATTAACACCACCCAATCAATTTATGCAATATATGACCAATGTATGCAGTCCTAATGTGTGTGAGTGTTGGTGAATATACCATTGATCAATCAAACAAGAGGAATGAATGTAGTGAAGTGTCTGAGGCTCTTTGGTATCTAGCGGAGGGACTCAATTTTATCACTATTTCCAAACTAGATGAGCACTTATACAATGTAGACTCAAGTGAGTCAAGAGAATAAGGTGCTTCAACATTCACCTCGCCTCTGCAGAAAGTAAATCATCCCCTAAACCAGGACCTTTGAGTCTTATTCCTCACCCAATTCAGTAGCTTAAGTCCTCAAAAGTATCTTCATAAATCAATCTTGCATGACCACCATTCTACTCTTCCATTATCAAGGGTTAAGGAGGGTGTTGAAGATCTTAATTTGGAGAAGAAAGTTTGCAAGGATCTATGAGATAGGAGATTACTGGAATTTCCTTATACCTCTTATTCATAGGGTTTTGTTATCTGTGACAACCCGCCTCCTAAAATAATAAGGGGCCAGCCCAATACCCTAATAATCACAGGAATCATAGATGGTCCATTCTCAGCATCACTGTCGATTAAAATAATAGTACGAGATAACCACCAATCATTTTAAAAAAAGGACTGTCAAAACAAAAAAAAATTAGTAAGTAAAAGAAAAACACTTAGACAATCCCATTTGCAAAAACGGTGGATATCAAAAATCAATGAAATAAAAAGACAGTATAATAAATAATCACCGAATAAGCTGTCGGGGAATAGACCAATACAAATAGTTACACCGAGTATTACACATTAAATATTACATTATATTAAATGAGTGCAACACTTGGGCAACACGCCCGAATAAATAAACTGAACATAACTAGAGTACAAGGGAAAGAAGCATTTAATACAAATAACCTATATCATCCGCAATATGCCGTAGCTCCATGACAACCGGAATGGAAATGTAAATACGGGTGTCCATGAGGTAGAGCACATGTACGGCAAGGAATATATGCAAAAAAAAGAAATATAGACGGGTCAGGGCCCGATTTTTATATGATTCCCATGGGACTAAAATGCATGACAGTTAAGTGAGTAATTCTCTCGCAGTTAACAATGATAATTCTCACCTTTCAAACTAAAAGCACAACCTAACGCAATATCAATGATGATCTAGTTAACCCAAGTACTAAGGCCTAACTTCTCCCCATTCTCAACACTATGCCCTATTCGTGCGTGGGGTGTCTCGCAAAGCGAAATCCAAACAAGGAACTCCCCCCGATACACTACTACTAGGCAAGGTTGATCGTCGAGAACCATTAGACCCTAAATATAATATTAATGTATATTGTCATCTAATTTAATTTCCCCTTAACATAGTACTAAGGGCTAAACTTCTCCCTAGCCTCAACACTATGTCAAGTTCGTGCGTGGGGTGTCTCACGAAGGGAAATCCAAACAAGGAACCCCTCGATACACTACTACTAGGCAAGGTTGATCGTCGAGATCCATTAGACCCTCAGCACATAACTAATATATACATATATGAGAAATCATCTACAGCTACTCAAGGAAACATAAATAAACTCATTCACCATCTAAAAGCATAATTCCTAATTCTTCTTTAAGAATATATATAAATGGTACAACATTTTATCAAATGTTTACCAAGTCAATTTCATAACTCTACATGCACCATTCTTATTTCTTTCTTTAGGAATATATATATATATATATATATATATATATATATATAACTGGTAGTTCATTTTATCAAAACATTCTTTACCAATTTTATTTCCTTTCTTCCATCCAGGAAAAATACATTTTTAAAGCAAGTTTTATTATCATAAAAATGCTTTAACCTTTTCATATCATATCATCCATTTTCATTCTTCCATCCGAAAAATGTATTTAACATCCCATTTCCCTTCTTCCATCCGAAAAATGTATTTAACATCCCATTTCCCTTCTTCCATCTGGGAAATGTAAATTAAAGCCATTTCATTATCATAAAATGCTTTAAAACCAATAATGTCCCACATTATTGAACATAGTTACATATCATATTATATAACACAATCTAAGACCGCCCGTCCGGGTTTCCCCACTGTGCGCACCCCTAAATGGCTATCATCTTCCAGGGCCTATCATTAAGACAACCTGGGATCCTACTGAAACATCGGGAAGCGACCATATGCCTGCGGGATAGTCATAACCGCACCCAGAATTACCTAACCAACACAAAAACATACAATAAACGCTCATATGACCTGGGGATATATCCAACCTACATTCACTAGCCAAGGGGCTTCACCACACATGCTAACTTCCCTTAAGATAGCGATTTAGAGAGGGTGTGTATCCATAAATTAACATTTATGAAAATCATTACTTTTTCCTTTTGAAAACATTCACTTTTGCATTCTCAAAAATCATTTGTACTTATTTATTAGTACCACATTTTATAATCTGCATTTCATTCTTATTAAGTCATATTTTATTGATGACCTAAGACCCGAAGTGCTATAAACCTCAAACTAGTAACTAGTCTCAATGAGTCTCAATGGGTTCGTATTTTGAGGACGTTATACATGTAAGTATATTTTATTTATTTTAAGTTAGTAACTCTATTTACTTGAACTTAGATGTACTCCCCTTGGGTCCCCCGCGTAGTTTATTTTTTAAACCATAATCACATGCCAAACAAGTGAAATATTAATTAAAATAAAACTCGACTAGCAAAATTATATAGGTTGTTTCATTGCACTTCACACCTAACTCTTGGGTCGGATCGAGTTGACTATGGGTAACCCATAAATACGATCTGGGTCATTACAAATGGTATTAGAGATCTAGGTTCAAGGTTCCTTTCAAGAGTGACGTGATGAGGTCGGTAGTGGATCTTTCGACGTCGGTGTAGGTTTGAAACGGTCACACTAGTTTGGTGACAGTTTTAGTTCATGTTCGTGACGGTAAAGTCAAAGAAGTTAACATGGTGAGTAAGTTAGTGCTAAGTGGCAAACAATCAAGTTAGTTGTTATTAATCTTTTCCTTTCTTCTGATAAAATATTAATTTACGAGTGTCCATACAAGCCAATAGTAGTGACACAGTAATTTTTAGTGTGAGATGTTTTGTTCCAACCTTTGATGACAAAAGGTCTCTTGAGATAATAATAGAATAAAATGACGCCCATGGGGAATGTAGCACAAATTATGTATGGCTAATAGTAGTGGTTAAAAGTTGGAAAAGAGTAACTAAGTAATGACAATTGTTATTTCAAATGGCATGTAGCCTTACGTGCGACACTTCTGAGTGGCCAACATCGATGATATAATTGGGCAAATTCGATCCTTAGGGTAATACTATGATTTATGGTGATTCGATGAATATGAAAATTTATGCGGGTCAACAGTTGATGATAGGTCAATCTTAGTGGATATGATGCTATCCTTGTGAGTGGATTCCTTATTGATTATTGGCGGAAGAATGCATCTTATAAGCCATGGGATTACGGGCCATTCGTGGCAAGGGGTCATGTGTGTGACAATAATGAGTTATAGTAACAGAGGAATGAACCTTATTTAGCCCTAGAGATAATGGTTGAAGTAATGGTGAAATATTTGGTGTATAGGATCTTTAGCGACACTGATGATGTAGACTTGGAGATGTACTAGTTATACACTGTGTCCAGTATCCTACCAAAATCCTTAGTAGTGTTAGCCGGTGGTTCAAATGCGTAGTTCATAGTGTTAGATGTAGTAAGAATGTCTTTGGATTATCCTTGGGATGTAAGGTCAACCCGTCATCATGCCTTGGGGTGTCCGATGGATATGACCAACCGTGTTAGAAAATCATAGATTCATATTTGGGGTGAATAGATAGAAAATGATGAAACAAATATGGAGAAGTCTTAGGATACAATCTCTTTACAGGAAAATAATTAAGTTCGATCCTCTAGGATGTATCGTGTTCAATGATAGGACATGAAAATTTTGGTGATGACCATGGGTTACCGACTAAGTTCAAAGGAATTGTTTCATATATCCTTAGATGAGGCTGCCAAAATTATTGTAGATAGGTTGTGCAACCTTTTGCAGAGAAGTTAGAGTTTTAATCCAACAATGATGTTATTGAGGCATTGCGTATAACAAAATTTGATGAGATATTGTAAGGACATAAATTTCCAATTGAGTCCATGTATTGTTTTGACTTAATTCCGTGAACAAAACTGTGTTTGTAATATGTCATAGGGAGAATTTTATTTTGTCACGATCCCACTTGGTCTATGACGTATTGAAGAAATTGAAGACGTTGCGGCAAAGCTTCAAAGAAATAATCATGCCGATGTTTATTTGGTGAAAGTTTAATCGTCTTCAAAGTTAATTTCATTCCAGATCACTCAGGTATGAATGCGTATAATTAATGATGCTCGGAATTATTTTATAAAAGATAAGGATGTAATTTTTATAAAGAAAAATGTTTTTAAATGTTTTAAAAGTGTTTTAATGGTTTAAACTTCGTTTTATGATGATAATCTCAAAATAGAGTTTGACTAATTTGAATCTCTTTGTTAAGAGACGTTTTTATTAGAAAGTCAAAGAAAGTCAAAATTTCGCGAGGTCGCTCGAGCGACACTAGATCTCGTTCGAATGAGATACAATGTCGCACGAACGACATGCTTAATTCGTTCGAACGACACATTTTTCGAGGTTGCATTTAAATCTTATTTAAACTGTGTTTGCATTATAATTTCGTAGGTGTGCTTTCTGGAAAACAGTTTTAAAAACCAAAACCTTGTTTGCACATGTTTTCTAAGGTTTAAAAGTCTTAAACACATCCTTAGAGTTTGCAAAGATCCGAGTTATCATTCTTATATGTTCAAGTGATCTTGCGGCACAAAAGTTGTTTGTTCTACACATTAAACACAAAGGGTTTTGCGGTGAAGAAGCGACGGACATCGTGTTCGATATCGTAGACGTATCAAAGCCATATCGGAGGACACCGAGACATACGTGAACGCGTGTGTTGTGAACAAAGATCGTAGAAGATGGAATTTCTATGTGGGCCCTATTGAAGAACGGTTGAAGATCAGAAGGAGCGTCAAGACCCGTGCGGATCGAGTCTTAGTGTAAGGCTAATCTGTCTTTGTAAAACCATTATTCATAGTGATTGTCTGGCTTGGGTCGTCCGAGGTTGTTTTCTCGTTTAGGGTTTTTTCCTCGTACATCCGACGTTGTGAGTATTCTTTACTTTACTTTACTTGCTTTAATCACTAGATGCATGTTTAGGATTAATCAAGATAAAATTGGTTTAAAGTAAGAATTGGGATTTCACAACTTGGTTGGTGCATAATTAAAAGTTGGATCTTTTTCGAAGAAAAATTGGTTTAGCTTTGAAAACACACACATCGGGCCACTCACCGCATTTCACAAATTGGTATCAGAGCTAGAAAACATTTTTATTTGTTTTGTGATCCCATGTGTTTTCAAAGATGAATTGTGGATATAATGAATTTTCTCGAACTCCTATTTTTGATGGAACTAATTACACTTATTGGAAGATGAGAATGAGATGCGCTTAAAAATCTATTGATGAGCGAGTTTGGCTTGCAGTTGAAAAAGGTTGGACACCTCCAGTTACTATTGTAGGTGAGGTCACTAGTTTAAAGCCTGTTGAGTCATGGACCGAAACTGAACAAAGACTTGCACAATATAATTCTAAAGGTCTGCACGTTATTTCTTCACATGTCACATAGGAAGAATATAATAGAGTTATGACTTATGAAACATTAAAAGAGGCTTGGGATATTTTGGCACTCACTCACGATGGCACTAGCATAGTTAGGGCGTCAAAACTTCAAAATCTCACTACACAGTTTGAGACCATTAGGATGTTATAGAGTGAGACCTTTGATGAGTTTTATGCTAGGTTGTCCAATATTGTCAACTCATCATTTAACCTAGGTGAGAAAATTCTCGACAACCGTGTCATTAAGAAAATCCTTAGGTCATTGCCTAGTAGGTTTGATGCGAAAGTGACTATTTTAAACTCCTTGGGTAAGTTAGAGTCAACGAAACTAGAAGAGATTGTAGGTGACTTACAAACCTATGAAATCGACATGATTACCTCCAAGAAATTACCTAAGAAAGAAAAGGGTATTGATTTAAAAACCCGGAAGGAGGAAATTAAAGTTTCGGATTCCGATTCCGATTCCTATTTTGAGGATGTTGCTTTGTTGGCAAAGAAATTTAAAAAATTTATTAAGTTTTAAAAGCAATCGAAAGATGCCAAGAAATTTGAAAAATTCAAGAACAACAAAGTAGATCCCACCTCTAAGGATAAGTTTGAGAAGCCTAAGAGAGATGAGTCAGATAAGTGTTTTGGGTGTGAGGGGTACGGTCACAAGGTCAAGGAATGTCCCACTAGACTTAAGAAAGAAGGCAAGCAACCCGTTGTCTATAATGCCACCTTAAGTGATAGTGAACCGGAAGAGGGAGAGAGTTCCCCCATTGAGCGTAACTTTGTTGCGTTTATGGCATGTCATGTGAGCGACGATGACAATACTCCTATGAATGACACTTCCGAGGAGGTTTTGAGTGTATCCCATGTTAGTGAGGGTGAAGAGAGTGACGAGGAGGAGATTGATGTGAAAGAATTGAAAAATGCGTTTAATGAGTTGTATGCCAAAACGGTGAAGGTAAAAAAGGCTAACTCAAAATTTCAATCTAAGTTGAATGAGTGTGCCATAGAAAATAATGATAGTTTGATTGAGGATCTTAGGGCACGAGAGAATAAGTTTAGGGAGAAGCTAGAGTTTGTGGAGAAAGAGAGAGACAATCTCCGTGGTTTGATGGAGTCCTTGAAAAAGGAGATTTTAGAGTTTGAGGAGACTAGGCGTTTACTCGAGTCTAGGATTCTTGAGTTGGAAGAAACTTTGAACGACTCGTCTAGAGTCAAGTTTGATTTGGAGGCTAGGTCGAAGAAGTTAGATAAGATCCTAGGCACCGTCCAAATTAAGGGAGATAGGGGAGGTATAGGTTTTGGTGAGAGAGTTGTTCCCATTCCCCCCTCACGTGTGAGAAACACTAGGATGGTTATAAAAGGTCCACATAAAGGTAATCATTCCCACCACTGTTACACTTGCACATTTTGTGGTAGGAAAGGTCACCTTAGGCGTTACTATTACGACATTAGACAAGCTCCTCGGAAGTTTAGGAATAAAGTTGCCCCGGTTCCCAAAACCCCCATGCATCGTTTTACACCTACTTGGGTTAGGAAATCGGATTTAGTGGCTTTAGGAATTAAACTTCATGATTCTCGTTTGGGTGAACTTGATTCTTCCCATGCTAAATCTAAAGGATGATAGTATTGCCATGGTTGTCATATGTTAGTTTGCTTCATGATATATTCATTGCTAGTAGTATGACATATGTAACATTTTGTATTATAACTTTCATTTGTTTGAGTCTTATTTGAAAAATACAAAAAGATTTTGTTTTTGAGAAAACTTTTGAAAATCCAAAAAGATTTTTGCTTTTCTTTGAGTCAAAATATGTTTGAAAAGCCAAAAAGATTTTTAGTTTTTGTTTTTGAGTTTACATGTTTGATGTGGCATATTGGTGTGCTTGGACCCCCCCCCCCCCATCGTTTCATTATCCATGTGGCTAGGACATTTGGTCATTATTATCGATGCTTAGAATGATCTTAACCATTGTTTATATGGGTTTGTTTCGAAGTTGATATGCATCTTTATTCGACTTTGTATATATGCCAACATCGCACACATGCACGAGTTTATATGGATGTTTGACTTCTCTTGCATATTTGAATTTTGTGAGGCGTTCTTATCTCAATCTTTTCATCTATGCGTTAGTAAACTTAAGGAGAAGTGTGCATGTAATAACCGTTTACCGTGAGGATTTAAAATTGGTAAAATTGATGAGTGTTTCACGGGAAAGGGTTGCGAGAGTTCAAAATTAACTCGTCGTGAAAGCCACCGTTTAAAAGAGCCCAAAAAGAAAATGCAATATGCTAAGAAAAGGGCCAATAAGATTTTCTCTAAGTTGAGAATGCTAGAAACCTCAAAAGAACTTGAAAAAGTATGTTTATATGAGGGTGTTTGGTTGGAGAAAATTTAAACGGGTTTGCACATCTAATCCTAATGTTGAAACATTGCAATTTGATGCTATTGTTTGTAGAATCATCAAAATTCAAGATTTGTGTGCATGTAGTATGTTTAGTTCATTAAGCTCACACTTTTATTATCATATGGCTATGATAAAGTTTGATGATTTATCGCTATCAATTAGAGCTTCTTGATCGTTTCGATGTGTTGAAATTATGACTCATTTGTTGTAGTTTCACGCCCATTCAATCCATGTCCATGTTTGAGCACATCGGTACTATGTTTGCATGTAACTCGCATTTTTAGTTTTTATGAGTTTTTGCGTTTTGTGTTAAAAGCTTTCTGTTTTAGCACTGTTTTGCTTCTGTCAGTCCCTTCCTGAAATTTTTTTCACTGGGAAATACTTTATAATATTTCTGGGAAACTGGGAAATTTTGGCAGGTCGCGCGAAGTCGTTCTAACGACATTGCATCTCGTGCGAACGACTTCTGTACTTCGTTCGAGCGACTTCCTCATCTCGTTTGAGCGAAGTCCCTGGCTCATTCGAACGACAAGGTGAAAAATGACTTCTGATTGGTTTGCAGTCCTCTGGCTTAATTTGATATTTTTTTGGTACTGCAGGAAGCATTTTTTTTGGATTAATTGGTTTATATGCTGGTTCTTTTATGTTCCAAATTGGTTTTTGCATATGAGCCCATTTATCACACTTGATTTGATTGGTATACTCTTTGTGTGATTCCTTGGTTTACTAGCTACTATTTTGGCATGACATGATCTTGTTTAGCTGGTTTTCTCATGTTTATCTAGCGGTTTTCACTTTTCAAAATTGGTATCAACTTGATTCTATTTGGTATCATTTTCTCATGCTAAATATTTCATATTGGTTTATCTTTTCACCGGATTGTCTATTCGAGACAAAAAGGGGGAGAGATGTATGTGATGTAGGGGGAGATTTGTTGAGTGCTTATATTGGTTCCAGATTGGTAACAAATTGGTATCAAATAATTACTCACATGTTTTTAAATGATATGTTCTTATTGACTATATAAATTGGTTTGATTTGTTCCTCCATACTTCACTTGGTATTTGTTTTTCTGTTTCATGTGTGTAGGTCTGTTTCAGTGATTCGAGATTTCAAATCTACATCACATTCAGACAGTTCATGCTTACCGGTGCTACAGATTTTAGTCCGTGTCCTGTATTTTTGTTTTTGGGTTTATGGGATGGTATTTAGGCGTCATACGGCTTGACGACCCGGTTAGACATTTCACTGGATTAGTTTTGTTCCGGAATAGTCAAAGGGGGAGATTTGTAAGGACATAAATTTCCAATTTAGTCCATGTATTGTTTTGACTTAATTTCGTGAACAAAACTGTGTTTGTAATATGTCATAGGGAGAATTTAATTTTATCACGGTCCCACTTGGTCTATGACGTATTAAAGAAATTAAAGACGTTGCGGCAAAGCTTCAAAGAAATAATCATGCCGATGTTTATTTGGTGCAAGTTTAATCGTCTTCAAAGTTAATTTCATTCCGAGATCACTCAGGTATGAATACGTATAATTAATGGTGCTTGGAATTATTTTATAAAAGATAAGGATGTAATTTTTATAAAGAAAAATGTTTTTAAATTTTTTAAAAAGTGTTTTAATGGTTTAAACTTCGTTTTATGATGATAAGCTCGAAATAGAGTTTGACTAATTTGAATCTCTTTGTTAAGAGACGATTTTATCAGAAAGTCAAAGAAAGTCAAACTTTCGCGAGGTCGCTCGAGCGACATTGGATCTCGTTCGAACAATATACATTGTCGCGCGAACGACATGCTTAAGTCGTTCGAATGACACATTTTTTGAGGCAGCGTTTAAATCTTATTTAAACAGTGTTTGCATTATAATTTCGTAGGTGTGCTTTCTGGAAAACAATTTTAAAAACCAAAACCTTGTTTGCACATTGATTGGGGATAAATATTGTATATTTATCCCCCTAATTTCAGTACATTTGTGAACCCGAGTGATGTAACATATATGGATTTTCTTCACATTTACGCTACTAACCTTCGTGGCGAGTATTTCATGTTTTGTGCTTCTCCTATTGATTTTACAGGTTAATTATGCAAGCAGTGCAAAGGAGGAAGCAAGACAATGCTAGAAAAGCTAAGAAGGCAAGTTCAAGGGCAAATTGGTAATTTTGTAGCCAGATTCGGAAGGAGAAGTCAACTGGAAAGTTGAAGAGCTCGGAACAACGAGGATACTGGAAGAAACGGCACCCAAATCCAAGCTACGGTTGAAAAGTTATGCTCAGTTGAAGTTGAAGAAAAATCCAAGAAAAGAAGGGAAAAGCAGAAAAATCCTAAGTGTTGAACTCCAGGCCAGCACACATTCGCGAACCCGAGGCTGAACCGGTTTGGGGGGGGGGGGGGGCGAACCGGTTCGCAGGTACACCCGAACCAGTTCGGGGTACCTGACACGCGAATTTTGCCTTTTATGCTGATTGGTTCCCAAGACTCCTATTAGGTTTTAACTTCTCAAAAATTGTAGGGAACGTAGGTAACAACTTAGGAGCAGCCATTAGGAGTAGTTTTACTCAGTTTTTGATAGAGAAAAAGAAGGAGAAACATCTAGGAACATCAAAGGAATTATTTGCTTCAAGATTCAATTGTTAAGGGTTTGTTTTTCAAGTTTTCATTAAAGATTCAAGATTCTTGTCATTGTTCTTGCATGCTTAGTTTCGTAATCGATTCAACTTGTTCTCGCATTCATAATACGTATTTACATGCTTCTAGCTAGTTTCACCATGATTTCATGCACATGCAACGTTACTATTTCATGCATTAGTCCATTTAACATGTCCGGCTAGGTTTTAAAGGTTGGGATGCATGAACCCAACCTAATGTGTTAGTGTATGTGTATAACGTTAATCCGATGAATTTAATGATTAATTTTGATCGTATTGCGTAATTACATAATAATTGTGGATCTTTATATCTCGTTTGCCCTTGGGTACTCGTGATGATATAGAGTACAATTTGAGTGCAATTATCGCGATACCGATTTACTCATCCTCAGATTAGGTATGACGCGGGCTTGAACCTCGTATACATAATGCTTGGGAGTACTAAATTCTGGGTTGGATTAATCGGATAAATTTATGATTGACGTTGTCACTGCACTACACTAGGGTTGGGGGATTGTATTCCCATCCTGTTTTCTTATCATTTAGGTTCAAAAAGTTTCAATTTAATTCCTCATTCCTCATTTAGATAATTTAGTTAGTTGCATAGTTCATCCTAATTTCATAATTGCATTTAGTTAATCAATCCCAAAAACCAAAACCAAATCTTTTTCTTCCTTTTTTAGAGTCATCGTTAGGATTCCTCCGTCTGATTCCATCGTCACAACTCCGTTGTCCTTTTTCCCTGAGGATCGATACCCGACTTGTCGGATTATTACTTGAGCGACATGCTTACACTTGAGCCTAGAGAGTACACACTTTAGAGACACATTCTGAGTCGTGTCAAGTTTTTGGCGCCGTTTCCGGGGATTTAGGTAGACTTAGGATTAGATTGAGTTAATCCAAAGCTTTGACTAAAAAAAAAAAAAAAAAAACAAAAACAAATTTTTTTTTTCATAATCATCACCTCTCCTAAGCTTTAATGCAAAATTCTGAAACCACTCCCACACCCCATAATACTCCAACCAGCATTCACGAAAATCCACTTGTTGAGTATAACCCTGATAGTCCCCACACTCCAAACACCCCACAGTTTTGGATCCCACCGACCACACCGTCGCACTCAGTCTCCAGTAACACTCCATTCTCATTCGTAGGACACAGTTCGAGCACACCTAGTGAGAGCGCCGAGTCGTCAAGTGAGAGAGAGATGTCGCAACATAGTAATGCACCCATCGGTGAGGACGAGCTTCCGTACCGCCCGTTGAGAGAATTCTTATATCCTGAGCGCACTGTCACTCCGGGATGCATTATACTCCCGTATAATGCCGGGCAGTTTCGTTTCAAAAATGGAATGATCCAGACGCTACCACATTACCACGGTATGGATTCTGAAAAGACATACCTCCATATAAGGGAATTTGAGGACGTGTGTGATACTCTCAATGATCAAACTTGCACACAAGAGGTAATCCGTCTCAAACTCTTCCCCTTCTCGCCTAAAGATAAAGCTAAAGCCTGGCTCTGGTCTTTACCTCCAAGCTCGATTCCATCATGGAATGAGCTACAGTCTAAATTTCTCAAGAAATTCTTCCCAACACATCGAACAATCTCTATCAAGGCTCAAATTCAAGCATTTAGGCAACATGAAAATGAGCCATTCCATCGATGTTATGAACGTTTCAACGAGTTAGTGGCTTCATGCCCCCATCATGGATTTGATCCATCGCAAATCATCTCCTTTATCTATAATGGGTTAAATCTTAACTCTAAGCAACTTGTTGAAACTATGGGAAGCGGTCCGTTTGTCGATCTCGATGCCCACGATGCTGATCTACACATGAGGTATGTCGCCGAGACTACCCAGTCCTAGGATACCTCTGATCCGAACGCTCAAAATCGAAATCGACAACCCACCACTTCTCCATCGGCATCCGGCCTATTCCACGTAGATAAGAATTCTATGACGGATTGTCGATTGGACACCATTGAGAAAGGATTGCGAGACCTATGCGAGTTATATGGAAAAGGACTAGCTGGACCCATTCCAAACCCTATCGTGAAGGTGTGTGCGATTTGTGAGGTGGGACATTCAACTGAGGAATGTCCGACGATACCCGCCTACAAAGTAATGTTGCAAGAGCAAGTTAGTGGTATAGGAGGTTTTAAGGGTAATTTCGGTGCCCCGCACGAGAACTCATACAACCCTTCGTGGAAAAACCATCCTGATTTTAGCTACGGGTAACAACATGCCGTAATGAACCCTCCTTCGCATGTTGCCCCTCCTCCACCACAACAATTTTAACAAGCTCCACATATGCAAGGACATGTGCAAGCACCACAATCTCATGGAAATTATATCCCGCCACAGCGGAGAACTCTCGAGGATACCATAAATCAATTCATTGCAAGACAGACTGCAACCAATGACAAATATGATCGTCTGATCGGCGACATAAATGCAAATCTGTCAAAAATACAATCCTCGTTGAGTGTCCAGGAGAAGGGCAAGTTTCCTGCCCAGGGCCAACGGCCTCCCCAAAGTCAAACTAGTGTTAGCTCCACATCCACTGAACATAAGGAGCAATGTCAAGCAGTGACCACTCTTCGTAGTGGAAGAGTGGTTGATTTATCACCTCCTCCACACGACACAACAAAAGACAAGGAGATTTCGCCCGGCACGAAAGAGGCCGAAGATTTCTTCTTGAATGAGAGTGACAAGGAAGACACTAGTGAGCCCGAGGTGGTAGTGAAACCACCCTCCGCTGCACCATTTCCTCGAAGGTTGATTCCCGCTCAAAAGGGGAATCCACGTGATGAAGTGCTAGAAGTACTTAAGCAAGTAAAGCTGAATTTACCCTTTCTTGATGCCATCAAACAAATTCCAGCTTATGGAAAAGTTATTAAAGATTTGTCGACGGTAAAAAGGAAGATGAAAGTAAAAAAGAATGTATTTCTATCCCAGAACGTGAGCTCCATTCTACTAAATGATCTCCCGCCGAAATTCAAAGATCCCGGTGCACCCACTATATCCTGCATCATTGGAGAAAATAGAATTGAGAAAGCCTTACTTGATTTGGGGGCAAGTGTAAACATACTCCCTTACTCTATTTATAGGCAACTTGATTTGGGCGACCTCAAGCCCACAAAGGTCACTCTCCAATTAGCGGATCGATCAGTGAAAATCCCATGAGGCATAGTCGAGGACATGATCGTCCAAGTTGACACTTTCTACTTCCCGGTAGATTTTGTCATTTGGGACACGGAGCCCTCCTTTAACTCGAGCAATCATGTTCCCATCATCCTTCGGCGCCCTTTCTTGGCTACGGCTAATTCAATCATCAATACAAGAAATGGGCGAATGCAACTCACTTTTGGGAACATGACCTTGGATACTAACATCTTCCACATAGCCCAAAATGCAGGGGAGGAAGATGATCTTCACGCGGTGAGCCTCATAGATGAGGTAGTAGAAGAGTACTTTGAAGAAAATTTCTGTGGCGACGCTTTAGAGTCCTGTTTAGCGACGAGCTATGAGTGTGAGTGGACGTATACTCACTTTGAGAGGGAGGTTGGAAGGTTGAGAGAATTACTCGATGAGAGTACGTCGGACGAGGACGTGAGAGAGGTTAATTGGGTTTCTAGATTTGAGGAATTACCTCCGAGGGATACACACATGGCTCCCTCCAGTGAAAAATTCCCAAGCCTCGAATTAAAGAAACTCCCCTCCCATATCAAATATGCATACCTAGGAGAGGATGAGATATTTCCTATTGTTATCTCCTCTAGCCTAGATGAAGGGCAGGAGGGTAAATTGTTGAGAATTCTGAGGAAGTACCAAAGTCCTTTTGGTTGGTGTATCGCTGATTTGAAGGGGATAAGTCGTCTTATTTGCACTCATAAGATTCATCTCGAAGAGGATGTCAAGCCCTCTAGAGAAATGCAAAGAAGACTGAACCCCAACATGAAAGAAGTCGTGAGAACCGAGATCATCAAATTATTGGATGCCGGGATTATCTACCCAATTTCGGATAGCAAATGGGTGAGACCTATTCAAGTCGTCCCGAAAAAGTTGGGTATGACTGTGATCGAGAATGCTAAAGGAGAGCTTGTTCCCCAACGCACCACCACCGGTTGGCGCGTTTGCATTGATTACTGGAAACTCAATGCGGGAACTAGGAAAGACCATTTCCCCTTACCATTCATTGATCAAATGCTTGAGAGAGTTGCGGGCCACCCTTATTATTGCTTCCTAGATGTTTATTCCGGATATAACCAAATTGAGGTAGATGTACTTGACCAAGAGAAGATGACCTTCACTTGCCCTTTTGGTACGTTTGCCTACAAACGTATTCCATTTGGCTTGTGTAATGCACCCGCGACTTTTCAAAGGTGCATGTTGAGCTTATTTAGCGACATGATCGAGAGAGGACTCGAAGTGTTCATGGACGATTTCAGCGTTTTTGGCACCTCTTTCGATCATTGTTTGGACAAGTTGGAGAAAGTACTTACCCGATGCGTGGACAAAAACTTAGTGCTGAATTGGGAGAAGTGCCATTTCATTGTCACCGAGGGAATAGTTCTTGGCCACATTATTTCATCCAACGGAATAGAGGTTGATAGGGCTAAGATAGATGTCATAGCTGATCTTCCCCCACCGAAATCGCTTAAAGACGTGCGCTCTTTCTTGGGCCACGCGGGGTTTTATCGAAGGTTCATTAAGGACTTTAGCGCCATCGCTAGGCCCTTAAGCAACCTACTTATGAAGGACAACCCATTTGAGTGGACAAAGGCATGCCAAAGCTCCTTTGATAAGTTGAAAAATATGCTCGTGTTCGCTCCCATCATGCAAGTTCCGAATTGGTCCTTACCATTCGAACTTATGTGTGACACAAGCGATTACGCGATTGGGGCCGTTTTGGGCCAACGTAAAGATAAGCAAGCTCATGTCATCTACTACGCTAGCCGGACTCTTACCGGACCTCAACTCAACTACTCTACCACGGAAAAGGAGTTGCTAGCGGTAGTATTTGCCCTCGATAAGTTCCGTTCCTATATCATTGGTTCTCCCATTACTGTTTTCACCGACCACGTGGCTTTAAAGTATTTACTTGCGAAGAAAGACGCCAAGCCGCGCCTCATAAGGTGGATCCTACTCCTACAAGAGTTCAATCTCTCCATCAAGGATAAGAAAGGAGTAGAAAACGTCGTTGCCGACCATTTATCTCGGCTTTCGTCCGACGTACCTAGTGATCCCATACCCATAGATGAGCATTTTCCGGATGAGCAACTATTTGCTACTTCTTCGTATCCCTGGTTTGCGGACATAGTGAACTATCTTGTCACGGGAGCCGTCCCTCCCGATTGGACACCGCAAGATAAGAAGAGGTTTCTTAATTGGTCGCGCATGTTCTTTTACGATGATCCTTTCCTCTTTAAATATTGCGCCGACCAAATCATCCGACGATGTGTACTGGATGAAGAGATCCCGAAAGTCATCCAGTTTTGTCATTCGGAAGCATGTGGAGGCCATTTCTCGAAGAAAAAGACGGCAGCTAAAATTCTGCAATGCGGCCTCTATTGGCCCACAATCTTCCGGGATGCGAATGATGCTTGCAAGTCATGCAATAGGTGCCAACGAATGTGAGCCATTTCTCGACGCGACATGATGCCCCTTACCCCCATACTCATCATTGAGATATTTGATTGTTGGGGTATTGACTTCATGGGTCCCTTCCCCCCGTCCTTTGGTTTCCTATACATCCTAGTTGCGGTAGACTACGTTTCTAAACGGGTAGAAGCTATAGCTACTAAGACTAATGACAATAAAGTGGTGATAAAGTTCCTACAGGAACACATACTTTCTCGCTTCGGTGCACCGAAAGCGATAATTAGCGATAATGGCACGCACTTTTGTAATAGGCCATTCGAGAAGCTCATGAGAAAGTATGGCGTCGTCCACAAGGTTGGCACGACATATCACCCACAAACGAATGGGCAGGCCGAGCTAGCGAATCGGGAGATCAAGGACATTCTTGAAAAGATCGTCAATCCTACTCGGAAAGATTGGTCCCTTAGATTGACCGATGCATTATGGGCCTATCGTACCGCATTCAAGAATCAACTTGGCATGTATCCTTTCCGTTTTGTGTATGGCAAACCTTGCCATCTTCCTGTTGAGCTCGAACACAGAGTGTATTGGGAAATTAAGCAATTGAACTATGCCCTGGACAAAGCCGGTGAAGCCCGTAAGCTTCAATTGAATGAGCTAGAAGAACTATGCAATGATGCGTATGAGAATGCCAAAATATCAAAAGAAAGGATGAAACTTGCTCATGATAGCATCATTCGAAGAAAAGATTTTCATCCCGGGCAAAAAGTTCTTCTCTACAACTCTAGGCTTCACCTCTTTCCAGGCAAGTTGCGGTCACGATGGTCCGGCCCGTTCGTCGTGAAGAACATTTTTCCCCATGGCGTTGTTGAACTAGAAGATTCAAAAAGGGAAAACACGTTCAAAGTAAATGGACAATGCCTAAAGCCATATCTTGAGGCGTGTGCAGAAGAGGTCGACACAATTTGGTTGTCGGATCCCGTTTACGGGATCAATTGAGCTGAGAAAGTGAGGTCGTCGCACCCCCGACGCATATGGGGTGAAATTGTGTGTATAGGAGTCGTTTGTGAATAGGTTAGTTAGGAGTCAGGAACCTGAGTTACATAAGAGATCGGTTAGCACGCATTTCAAGGGAGCTAGGACGTATCACGATGTTGAATTTGAGGAATTTTTAGGGAACCCTAGGGTCTAGAAGGTTTTTAGGGGCCTTACGCACAAGTTAGAGGATGAGAGAGCACTTTGAAACGGAGAAAAGAGTGAATTCCAGCGTTCGGACCAGCTTGCTACCCCGAACCCCAACCTGAACCGGTTCGGGGGGGGCGAACCGGTTCGCAGGTACACCCGAACCGGTTCGGGGTACCTGACAGATTTTTCCCCCCTTCTTTTCCAAATTCATCCCCTTCCCTCCATTCTTTCCCCCTTCTCCCTTCGTTTTTCTTCCCTCCAAATCCTTCCCCCCTTCCCCAATTCAACCCAATTCACCCCTTTCCTCCTCTCCTTCCCACCCTTTCATATTTCCCACCAAAAACCCACCCCTTCACACCTATAAATACCCCACCACCCCTCCTCCATTTCTCACACCAAAACCATCTCCCTCACTCTTTTCTCTCCCATATTTTCTCCCTCTCTCTCCCTCTTTCCGTCAATATGCCGCGCCAACGCCGCCCCAACCTCCGCCCAAAGAAATATGATGACACCACCATCCTTGCCGACCCAGGTAAGGGGGTCTTTCGATGCGTCGAAGAACGTCATTGGGCCGAGCAATACTTCTCGGCTACGCGCCCCATTCACATTGAACGTTTCGTGGATTGGGACCACCTTCCGGGCGATGTCACCGCCCTATTTGATCGCCGCGGGTGGTGCTCTTTCCTCGTCCCTACGAGAAATAACGTGTTTGATGCCGCCATTCGCCAATTTTATGTGACCTTGGTTCGCAAATCCTCCACACTTCACGAGTCATACCTTGACGGTATCACTATTCCCTTCTCGGCGGCCATCATCGCACGCAAAATGCGTGCCAAAGGGGTGATCCTACCCGTACCTTTCCAATACCCCAACAATGGTGCCCCCCACACAAAAGAAGAATGCATTGTCTGGATGGAACCCGGGGTGGAATGGGCGCGCGAATCCTTTCCTATTGGTGGTTTGGCCGCCACGGCGCGCTTCACGCACCTCATTGCTTGTGGGGCCATCCACCAAACCACTAATGACTCGGTGGTCCGATTACGGCACGCCAATTTCCTCTATTACTTTTTGGACCCCGAGAGCACCATCAACCTCGCCCAGCTCTTCTATGCGGATATCCTCAATGCCGCCTATGATGAATATGGCAAAATTGCTCTACCTTACGCCCGTTTCATCACGGAGCTCTTGATGGAAGCTGGAGTGGACGACCCCGGGAAACAAATTCGACTACCTCGCCCCATTGGCGGCACGTCCACCACTTGAAGCGAACGCCAAATGCGCGTAGCTCACCCCGACCATCCCATTCTCGAGGAGGACGTGGCCGAGGAAGCTCATAATGACCCAATGATGGACGTCGACGAGGACGAATTTGAGGATGATGAGGAGGACTCCGATTTCGAGCCCCCGGGGGCAAACTTCGACAGTCGCCTTTCGGCGGTTGAGTCCCATCTCGATGGGTTCATCAACCAATACAATCAAGACCAAGCGGCTTATCGAAGGGACACCCGGATGATGTACCAACTCCAAGTCCACCTTCACCAACTCAACTTCGGCGGTCCTCCACCCCCCTTCTATTATGACCCTTATGATCCGAATGCACCCTCCACCTCCCACCCACCTCCACCATGACCTATGATTGTTTTTATCTTTTGGTGTAATTGTAGTTGTGGTAGGGCTTTCACATTGTTCACCGTTGTTTCCCCATTTCTCATGTAACACAGGTTTCCCATTGTTATAATACAAGCTTGCATTTTTTCATATTTGTTTGTTTTATTTTTCCGCACTTATTATTCGCTTTGAATTAGATTTTAGTCCTTTTTGCTTGAGGACAATGCAAAAGTCTAAGTTAGTGGGGGTCACAAGTGCGTATTTCTAAAACTTCACACATTTTCAAAAATGCCCAAAAAAAAAATATATATATATATTTTGAAAAACCCAAAAATATTTTTGTTCAAAATAAATAAAAATTGGAATTCAAAATTTTCAAAAATATCATTAAAAGTCGAATTGGAGTCTCAAATTGTAAATATCCAACACACACAAAGCCGAAATTGACCAAAGATGGAAATTGTGCGAAAATTGTCGACTTAACGAATAAATGTGGAGATTAACAAACCCGGTGAGATTCGAGCCTATCCCGTTTTGCGAGATTTTTAAATCATTCCGAGTTAATTGTTAACTTAAAGTTCTTTTTAGCGCTTAATAAGTTGTCAAGGATCTCAATCCTTTCATTTTGATCGGTTTTGAAAAATGTGTGCAATATTGCCTTGAAAAACGTGCCAAATTAGTCTCTAAACTTAAATTCACCTCGAAACGCATATGGTAACGCAATTGACATTTTGGACAATGAAGTAGGCCATCGTTTGTCACCCCAAAAATATTGGCCAGAAAAAGTAGCAAAAAATCACCCTTTGCAACCCAAATTGAGCCGAATAATTTTCCCCTTCGTTTGACAACCCGAAAAACCCAAAATAGCTGGAATTGTGAAAAATGAAAAAAATTCAGAATTTAAGTCCGAAAAGTGCAACAAAAAGGGGTAAGAAAAAAAAAATAGAAGAATGCTCAACAAAAATAGAGAAAAAAAAAATGAGCAATAGCCCAGAAAAAGCACAAATGGACATCATTAATGACTTTCCCAATTCCAACCTCCCATACCGCCTTCATTTTACCCAATGCAACCTTCAACCCGAAAAAGTCCTAACCGAGTCCAAATTGTGAAAATTGATTACCGCGTGGAGAGTTAAGACACCAAAAGATAATATAAGAGGCTAAGTGCGCGAAATAAAGGCATTGTTCCCGTTTTTAAAACCGTAATCCATTGATGAGATCCTTTCGCCATAAAGTTTCCGTCTTTCTAATTGCATGCGTGAATTTTCTTCAATTACATTTACTCTTTATATCACGCATGTCGAGAGAATAGCCATAATCCGATAGGTTCGTTTGAGAGAGTATTCCGTGAGAAATTGAAATCAAAACGAATTTTCGGATAAGTAACGTAATGATCAATCAGTGAAAATTGGCGGTTACATTTCCGGCTTCGCACACACACACTACGGTTTGAGACTCGTAATTATGACTTAATGATGATTATTTTCTGGAAAAGTTTGAATTGCTCAATTTTTGCGTATTTTGAATTTTCTTTGAGTCGAATTTTGTGGGTATATTCACTGCAAACCCTCACGAGACACAACTCGTCCTACTAGGGTAACCTAGGGGTTTAAAGGCTTGTTGCATACGCTAAATGCAATTGCTTGCCTACGAAAGAGGTGCTCTATCCCAATAAAGTCTTTGATGGATCCTTAACTCATACTCTCATTCTTTTACATTGCTCGGGACGCGCAAAGTTCTAAGTTAGGGGGGTTTGATTGGGAATAAATATTGTATATTTATCCCCCTAATTTCACTACATTTGTGAACCCGAGTGATGTAACATATATGGATTTGCTTCACATTTACGCTACTAACCTTCGTGGTGAGTATTTCGTGTTTTGTGCTTCTCCTATTGATTTGACAGGTTAATTATGCAAGCAGTGTAAAGGAGGATGCAAGACAATGCTAGAAAAGCTAAGAAGGCAATTTCAAGGGCAAATTGGTAATTTTTCATCCAGATCCGGAAGGAGAAGTCAACTGGAAAGTTGAAGAGCTCGGAACAACGAGGACACTGGAAGAAATGGTACCCAAATCCGAGCTATGGTTGAAAAGTTATGCTCAGTTGAAGTTGAAGAAAAATCCAAGAAAATAAGAGAAAAGCAGAAAAATCCTAAGTGTTGAACTCCAGGCCAACACACATTCGCGAACCCCAGGCCGAACCGGTTTGGGGGGGAGAACCGGTTCGCAGGTACACCCGAACCGGTTCGGGGTACATGACACGCGAATTTTGCCTTTTATGCTGATTGGTTCCCAAGACTCCTATTAGGTTTTAACTTCTCAAAAATTATAGGGAACGTAGGTAACAACTTAGGAGCAGCCATTAGGAGTAGTTTTACTCAGTTTTTGATAGAGAAGAAGAAGGAGAAACATCTAGGAACATCAAAGGAATTATTTGCTTCAAGATTCAATTGTTAAGGGTTTGTTTTTCAAGTTTTCATTAAAGATTCAAGATTCTTGTCATTGTTCTTGCATGCTTAGTTTCGTAATCGATTCAACTTGTTCTCGCATTCATAATACGTATTTACATGCTTCTAGCTAGTTTCACCATGATTTCATGCACATGCAACGTTACTATTTCATGCATTAGTCCACTTAACATGTCCGACTAGGTTTTAAAGGTTGGGATGCATGAACCCAACCTAATGTGTTAGTGTATGTGTATAATGTTAATCCGATGAATTTAACGATTAATTTTGATCGTATTGCGTAATTACATAATAATTGTGGATATTTATATCTCGTTTGCCCTTGGGTACTTGTGATGATATAGAGTACAATTTGAGTGCAATTATCGCGATACCGATTTACTTATCCTCAGATTAGGTATGACGCGGGCTTGAACCTCGTATACATAATGCTTGGGAGTACTAAATTCCGGGTTGGATTAATCGGATAAATTTATGACTGACGTTGTCACTGCACTACACTAGGGTTGGGGGATTGTATTCCCATCCTGTTTTCTTATCATTTAGGTTCAAAAAGTTTCAATTTAATTCCTCATTCCTCATTTAGATAATTTAGTTAGTTGCATAGTTCATCCTAATTTCATAATTGCATTTAGTTAATCAATCCCAAAAACCAAAACCAAATCTTTTTCTTCCTTTTTTAGAGTCATCGTTAGGATTCCTCCGTCTGATTCCATCGTCACAACTCCGTTGTCCTTTTTCCCTGAGGATCGATACCCGACTTGTCGGATTATTACTTGACCGACAGGCTTACACTTGAGCCTAGAGAGTACACACTTTAGAGACACATTCTGAGTCGTGTCACACATGTTTTCTAAGGTTTAAAAGTCTTAAACACATCCTTAGAGTTTGCAAAGATCCGAGTTATGATTCTTATATGTTCAAGTGATCTTGCGGAACCAAAGTTGTTTATTCTACACATTGAACACAAAGGGTTTTGCGGTGAAGAAGTGACGAACATCGTGTTCGACATCATAGACGTATCAAAGCCATATCAGAGGACACCGAGACATAGGTGGACGCGTGTTTTGTGGACAGAGATCGTAGAAGACAGAATTTCTGCGTGGGCACTATTGAAGAATGGTTGAAGATCAGAAGGATCGTCAAGACCCGTGCGGATCTAGTCTTAGTGTAAGGCTAATCTATCTTTGTAAAACCATTGTTCATAGTGATTGTCTGGCTTGGGCCATTCGAGGTTGTTTTCCCATTTTGGGTTTTTTCCTTGTACATTCGGCGTTGTGAGTATTCTTTACTTTACTTTACTTGATTTAATCACTAGATGCATGTTTAGGATTAATCAAGATAAAATTAGTTTAAAGTAAGAATTGGGATTTCACAACTTGGTTGGTGCATAATTAAAAGTTGGATCTTTTTCGAAGAAAAAATTGTTTAGCTTTGAAAACACACATCGGGACACTCACCGCATTTCACAGATATTAAAGAATGAGTACATTGACGTGAGTTGATAGTAGATATTAGAATAACACTAGTAGAGCAACATTGAAACCTTGGGACACGTGTTAGACTCGTGCGGGTTTGAGGGTGTATGTCTAGTTAGAACTCGTATGTAATGACGGACAATTGGTCGTCACATCGAGTCAATTGAACTGAACCTTAGGATAGGCAATAGTAATCTGGTGAAAATGATAGTTGTAATAAGGTAAGCATGTTGCTAAAATGGGTATTGCCTAGAAAGACGTTGGAGTACGACTGTAGTACAATAGAGTGAGATAGAAATCTGGGTAGTCAGGTTGATGACATCATCATTAATGATATGGAAATGGTTAGTGGCGATAAGGTTATTGGCATTCATCGACTGGGGAGGATAGTTTCCTACGAAAACTTAAGTAGTATGCCATAGACTTAAGGAAGGAAGTCAAGCATTGACTTCCCATAGAACGTGAGTTTTTGTGTTGTTCCCTTCTCAACGAAATGAGTAGGTTATGGGCAGGTTAGTCCCAACCCAAAATGTATGGATATGTTAGGACTCAGTTAGTGGTTTAGGGGGGAGACGTGATCTCAAATACGTAGCGTAGGATCGCTTTTAATAAACCACTACGATTACGTGTTAATGGGGTTTGCTCAGTTCTTGTGCGCCTCTTTCGGTTATGGTAATGGGAAAGTGTACCAATGAGTAGGATATTCTAAACATATGGTACATAACTATTGGTCAATAGAGCATCGTGGGGTCTATCTTGGTCTTTGTAGCTCGGCAACATGGATGTAGTTTTATTTAAAATATTTCTCATTATTTCACTAAGTTCTGTGAATGGGTGGCTTCACTTTTGGTCGCACATTTACTCATAGTATTTGTTTCTCCTAGAACATCAATCTAGGATTTAGCCGATACGGCCATTAAAGGCTTTGGTTAGAAGGAGTAGGATGGCGACTTGAGGACATTGTACAATGTTGGAACTCAAGGAAGTTAGAACTAATGATGGGTTTTCACTATGAGTAGATTGTGAAATACTCAGGTATGCATTCGATAGTTAGACACCTAGAATGATCCTAGGTTAATTAAAAATCCTGAATAATGAATTAGTCAGGCAGGTAGGTTATGATGTAATAATGTATTACTTTTTGATGATAGAAATCATAATTTGAGGTGAATACCAAACTTAAGTAAAGTTACGTTGTTGAATGATTCAAAAGTTTGTGAAAAAGTAGAGTGTGTTGTCCTAAGGGTTTAGTAATTTCTTGATGATGAGTTAGGTATTGATTATGTTGTGATTTACTCTTGGGCGAGTATCAATCATGGGATAGTGTTCCTGGTAGGGGCACTATTATGCTTTGAATATTAGCAAGGGTGGTCTTAGGACTCGACAAAGTATGATCACTGAACAAGTAGGGACTCGAGGGTTGTTAGGTGAATTTGATGACTAGCTTGAAAGTGGGCATTACATCACGTGATGTGAGGAAACTTATGGTGATAAACTCGTGAATGAACGTATGTTGTTGTCTTAGCACTCGGGGACTTGATGATGTGGTCTTAGAGAATTTTGGTGACATAAAGTAGACATTTTTGGATCTCTTAGGCTCGAGTGTGGTACGAGTCAAGAATTTCGAGGAAGAAATTCCCCAAGGAGAGAAGTTTGTAGTACCGTGACTTTTGATTACATAGTTGGAATAATAACTACGTGGTGTGCAAGAAGTAACTATGAGAAGTTTATGTAAAATATGCATAAATAATGGGTCGCTTGGATTTTACATGTATTGTAGAGGGCATACGTAGATTTGCATGTCGCATGCATGACACCGCATGAGAATTAATCGACACTGTTGATGAAATAAAGTATTTATGTGAATATTAAAAAGTCTATTAATTTAAGGAGAATTTAGGATGCAAAAATTTATGGATGTTATATGTGCATATCGATCTAAGTAGATTACAAATTTTTGTATAAAATAAATATCGAGTGGTGTTTGTGGTACAAGTCGCATTGGGATGAAATGAAGTGAGGCAAAAATATAACACTAAACTACTAAGAAGCAAAAAAAAAAAAAAATACCCACAGAGTGGTGATAAGATAACATATAAAATGTCTTCTCCTATCAAATTGACTCCCACATGCTCTCCTATTATATTGGGATGACCTGCTATGAGAACTCCTACAATATTGGATGAATTATCACATGCGGTTGATATATAGTAACAGTATATGATATAGGTCAATATTAACGATGTAACAATAACATAGGGTAGGTGTTTTCAGTTGCTATCTAATCCAACACACGTTTGTATAACTCTTGCTATCACATGCTGGAGTGGAGCATGACAGGTTTGTAGGATTAAATATATTAAAGGGTATGTGTCAACTATGTAACAACAAAGGGATGTCATTCGTTGGCTTACAAAAAAGAGAGGTGTGTGTCCATTAGTCAATTAATGTGGGTGGATGAGCATGTATGTAGGACTATATATATTGGTGAAGGATGTCAAATAGTCTACCACAAATGATATGAGTCGTTAACTTTCAAGAGAAGAAAACAAAAACACATGTGGGTCTCTTAATCAAAGATAGTAGGCAACTTGGCAATGTAAGGGATTAAGCCTATCAACATATTATGAGAATTAGTTGAGTGAAATAAATATGGAATAAAGGCTTCTACACGTGAGTGCTAATTTTACTGATGCAAGGGGGTGTAAGTGCATAAGCGTTAAATGGGTAAAGGGAAATGGACACCACTCATCATTCGAAACATGGCTTATCACTTTAAATCCCATCCGTTGATTTTTTTTCCTTTAGATTATATAAATAACAACAAAAAGCCTCCTTGTTTATACAAGTTTCGGGCAGAAGTCATTATAGAAAACCCCTTCCTCAAAATGAAAACCTTTTGCATTAGAGAGTCACAACGTGTTTATATATCTATTTATGAAGTTTTGAAGAGGGTTTTAAGATATATTTCATAGAGACAAGTTGGTGTATCTAGACAACCCCTCTAAGGCCACTTTAGGAGGTGGGGGGATGTCATTTTCCTTGATCTTTCATGCCTTCCAATATTGGAGCACCATTTGAGGTCGGGAAAATCTACTCTTATATTAAGTACTCTACTTTCTGCATTTGTAGTCTTGTTATTGTTGAATATTAAGAGTAAGATCATTATGATATGATGATGGGTTTTCTAGTAAAAATAAATAATGAACATTTTTATGGAATAAAAATGTAAGAAAACACCATTTAGAGATAAATGAAGAGCACATATTTTCAAAGTTTCTTGGAATAAAGACGGATTTTATGAGAATGGTGTATTTTCTAGAAGTTTATGTTAAATATTTTATGTAATAAAATATTTGAAATTATGTTAATCTTGCAAAAAAGTTTATGAAATGAAAAGTTCTAAGTTGCTTATAAAAATGGAGATTTTATGAAAAATAGACAGTTGTTGAGTATAAAGAAATTAATAGTGTCTTTATGACTTGAAAAGTATGTTTGTTTTAATTATATGAACAAGTTTAATGAAAGTTTTATTGGGTTTAAATATGAAATAAGACAATAATGGAAATTTTAGTCTTTAAAGTGTGTAAAAAAGTATATTGGAAGTATGAACAATGTAAGGTTGTCAGACTACGTCTGTTAATAAGAGGAAATTGTAATTTATAATAAAAAAAATAGTCTTCAAATGTAGTTGGATTTCTATGATAAAGAATGTGTAGAAAATTTGAGCTTAATATGTAGAAGGTGCTATTTTATATATTAATGGTGTAAAAGTAATAAGTGTGAAAGTTGGGTAAAAGTGTGATATTGAACAAGTGTTAGAATGGATAAAGTTATTTTAAATTAATATTAAGTTGGAAACTTAACTAACATTTTGGAAAGTAACGTATGTTAAAGGATTAAATTGCAAGTTTTGGTAATAAAAGGAGTAAATTAGTAAGTTTAGTTGAAGTGGAACATTCTTATGAAATAAAATGTAAATAAATGGTGTTACACTATTGTGGATGAAATTTTCATAAGTCCTTAAGATGTAATTGGTTTTGGTGTAAAATCAATGTAAGTATATAAAGGACAAGCATTGGTTAATTCAAAGTGTATCACGAGTTGGGATGAAATCTCGAGTTTGGCATTGTTCGGGTAAAAGTAAAGGACCAGAATCATGTGGACATTCGTAAAATGTTAAAATATATTAAAAGGAACATGGATGACACCGGGATAATCAAGAAGGGCCCGAAGGCCTAGGGTGAAAAGTCCAAAACCACTGGTAAGAGCATATGGTGCACATAGCCGACAATGTGGAGCCTGTAGAAGTATGGGGTCCAGGAAGATTCCGAGAAAAGATAAAGGAAATTTGAAACATGTCAAGAAATGGGTTGTGTGGTAAAATGTGTTAATACAACCTAACTTGAATGTATATAATAAATGTTCCAGTAAATGTGAAATGGACAAGTAAATGTGTAATTCTATTAATGTCCATAAGGTAAGGAAAAAGGGTTTTAAAATGAAAATTAAGTATTTTTTTTAACACGGTGGATGCGTGTGTTGAAAGGATGAGTTTCAAGGAATATACTAAAGAATATCGAAATAAATAAAGGGGTTATTCCAATAAAGGAATGTGTTTGGATAAATCAAATGTAGTGGTTTCAAGTATTGAACCGGGTGTGTTAAATGAAGTAAGATATGCTAAGTATGAGTAAATGAAGTTTTTATAAGATTAAGCTAAATTAATCTGGATAAGAAAGGTTTTCGAAAGTAAACGGTTATGCATTGGAACATGTGTTTTCAAAGTTATACATATATAGATATATATATTTTTTCGCTTGCATATAGTTGTAGTGTGGGTGTATCTTTTCTGCCATTTGTTTCTATATTGATTTGTATATTCCCACAGGGCATAGGTTCACACCCTCACTTTGTTATGACAGGTTGGGTGCGGGTTCTTATTTTGAGGGAATTATGAAGGTAATTATACTTTATTTATTTTACGTTAGTAACTCTATTTACTTGGACTTCGGGGTGCTACTAATGGGTCCCTCACATAGTTTATTTTTTAAACTAGAATCGTATGCTAAACAAATGAAATATTAATTAAAATAAGACTCGACTAGCAAAACTATATAGGTTATTTCATTACACTTCACACCTAGATCTCCGGTCGGACCGACTATGGGTAACCCATAAAATCGGGTCAGGGCGCCCCAACTAAGCCTGTTGCAGAAGGTAGTATTGTAAGGATTAAAGAACTCTTGAATGAGTTTATTAAGGAACAAAAACTTTCCTCCTTAAGTAACAATAAAGGGAAAATGCTCTATTCATGTTTGTTAATGAGCACGAATTCAAACGCATATCTATTTACACTACATTCAAGGAAGCCTAAGACACGTTAGTCACTACTCACGAAGGAGATGAACGTGTAAAGGCAGCCAAAACTCAAATGTTAATACAATAATTTAACACCCTAATTATGAATGAGACTCAGACCTTTGACGAATTCTATATTAGATTGACTCACATAATTATAAAACTGCATTCAAATGGTATCATGTATGATAGGAGATAAATAATACATGAAATTCTTAGGTCCCTTCTCCCTAAGTTTGAGAAAAAAGGTATGCAATTGTGGAGATAGATGATCCATACTTGATCCCTGAACTCCTCAGTAGCAAACTTAGGAAAATAAAAATGGAACTTGAGTTTAAAAAATACCTTTCCAATATAAAAAAACACAATCCAATTCCTATGTGATTTTTAGTCTAAAATCACTTCACCTCAGTTAGTCATGCCTAATATAGACTTGGACTCTGACGAGGACTGTGATTTACAGAGTTTGGATAACCAGATAACCCTTATGTCAAAACAGTTCAAAAAAATTATAAAGTTTAGAAACACTATTGCTTCTAAACAAGGGAAAGATGGATATCAAAACAATTTTAATAAGAGGCCTCATGAGAGAAACCATGACAAACAAAACACTGAGAATAATAACAAACCTAAAAGAGACCTTAGAAATACTCAATGCTATTGTTGTGGTAAAAAAAGAGTCACATAGCTACTAATTGTAGGGTTAAACTGAATAACACGACTAAAGCTAATACTAGTAAGGCTTGGGATGACTCAAGTGACTCTGAAGAAGATGAGCCTAACTCTTCCAACACTTTTGATCCCTACATCTATTTGTTTGCAAAAATTATCTATTCTGGTGATATATTTGTAAACCATGCTGAACCTAATGCTATCATGCCTATTACTGCTATGTCTGATGATGTTTTATCTACTTTTAGTTTATCTACTCCTTGCTTAGATAATACAAATGTTGTAGATATTGCTAGTTATAGTTCTTCAATAATGTGTGTGAGTCAAAGTGTTTGTACTGATGACAAATTGAATGGGTGTGTGAGTTGAACAAATGAAATGCTAAGGGACAACTCACACACTGCACATAATGATTCTAATAACGATGATCTCCTTGACATTCAAAAACTTTACACTAAGAAGAGCACTAAACTAGAAAAGACAGTCAAGGACTTAACTAAAAAGGTAGAATATTTAAGACTATTGGTGAAACAGATTGCAGAGGACTATACAATTCCTTGTCTGGCCTATGAATTGAAAACTAAATAAAAATTAAAGAACATTCTGAATCAAATGAGGTTTTGGAAAACAAATATAAGGCAGCTTTGATAGAATTGGAAGAATCTAAACAAAAAGTTTCAACTGTCTTCAAGAAATTTTCTAAGTTTGAAAATAATTCTAAATGTTTTAAAGACTATGTTGCATTAAGCAAAACAAATTTTGAAGATAAAACTGGTTTAGGTTTTGATTAGAAAACTAAGACACAAACTAAAACTTTTCAAAATGTGCAATTTGTTTCTTATGGAAAAAGACCAGATGATATATGTCTTGATTTTCAAACCTTAAAGAAAGATTTTAAAAATAAGCAAAAATGGCCAGACAATCAGATGGAAAATCGTCCTAAGCCAACTATTGAACCTAAGGCTAAGTATGTTTGCCAACCTGTTAGGCAGTGTGATCCCACATTTAAAATTATTACAGTTAGACCTAAGTCCAATGTCCAGCAAATGGATAAACCTACTTTTAAAGGGCAATTCCCTTATCTTTAGACTTGACAAATTTAAGAAACATATCGATTTCATACATTTGCAAGTCTTTTACAAGTTCCTCCAATTTAAGCGTATTTGAATTACCCATAGAATTTAGCATAGTGACTTTAGGGATAAAACGCTTAGGCAGTGATCTAAGAATCTTTTTAACAACTCTAGCATTAGGAATGTGTTCACCAAGATTAAAGCTAGTGTTTACAATATCAGATAGTCTAGAATAAAATTCATCAAAACATTTAATTTCAAGCATGGTGATGGTTTCAAATTGAGTTGTCAAATTTTGCAGTTTAGACTCTTTCACAGCATTAGTTCCTTCATGGGTAAGTTGTAAAACATACCATGCCTCTTTTGACGTGGTGCACGTCATTATCCGTTTGAACTCGTCAGGAGTGACGGATCCGAAAATAGCACATAAACCCTTTGAATTAAAAGAAGACCATTTAAATTCTTCTTCAGTCCAAGCAATGACAGATTTTAAATTAGTTACGTTCTCAATAGTGATGGAGGGAGGTGTCCACCCTCTTTCAACTAAAATCTAGACTCTTTCATCAATGGCCTTTAAAGCAGATTTCATGCGGGCTTTTCAGTAAGCATAATTAGTCCCGTAAAAAACTGGCATTTTATTATATAATTTCTCCATTATGAACACGCTCTTTTTCGAAAATCAATTTTTCAGAAAATTGATATCTTAGAAAAATTTTGCGGAAAATTACACGGTATAATTGTGTAATTGGCTCTGATACCAATTTAAAAGGAGTGCGCTTGCGTTCAACTTAAGAAATTATTTAATTAAACTCAGTTTTCCCATTTAAACCCTAAACATGCATCTAGGTGTGATTGAAGATGATGAAATCATGCAAGAATATTCAAACACACATATGTGAGGAAAAATCCCCCAAAGGGGCAATACATTTTATTTTCACTATAATTTTGTAAGATACGGTTACACGGATTAGAATGAAAATATAGTGTGACACAGAAATACCCGCAGGCGTCGGTTCTGATGTCGTCGGCTGGAATCTCCCTCGAGAACTCCAGGTGAGCAGCAATAAAGAAGAAAGACGGCTTCTCCACAAAGGTTGAACAAACACAAGGTTGGGTTCTTGGGTTTCAAAAATATTCACAAAGGTTTGGCAAGGATGTGTGAATCAAAACATGAGTCTTGGGACTCACAAATATGAAGACTAGACTAATTAGAACTCTTAAAATCGTCTCTCAAAATCTTATGAAATAACTCTCTCAAAGTTGGATTTTATAGGAAACCAAAAGGAATTTCACGATTTTAAAACACTTGCCAGCGTCAGGTACCCTGAACCGGTTTGGCCTTCAGTTCGCAAAAGTTCACTGGTTTGGGGCTTAAAGGACTCAGCATTTTTCCAAGCCTTTTCTCGAAATTTTCTCCATTTTTCAACGGGCCATAACTTCTTCGCCGTAGCTCAAATTGAGGTGGTGTTTCTTCCAGTATCTTCGTTACAGTGATTTTTTCAACTTTACAGTGGACCGAACCTCTGGACAGTGGTTGTAAAATTACCAAAATTCCCTTAAACTTTCATATATTGCCTTCTTTCACTGTTTTGACTTCCCTTGCATAAAGTCCCTAAAATCGTGGAACGTGAAGTCATTGAGGTAGATGTGGGACACATGATGGAGATGTTGAATGCTTGATTCTCGAAATTAGGATTGAAGCTGTTGTGTGAGATCGTGTAGAGACTTGCCAAATGTAGCGGCGTACGACATACATAAATGTAATATATCGAACATGACAAAAATGTCCTTACAAATCTCCCCTTATGTCTATACTGGTACATACATAAAAAAATTGAATTATCAAATAGCAAATTGCCTATACAAATCTACCCTCCTATGAACCCAAAACTGTAAAGGTACAAATGAATAAGTCTTCATCGTTTGTTCTTCAAATCTTCAAAAATTTCAAAGCTTTTCTCATTAGGGTGTGCAATTCAGTGATCATCAATGTAGTACCTACACACATGAGATAAAGTAAATACCAAGTGATGTATCGAGTTTGAAATGAGATAAACATAGATACCAGCATAAAACAAATCTCAAAATCTCAAAACTCCCTCATAATATGATAATTCTTTCTCCCCCTTTTTATTATGTCCCCAAATAGACAGAAATGAGAAGAAGAAATAAATGCAAATGGAGAATGTCACATGGTAAGAAAAACTATCTATTTTTGAATTTTTTAAAATTTTTCTCACAAAATATACAACAAAGGATCACACCATGAACAAACACAAAAACAACCAAGTCGATGATAGCGTAAATGTAGGGGTGTGATAAAATTCGATAGGAAAATCAATGCATACAAACATGACATATGTGCACGATGAATATCGAATACTCCTAACGAATAAACTCAGCATCATCCTTAGGTGTAAAAAGATAGAAATATGAGACATTGACTCAATCAAATCAACAAATCAAAGATCAAAATGATTTCCACACCAATAACATCCAAAATGATTTGATGATTTTTCAGAACTTTCAAGGAAGTGCAAACCCATTTAAATTCTCCAACCAAACTCCCTAAGATTTATATTTTAAATATAGGCGATTAAAATTCTCAAACTTTGGAGAATTGATGGTGAAATCGAATGGCCCATATTTGGCATGTATTGCTTTTTATTGCCTTTAAATTTTTTTGGCTTCTTTTAACCTCTTTGAACCCCGGATAATAAAATTCCTCAATTTTTAGGTCCGATTTAACGGTGGCTTAATCGCAAAGGATATATAATTACCTTTCGTAGCCCTTCACCTTTTTCAAATACACACACAGTCTCTCCAAAATGGCTTTTACATGCATTCCAATCTTGTCAAGTTTTATCGCATACGATATGTTGTATAGACAGAATTGAGGTGGAAACACTCAAGCCAATATGGGATAGACAAGTACAATAATCAAATAAAATCGTGCATGTGTACAATAAAGGAGATAGTAGTCAAACATGTAGAAAGATATCACTAATCACATCTCAAAGACTCCAAGCAATGTAAAGCATATGGATGCAATGATGTAGTGTCTCAAATCACTATCAAACAGTCACATGGATAAATGGAATGAAATGTGTGACTTGGCTATCTTAAATGCTCATCCATAAAAGGTACAAATAAAATACAAAAATCTTTTTGTGCTTTTTCAAAATTTTTATAAAAAATAAAATATTTTTGGATTTTTCAAAAAAAATAGAAAAAGCAAAAAACAGTACAAATGATACAACCTAGGAATAGGAATCATATGATATGAACATGACAATACATCATATCCTAGACATGAACCAACCCCTCAGTCAACTATGCAAATCCCCTAATACTTCTTAAGACTCTCAAATCTAAGGGCATCTAAAGGCTTTGTGAATATATCGACTAACTGACGGTTAGTGGGAACAAAACTCATGGATACGACTTTCTCCTCAACTAACTGACGTATAAATTGCTCGCGTATCCTGATGTTCTTTGTGCGAAAAAGCCGAAAGGGATTACGGGATATTTGTATCGCGCGCGTGTTATCACAGGAAATTGTCATAGTGTCCTGCAAAATCACATAATCCTCCAGCATCTGCTTCATCTATAACATTTGCGTGCAACAACTCCCTACGGTTATGTACTCAGCCTCCGCAGTGGACAAAAAGATGGAGTTTTGCTTCTTGATCAGCCAGGAGACAAGAGCAGAACCAAAATAGAAACACCCACCATAAGTGCTCCTACAACCATCTACATCCCCTACCCAATCGGCATTCGAATAGGCAGACAAATGGTCATTGGTATCAAAAGAATACCAAATACCATATGAGAGAGTCCCACTCACGTATTTGATAATACGTTTTAGAGCGAGTAAGTGTCACTCTTTTGAGGATTCCTGATACCACGCACAGACTCCAGCACTAAAGGCTACGTCAGGACGACTTGCAGTCAAGTAGAGAAGACTACCTATCATACTCTGATACAAGGTTTGCTCTACGTCCTTACCCGAATTGTCCTTACTAAGCTTGATAGAAGTACTCATAGGTGTACGTGCATGCTTAGCGGAGTCTAAACCAAATTTCTTCACTATGTCTCTTGCATACTTGGATTGGGAGATGAACATCCCATCCTCTAGCTGACGAACCTGGAGACCAAGGAAGAAAGTAAGATCACCTACCATGCTCATCTTAAGCTCACTTTTCATCTCCTCCTCAAAGTGGTGAGCAAGCTAGGAGCATGTGGATCCAAAGACTATGTCATCCACATAGACCTGGGCAACAAAAATAGCACCGTCATCTCTTCTGACAAACAACGTCATATCAACTCCCCCTCTTTTGAAGCCACGAGCTAAGAGATAGGAAGTAAGCCTCTTGTACCAAGCACGGGGTGCTTGTTTCAAACCATACAAGGCTTTCCTCAGATAGTAGTCGTGCTCAGGGTGCTTAGAGTCTTCAAACCCTTTTGGTTATTCCACGTAAACCTCCTCTTGAAGAATTCCATTTAGAAAGGCACTCTTGACATCCATCTGATATAACTTAAATCTCAAATGACATGCGATGGCGAGTAGTAAGTGGACGGACTCTAGCCTCACAACAGGAGCAAATGTCTCCCCAAAGTCTACACCCTCTATATGTGTGTAACCTTGAGCGACCAAACTAGCCTTATTTCGGATTATGGTACCATTTTTATCCATTTTATTCTTGAAAATCCACCTGGTACCTATCACATTAGTCTCACTAGGTCGGGTAACAAGTTCCCAGACATTGTTCTTTTTAAATTGAAGCAACTCGTCTTGCATAGAAGATATCCACTGTTCATCCTTGAGTGCTTCTTTATGATTCTTGGGCTCGATTTTGGACGTGTAGCAAAGATGGATAACAATGTTCTCGAGCTGAGCACGAGTCTTGACCCCCAGAGTGGGATCGCCTACAATGGAGGCCGGGTCATGACTCTTGCGAACCCAAGTAGGTGTGTTACCTAACACAGGAGTAGGGTCCACAGAATGTGGGTGAGGGACAAGTAAATCACTACTAGAAAAGTCCTCATCCTCACACTGAAGGTTAGGATCAATAACCGTCGTAGATTTGTGATCTTGGACGGTGACGTTTATTGACTCCATAACCTTAGAGCTCTTCAGGTTTAAAACTCGGTATGCTCTACTATTTGATGAATATCCTAGAAATGTTCCCTCATCGCTCCGGGAGTCAAACTTTCCTAATTTCTCTTTATCCCATAGTATGTAGCATTTACTCCCAAAAATGTGGAAATAAGCAAGGTTGGGTTTCTTGATAGTCCACAATTCATAAGGTGTCTTAAGTGTGTGTGGACGCAGGTAAACCCTATTCACCGTGTGGAATGAAGTAGACACTGCCTCTGCCCAAAATCTTCTGGCAACCTTACGACCTAGAAGCATATATCTAGCCATTTCCTGGATCGTCCTATTCTTTCTCTCAATAATCCTATTTTGCTGAGGAGTCTTCACAGGAGAAAACTCATGTTTGATCCCAAGGCTATCACAGTAAAGATCTACCTTTGCTTCCTTAAATTATGTGCTGTTATCACTATGTATCCAATTAATAGTGACTCTATGTTGATTTTGCAGGACACGACACTTGGTCGTTAAAAACTCTACAGTATCAGATTTCTCTCTCAAAAAAGCTACAATTGAATATCTGGAGAAATCGTCTACCATCATGAGGATATACCTCTTACCACCCAGACTCTCAGTACGGTGGGACCCATAAGATCCATGTGAATTAGCTCAAGTACACGGGAGGTGGTAATGGAATGCAACTGCCTATGGGGGCTACAGATTTGCTTGCCCAACTAACAGGGTCCACAAACCATGGAAGTTGGCTTTCCAAGAGACAGTAAGTCACGCACTAGGTCCTTTTTAGCTAAATGAGTCAAATCTCTAACGTTCACGTGACCTAGACGTTGGTGCCACAGATCCATAGTAGTGATCGTGGCGTTGTTGCAGACAAGTAATGACAATTTAGACGATCACATCCTCAACAATGCCCTGAGGCATCTTTAGGGAGCGATTCGTGAGTTGGAGAGTCATAGTCGTGGGCTTAAGTGGCCCAAAATCTAATTATTTATAAATGAAATAGGTAAGAATGTTAACCCTCACCCCTAAATCTATTAATGCTCGTTCGATTTGGTTCTTCCCCATGATGCACGAGATGGTGGGTGCACCCGGATCTTTATATTTTAGTGGAATATCATTCAACAGTACTGAGTTGACGTTATGTGTTAAAAATGTATTTTTCTTTACCTTTAGCCTTCGTTTCATCGTGAGTAAGTCCATAAGGAACTTAGCATAAGCGGTAATTTGCTTTATGGTCTCGAGAAAAGGTAAATTGATCTTTACTTGCTTAAGAACATCCAGGACATCGTCTCTAAAAGTCTCTTTGGATTGAGGGATCAACCGTTGAGGATATGGGGCTACACTTGGAGGTTTCACCACCACTTTTGGCTCTTCGGTGTTAGCATTATCACTCTTTTTCATGGGGACATCTTCAGCCTCTTTTGTGTCAGGAAAATTCTCCTTTTCATTTTGCTTAGCTCGTGAAAAAGGTGACAAGTCAACCACTCTCCCACTACACATAGTGGTAATTGCACTACATTGCTCAGTATACTCATGGGATGTAGCACTAACACTAGAGTGACCTTGGGGCGGTCTTTAGCCTTGGGACGGAAACTTACCCTTCTCTTAGACACTTAAGGATTCTTACAACCTAGATATACTCGTACTCATCTCAGTGAACATACGCTCAAACTTAGCATTGGTTACGTTTTGAGATTGGATGAATTGGTCTAAATTATCCTCAAGAGACCTTCGCAGTAGGGTAATGTATGGGCCTGGAGGTGGTTCTTTCATTTGTGGTTGCATAGGCGGAGCTTGTTGAAATTGAGGAGGGGGTGGAGGTAGGGAAACATGTGAAGTAGGATTCATCGCAGCGTGTTGTTGCCTGTAGCTAAAATTAGGATGGTTCCTCCACGAAGGGTCGTATGCATTCCCGTGAAGGGTGTTAAAATTTACCTTAAACTCTCCTATTGATTCCACCTACTTGTTATGCAAGTATTTATAGGCGGTTATCGTTGGACATGCCCTTGTTGGATGGCTCGCTTCGCAAATAGCACACACCTCATCTTTCTCAGCAGGAGTGGATTCGATAGTTTCTCTTAATCGGATCTCGAGCATGTCCTTCATACTCTTCTCAAACTGATAAAGTTAATGGTCTATTAAGGTATCTTTGTCCAATTGGTACAGATCGGATGTCGCAGTAGTGGTGGGCACTTATCAAGGTCGGTTTTGGGCATTTGGATCGGATGTGTCCCATGATTGAGTAGTCTCAGCGACATACTTAAGATAAGACTCAACATCACTCGCATTTAATTCCCAAAATGGTATTTCACACATTGTTTGAGGAAGTTATGTAGACTCTATAGTAAGCCTGTGATTGAAGAAAGATATCAGGTGAGTTTCTCAAATCCATGACGATCAAATGGCTCATTATCTCGTTGTAGAAAGGTTTGAATTTGAGCCTTGACGGAGTTGGTTTTATGTGGTGGAAAGATCTTCGAGAGAAACTTGGACTGCATATCCTTCCATGATATAATAGAGTTCGATGGTAAAGACCAAATCCAGGTCTTAGCTTTATCCTTTAAGGAAAAAGGAAAAAGCTTTAGGCGAACGACGTCTTGCATGCAAGCTTGATCACTAAAGGTTTCGCACACATCTTCGGACTCTAGGATATGGAGATATGATTTCTCGAATCCATGCCGTGAAATGTTGGAAGAATTTTTATCGTCCCATTACGTAACTGGAAATGTCTTGGATTATACGGAAGTAGAATGCATCCAGGTGTGACAGTTTGCTCAATAAATAAGAGTTCCTTCATGGGTTGATACGATGGGTTTTTCTTACCCGTATTGAAACTACTAATATCCGACATTGGTCTCTCTCCAATGGACTAAGTATCCTCACTCAGTGTTCTAGAAGTGTGACTCAACGTGTAGCTTGTGATGGAGTTTGGAGGTGTAGGAGGTGAAACCCAAAATTATGGAACGCAAGGGGTATGGGGGCTATCGGGATTATACTCAACGATGGGATTTTCATGGATTCTTATTGGAGTATTTTAAGGAGTTTGTTCTGGATTTTGCATCAAAGGGCTCATGAGAGATGATTTCTTTTTGGCTTTATATGTTTCTGAATTTTCATGGATTTTTTTATTTTTTTTGGCTTTTTAACTTTTGGAATCAAATTTCGGATTGAATCTACTAACTTAAAGTCTACATAATTCCCCGGTAACGGTGCTAAAAACTTGATGTGACCACAAATATGTCTCTAGTGTGCGTGCTTATATAGGCTCAAATGCAAGCCTTCCGCTTAAGTAATAATTCGATAAGTCGGGATCGTCTCCATAGGGAACTAGGACAAAAATTCATAATGGCGAAGGAATTGAAGATTAATCCTAACTTGATTCTCGAAAAGAAAATAAAAATATGATTAATTGTGAACTGAATGACTACTAACTTAATGTGAATGAAATTTAAACTATTGACTAAACTAAGTGCACAGAAATAAACTATTGCAGTGAAGTAAATATGAATAAGGGAATGATAGGTTAGGATGCAATCCCCCAAACCCTAGTATATTTATCGGATAGAATATTATCTTTTGAATTAGAATAGTTGATTAAACCCAGTCTTTAGTAATCCTAAACATTACATATATTAAGTTACTAGTCTGCATCATACGTAATCAAAGGTGATAATAAAGAGTTGATGCATAGCCAACACGCGCATCGCATCCTTAAACACCCCGGTTACGTTGGATAAACGAGGTTAAAAGGCCTACGATGGTTGTGTGCACTACATAACACGATTCTTTCAAAATTTTATTCAAAACGTATTTTCTATTCATGTAAACTACATCGGGTCGGTTTCATGTATCCCAACTGATTAGGTGTAAATTCTTCACATTTATCCGCTTAATTTTGATGTTTTTATGATCCCGTCTATTCTAATTGACTTGGTTTTATCTCATATTTATGATGCTAACTCTTTTTGCCAAGTATTTTGTATTTTATGTATCTCTTATGTGTTTTACAGGTATGTCATGCAAGAAAGTGCGAAAGAGAACTCGAAACAGTGAAAGAAATCAAGAAATGGAGAGTTAAAGGGAATTTTCATAATTTTTTAGCCATATTCCAAAGGTTGGGATAGCTAAAAAGTTGAAGATCTCTAAATTATACGAACACAAAAAAAATAGAACCCTAATCAGAGCTACGGTGAAGAAGTTTTACCCATTTGAAGTTGAGAAAGAAACCTAAGGCAAAACTGTCAGGGCGAACCGAACCGATGGACCAGAATCGAACCGGTTCACCTTTTGTCACGCTCTAGATCCGTTACAAAATTAGTCACGCTTTTAAAGTGTGACAAATTTCAGAAGGGGGATTTTTATTTTGGTCCTGTTTTTTTTAGCCAAAAGAATTTTAGCGTTTGGGGACTCTTCTAAACGACCCAAGACTTATATATACTCATATTAAGATTCTTTTAAGTGAGATTTCATTCATGTAAAAACTCCTAATAAAGGAGGAACTTCTAGGAGAAGAATTTACATATTTTGTACCTTTAATTCAAGAGCTTTTTCGGTTTTTCTTCAAGATTTGATTTCTTCTTGCATGTTCTTCTTCTTCAATCTTGGTGACCTTTATTTCCATCACTTTTATTATTATTTCTCATGTTTAATCTCACTTTTCACACAATTATGATTTCATGCAACATAGATTCCTTGTTTATTCATAGTTTCATCATGTCTAGTTATATTTCTAAGGGTTGCGATGCATGAACCCAACCCGATGAGGTTTGCATGGAGATAAAATTGATTCTCTGAATTAAATAAATGATTGAATGGTGTTAAGTAGTTGTTTCAATCATCGTAGGCCTTTTAACCTCATTTATCCTATGTAACCGAGGTGTTTAAGAGTGCAACGCGTGTGTCAGCTATTCCAACACTGCTTTATTTCTATTCTTGATTATGTATGATGTGAGTTTGTACCCTCATATATGTAATGCTTGAAATTAATACATTCCGGGTTTGATCAATTATCTAATATATGATTGCTTTTATATCTGGTAAAAGTACTAGGATTCAAGGGATTGTATTCTAACCTTATCTCTCGTTCATATTAATTAATCCGTATTTTGTTAGTTTTAATTAAGTTTAGTTAACCTCTTTAGTTTTCCACTTTTTCCTTTCTCATCCCATCATCATCTTTTACATTTTATTTTTGAAGTAATAAATCAATTAAAATCAATCAAACATTCCCTGTGGATTCGATACTCAGACTAGCAGCTATACTCCTTAAGAGTTTAGTTATAGTTTTTTTTTTTTTTATTATGGTTGGAAGAGGACAACAATGATTAGCGTATTACACGATTGCTCGGTTTTTGCATTGATCAAAATGTCATCGTTGTCGGGGAGTGTTTTGCTATAGATTTTATTTGATTTACTATTTCGTAAGATATTTTTTCTTTTGTACTTTTTTGTTTTAATTTTTTTTACATGCTTGCACAATTGAGCGCCAAAAACGTTGAATCCTCAACCTCACACCTCTTTATGTGGATTGTCCGTTTATAAACTATTCGGTAATCATGTCTTTTTATAGTGAGTTCGGTGATTATAATGGTTCATATTGGAATAGTTCTCAATTTTTTTTATTTTTAAAAAACTGCGCTTCGACCTATTACCATTGGTGAGGGACTTCGAATTCTTGAGAATGAAAGGCTTGAGAATAAATATCGGGAAAAATCGTTTTTAGGAACAAGAGTTGGATGCATTATTCGAATCCAATGACGACTTTTCTTCCGATATTTTTGAAACTAAAGAACATTTTCAACCAAATGAGCAGTGTTCTAAGAAGCGTGCCTAGGCGATGCGAAGGCACACCTAGGCGCGAGTCTTTTTAGATACGTCAAGTTTTGGCCCTAGACGTGGATTAAGGCGTGGTCAACAATGTTCAACATTTTTGGGGTAAGGCGTGAAAAAACGTGAGTTTTTTAGTATTTTAAAAAAAATAGTATTTTAATTTACAAATATTTAGACATATTTATATGGTACGTACCATTTTAGTAATTTTAATACCTTATCATAGTTAAAAAGTATTAAAATATATTAAAAAATGTCTAAATGCCTTTTTACGCCTAAGGCACGCTTAGGCTTCTCAGGCTTAAGGATTCGCGTTCATGCCCCGGTCACGCCCCGTGTTTTTTAGAACCTTGAAAATGAGTAATCCGAGGTTTTAGAGCCAAGGCATCTGTAATACCCCGTATTTTTTGTGATATTTATTTATGGGATTAATTGAATTAAATGTGTATTAATTGGAAATTAATCCGGATTAAAATACTAGCGAGATGCGAGTTGGTATTTAATTATAATGAGTATATATGGTTATATATGAATATTGAATTATGAAATTTGTCGTGAGATTGAAATACGACAATTTGGGAATTTTGTTGAGACGCGTGTGACAGTCGCGTCAGGAATATAATTATTTTAATTATAAAAGTGAATTTTATTTCTATTAACCGTATGGTCATTTTGAGTGCGCCAACGCGTCCGGAAGGGTCGAAATAGTCCGAAAACACTAGCCGGGGGTTTAGTTTGGGTCCCGGGGCCTTTTTAGGCCATACCGGCAACGTATAAGGGTAATTTGGTAATTTTGGATTTTTGGGAATTAAAACCCACGGAAATTAGGAAATAATTATCTGATTTAGTAATTACCCACTAAACCCACTAATAACTTAATGGGCTACGGGGGTTATTAGAATTAGTCCCAAAAGTTCCTAAGGCAAAAACCCTAGCCACCATTGTCACTTTGGAGAAGAAAAGCTTGGAGAGAGAGAGAGGAGAAATTATGCAGAGAGAGAGAGAACGATTCGATCTTCAACATCAAAATCAGAGATACACATAAGGCAAGTGGTTTAATTTCATTTATTACAAAGAATGTTTCTTCCATGCGTAGGAAATTGATAAAACTGTATTGTTTTGGGAGATTGATGAAAACCCATTAAATTGGAATTAGAAACTTGTATTTTGATGAGGAATTGCATGTAGAATTGTATGTAGGTGATTAATATGATGATAATATATTTTGGATGAAACAAAAACGGATTATTAGACTCATTGGGGATTTAAGAATTTCTAGGGTTCATGTTCTTGAAATTGGGGAAAAATGTATAGATTTGATATTTGGATGATGTTTAGAATGAATTAACACCATCAAAAACGTTAGTATGTGACCTAAGTATGTTTAGGGACGATTATAACCTTGAACAATTGTTGGATTGATGTTTAGATAAGATTAGAGTGGAAGAAAAGATGGAAAAACGAGTTAAGGAAATCTGGGCTCGAAACTGGCCACTCGTTAGAAGACCTGCATAGGTCGTTCGAACGAGCTCGTTCGAATGAGCTTCTAACGAGTTGACAGTTTGACTTGTAATGAGAGGGATGTTCGTTCGATGACTTTCATTCGAACGAGATCTCGTTAGAAGGCCCAGTTCGTTCGAACGAACTCTCGTTCGAACAGCCTCGTTCGAACGAGACTTCTAACGAGTTGACAGTTTAGGCTTTTTAGCCTGTTTTGATTTCGCGTGTCCCGTAACCTTATTTAACGGTAGAGATAACCTTCCCTTGATGATAAATTAAGATAGTAGGGACATTTGAGATATATAGAGGAGTAAAACCTAGAAGTGTGATTCGAACCAAATGGAAATTATGGATTAGGACGTGAGTGTCTATTATAACGGGAGAACAATTAAAGGCTTGTATAATTGTATCATCCGGGAATATGTAAATTGTGTAACATTATACGTAGGTATGAGAATGAGAAGTGTACTACAAATAAAATATGGTGATTACTAAGATGTGTGCATACTTAGTATATGTATTGATTTTATGTATATGACATACCTACCATACTTGCTATCACGGGAGGTTTACGTTCGGTTAGGGTCCTCTAATCCTTGTGTTGCCCGGATTTAGACTGGTACCTCGATGAACATAGGTCATAGAAGGACTTATTGGGATGTTAATAAGTCTGCTGATCGTGGGAGCGCAGGTATGTGCGTGACCCACGTGATTTGACTGTGTTCGCCTCCATTGTTTGTGATTGTTGTTATCTGAGAACGATTCCTGAGAGATTCGAAATGCGTGATCCTTATGTACGTGATGTACCGGGATGGATAGCAGAGTATGTGTGCACCGCAGCTTAGTCTCGGGGTGCTTGTATTGTATATTTATGACGTGAATAATATACACTTAATAAATGGGAACTTTCATGTTGGTATTGTGAATATAATTATGGTAATGTTTTGAGAAAACATAACGGGGTAATTGATAGTGAATTGTATTACTAATTGAGAATCCGAGTGTATGTAAAGCCCTCTATTTAATTGATAACGCTAGAATGTAATATGGGAATCGAGTAGTAAGGGGCAGAACGTATTACGGTTTGGTTAGATATGTATGTTATTTAGATGGGTACGGTACGTTAGAAGTGAACATGTAGTCGAGAGGTGAGAATTTCATGTGAGTGCACGTCCTAACATGTATTTTGCATTTAATGTTTTAATGTTATTAAAACACTTGCTGTTTTTAAAATGATTTCCACTTTCGGGCTCTCACCCATTTGCTTTCAAATCTATTTTTTTGTAAAAACCATTTTAGGTGCCCAGCCACAAGGACACCATGCTTAGGATCCTCATTCAGGTGACGAGCTGTAGCTGTTTGTGGAAGTTACATGACTTTGCTTGTAGACGCTTCATCTATCTTGACTCCATATTCAGCATTTATCAGTTGTACGGCATGTCGCCCATTTCTTTTAGAGGCATGTCATTTATTTCAGTTATTCAGACTTCGGGCATGTAATTAATTCAGGATTCAGACTTATATTATTATTTCATTCGTGGGATTGTTGTGAGGAGTTTTTCCTCCGGACTTATTACTATTTGTTGATTATTTCATTACTTCGTTATGGTGAATGGATTATGTTGTTCTTCTATTATTCTTGTATTGCATGTTAATCAGACTTAATTTAAAATTTGGCAACTTACTTTTTGAATACTAGGTGGTTAGTAATCTTTAAAAATGTTTTCGACAGTGATGCTATTAACTGAATCAACTTGGCATTTTGTATTGATTTAATAAAGGAGTAGCTACCCGGTATTTAATTAGTCGGGGTGTCACAAGTGGTATCAGAGCATCAGGTTCTAGTGTCTTTTAGGATCTGTACGGCTTATTATGTTTTCCGTTGAGCTTTCTTTGATGTAGAGCCCTATATTTTGGGACTGTTGTATTCTCTTGTATATGCTACGTTCTTCAGCTATTTTGAGTTTATAACTGCGAACTTATAGACTTTATTCTTGTTTCAGAATGCCTCCACGACGTGAACAACGGGTTCCCAGGAATGCAACACCAGAACCACAGCCCGCACCAGTTCAGGGCACGATGAATGCCGCCGAGGTTGCAGCCATTGTAGCCCAAGTGGTAAATGCGGCACTAGTCGTAGTTCAGCAGGCACCACCTCAGGCGCCAGTAGCCGCGCCGGTTCAGGCACATGCATTCCCGTCTGCTTGGGAACGTGTTCGAGATGCTTTTCAGAAAGCACACCCACCGAAGTTCGCAGGTATCTCCGATGTTGTGGTTTTGAGTCAGTGGAGGAAGGATATTCAGCGGCACTTGAGGATGTATGAGTGCACCGATGTCCAGAAGCAGCTACTAGCTACCTTTAAGCTAGTGGGGTCTGCACTGCAGTGGTGGGAGTCTATTACCACCGTGGAGGAGAGAGATACTCTCACTATTCAGGAGTTTTGGGTGCGGTTCGACCGCAAGTACTTTCCGTCAGCTGTTCACACGGAAATGAGGAGGAAGTTGATGAGCCTTCGATAGGAGGGTAAGACTGTGGCCGAGTATGAGGCCGAGTTCACTAATCTGTTAAACATTGTACCGGATGAGATACCGACAGAGGAGAAGAAGATACAGAAATTTATAGACGGGTTGACTTGGAGGATCCGTCAGCATTTGTTGGGGAACCTATCGTTGGCCACTTACTCTGATGTGGTTAACGCTGCACTGTTACACTGCCAGGATCACCGCTTTCACATGGCTGAGGGCAAGAGATTGGGAGAGTCCAGCCATCAGGGCAGGACTGGAGGACATGGTGCCAGTGGGGCACAATCTGTTCAGGGGCAGAGACAGGGTGACCAGGGTTCCCAGCAGGGGGATCATAAGAGGTTCAGATCGGGGAACTTTAGGCACGAACAGGGAGGTTTCTGGCAGGGCCATCAGGGTCCGAACGGCCATCAGAACCAGCAGGGTCAGAATGGTCAACAGCAGTTTTAGCAGGGCCAGTGGAGGAACGGTAACGGCCACCAGGGCCGGGGACAGCAGGGACATAGAGGGGGGAACTTCCCAGGGAAGTGTTTCGTTTGTGGCAAGACTGGCCATAAATGCCAGGACTGTCCCGATAAGGGCAGGGCCCCGCAGCAGCAGCAGGGTGCTCGACATGATCCACAGAGGCCACTTTTTCCACCTGCCCTCCCAGATCCAGCCTAGATGCCAGCACTACCAGCCATTCCAGCAGTTCCTGTGCAGCAGGGGCAGTTACAGTATGGACGTGTCTATAACGTCCACCAGGCAGCAGCTCCACAGGAACCACCCGCGATTGAGGGTATGTTTCCTATCCATGGTACTATGGGTCGGGTTTTGTTTGATACGGGGGCAACGCATTGTTTTATAGCTACACATTTTGCGAAAGCCTTAGGGTTGTTAGCCACAGCAGAGAGCACAGTGACGTGTGTAGACTCACCATTGGGGAGTGGTTCGCTTATTTTCTTTATATGACGGGGAGTGGGGGTAGAGATTGGTAGTTTGGTATTACCTGCAGACATGTTGGTATTAGATATGCATGTGCACGATGTGATTATCGGTATGGATTGGCTCGCTGATTATAGAGCCATGATTGATTGCTTCGGTGGGAGCATTGTTTTTGCCATTCCGGGGCAAGAGATGTTTGTAGTGGCGATGCCTCGCCCAGAGGGAGGCTCGACCACTCATTTGTATTACATAGAGGAGGATACCTCTAAGGAGGTTGTGATTCCTTTAGATTCGATCCCAGTGGTCAGGGAGTACTCAGATGTGTTTCAGGAGATACCAGGCTTACCCCCCAGTCGTGAGATAGACTTTGTCATAGACTTATTGCCAGTTACGAGACCTATAGCACGCGCACCGTACCGTATGGCTCCGGCAAAGATGCGAGAGCTACGAGATCAGATTGAACAGTTGTTGGGTCAGGGGTTTATAGGAGAAGTACTTCGCCGTGGGGTGCCCCTGTGTTGTTCGTGAAGAAGAGAGATGGTTCACTGAGATTGTGTGTGGATTACCGAGAGTTGAATAAGGTCACGATACGGAATAAGTATCCGTTGCCTCGAATCGATGACTTATTCGACCAGTTGAGAGGAGCTTCTTTCTTCTCAAAGATTGATTTGAGATCGGGATACCATCAGTTGCGTATCAGGGATGAGGATGTCTCAAAGACTGCGTTCTTAATGAGATATGGTTCTTACGAGTTTCGGGTTATGCCTTTTGGTTTGACCAACGCTCCAGCAGTGTTTATGGACTTGATGAATAGGGTGTTCAGGGAGTTCCTTGATCAGTTCGTCATTATCTTCATTGATGATATTCTGGTTTACTCCCAGACAGAGGAGGAGCACGCCGAGCATTTGAGGCAAGTTTTGCAGACGCTACGTCAGAACGAGCTGTATGCAAAGTATGAGAAGTGCGGGTTTTGGCTGAAGGAGGTCCAATTTTTGGGGCACATTATTTCCGATCGGGGGATATCTGTTGATCCAGGGAAGGTATCCGCGGTGAGGGAGTGGGGACATCCCATGACACCGACAAAGATCCGTAGTTTCTTGGGCCTAGCAGGATACTACAGGAGGTTCATTCGGGGATTTTCAAAGATAGCGGGTCCTTTGACACATCTGACTCGTAAGGGTGTGCCATTCATCTGGAGTGATGCCTGTCAGTTGGAATTTGATGAGTTGAAGGATAAGTTGACCTCAACACCTGTGTTAGCATTTCCGAGACCGGGAGTTGAGTATCTAGTCTACACCGATGCGCCCTTGCAAGGACTTGGAGGTGTATTACAGCAGGAGAGTCAAGCCATAGCTTATGCTACCCGTAAGCTTAAGCCTCATGAGAAGAATTACCCCACTTATGATTTGGAGTTGGCGGAAGTTGTATTTGCCCTTCGTATTTGGAGACATTACCTTTTGGGGGAGAAGTTTCGACTGTTCACGGACCACAAGTCCCTACAGTACCTATTCACGCAAAAGGAGTTGAATATGCGGCAGCGAAGGTGGATTGAGTTTGTGAAGGACTATCAGTTTGATATCCAGTATCACCTGGGGAAGGCTAACGTGGTAGCAGACGCGTTGAGCCGTAGGTCAGTAGATGAGGTGGCAGGGGTGTGGAAGGCCAAGTGGAAAGAATTATGACACTAGGATGCAGTGGTCCGATCATTCATGTCAGTAATGACTGTTATGCCGCAGATTTTCACGAGAGTGATAAAGGCACAAGCAGATAACTCGTTCTGTCAGGAGCTAATAGTTCGATTACTAGCAGAGGGAGCCAAATCCTATACCGTTAGCTCAGATGGGGGATTACGCTTCAATGGGAGATTGGTAGTTTCGGAAGGGGAGGAATTGCGGCACGAGGTGATGGAAGAGTCGCACGGCTCACGGTTCGCGGTACATCCCGGAGGGGATAAAATGTACCAAGACATGAGATGACAATATTGGTGGAGCGGGATGAAGAGAGATATTGCCGTGTTTGTTTCTAAATGCGCCACTTGTCAGCTAGTAAAAGTGGATCATCAGAGACCGGTAGGACTTCCACAGCCATTGTAGGTCCCGATGTGGATGTGGGAGAGCATATCCATGGATTTTATCACGGGGTTACCTACATCACAGAGAGGTCACGACTCCGTTTGGGTGATTGTGGACAGGTTGTCGAAAGTCGCTCATTTTCTACCCGTAAGGACAGACTACACAACGGGACAGTATGCCCAGCTCTTTATTGCAGAAATAGTGTGACTTCACGGTGTACCCCTAAATATCGTGTCTGACAGAGACAAGATATTTGTTTCACAGTTTTTGGAAAGTTTTCAGAAGGCCATGGGCACGAAATTGCGGTTGAGTACGGCGTATCACCCGCAGACCGATGGGCAGACCGAACGTACAAACCAGATGTTGGAGGACATGCTACGTATGTGCATCATTGATTTTGGGGGTGGATGGGAGCAGTATCTTCCACTGGTGGAGTTTGCTTACAATAACTCCTACCAGTTCACCATTGGCATGGCTCCATTTGAGGCGTTGTACGGTAGACCTTGTCGTTCCCCAGCATGTTGGTTGGAAGTGGGGGACAACAAACTACTTGGGCCGAAAGTGATTCAGGATACTTCGGCAAGGATAGAATTGATTCGGAGTCGCATTCGGGTAGCTCAGGATCGGCAGAAGAGCTATGCTGATGCGAAGAGGTCCTTCAGGGAATTTGAAGTGGGGGACCAAGTTTTGCTCAGAGTATCTCCTATGAAGGGGATTATGCATTTCGGGAAGAAAGGGAAGTTGGCACCGAGATATGTGGGACCATTTTCTATTATTGAGCGGATTGGACCGGTTGCGTATAGGCTTGGATTACCGGAGCATTTGCATCGGATTCATGATGTGTTTCATATTTCCTCGCTAAGGAAATATCTTAGAGACGATTTGGCTCATTCTCATATTGCTTTGGAGGACATCGATCTCCAGACTGATAGCTCCTACGAGGAGGGGCCGATTGCTACTTTGGACCGAAGTGAGCGGAAACTGCGGTCAAAGATAATTCCGTTAGTACGTGTTCAGTGGCGACATCATAATGTCGAGGAGTCAACATGGGAGCGTGAGGATGAGATGCGCGAACGTTATCCAGAGTTTTTCTTACCAGGTACTTTCTAGTTCCGAATTTTGGGACGAAATTCAGTTATTAGGGGGGAAGTATGTAATACCCCGTATTTTTGTGATATTTATTTATGGGATTAATTGAATTAAATGTGTATTAATTGGAAATTAATCGGGATTAAAATACTAGCGATATGCGAGTTGGTATTTAATTATAATGAGTATATATGGTTATATATGAATATTGAATTATAAAATTTGTCGTGAGATTGAAATACGGCAATTTGGGAATTTTGTTGAGACGCGTGTGACAATCGCGTCAGGAATATAATTATTTTAATTATAAAAGTGAATTTTATTTCTATTAACCGTATGGTCGTTTTGAGTGCGCCAACGCATCCGGAAGGGTCGAAATAGTCCGAAAACACTAGCCGGGGGTTTAGTTTGGGTCCCGGGGCATTTTTAGGCCATACCGGCAACGTATAAGGGTAATTTGGTAATTTTGGATTTTTGGGAATTAAAACCCATGGAAATTAGGAAATAATTATCTGATTTAGTAATTACCCACTAAACCCACTAATAACTTAATGGGCTACGGGGGTTATTAGAATTAGTCCCAAAAGTTCCTAAGGCAAAAACCCTAGCCACCATTGTCACTTTGGAGAAGAAAAGCTTGGAGAGAGAGAGAGGAGAAATTATGCAGAGAGAGAGAGAGAACGATTCGATCTTCAACATCAAAATCAGAGATACACATAAGGCAAGTGGTTTAATTTCATTTATTACAAAGAATGTTTCTTCCATGCGTAGGAAATTGATAAAACTGTATTGTTTTGGGAGATTGATGAAAACCCATTAAATTGGAATTAGAAACTTGTATTTTGATGAGGAATTGCATGTAGAATTGTATGTAGGTGATTAATCTGATGATAATATATTTTGGATGAAACAAAAACGGATTTAATTAGACTCATTGGGGATTTAAGAATTTCTAGGGTTCATGTTCTTGAAATTGGGGAAAATGTATAGATTTGATATTTGGATGATGTTTAGAATGAATTAGCACCATAAAAAATGTTAGTATGTGACCTAAGTATGTTTAGGGATGATTAGAACCTTGAACAATTGTGGGATTGATGTTTAGATAAGATTAGAGTGGAAGAAAAGATGGAAAAACGAGTTAAGGAAAATCTGGGCTCGAAACTGGCCACTCATTAGAAGACCTGTCCAGGTCGTTCGAACGAGCTTCTAACGAGTTGACAGTTTGACTTCTAACGAGAGGGATGTTCATTCGATGACTTTCGTTCAAACGAGATCTCGTTAGAAGGCCCAGTTTGATCGAACGAACTCTCGTTCGAACGAGACTTCTAACGAGTTGACAGTTTAGGCTTTTTAGCCTGTTTTGATTTCGCGTGTCCCGTAACCTTATTTAACGGTAGAGATAACCTTCCCTTGATGATAAATTGAGATAGTAGGGACATTTGAGATATATAGAGGAGTAAAACCTAGAAGTGTGATTCGAACCAAATGGAAATTATGGATTAGGACGTGAGTGTCTATTAAAACGGGAGAACAATTAAAGGCTTGTATAATTGTATCATCCGGGAATATGTAAATTGTGTAACATTATACGTAGGTACGAGAATGATAAGTGTACTACAAATAAAATATGGTGATTACTAAGATGTGTGCATACTTAGTATATGTATTGATTTTATGTGTATTCCATACCTACCATACTTGCTATCACGGGAGGTTTACGTTCGCTTAGGGCCCTCTAATCCTTGTGTTGCCCGGATTTAGACTGGTACCTCGATGAACATAGGTCAGAGAAGGACTTATTGGGATGTTAATAAGTCTGCTGATCGTGGGAGCGCAGGTATGTGCGTGACCCACGTGATTTGACTGTGTTCGCCTCCATTGTTTGTGATTGTTGTTATCTGAGAACGATTCCTGAGAGATTCGGAATGCGTGATCCTTATGTACGTGATGTACCGGGATGGATAGCAGAGTATGTGTGCACCGCAGCTTAGTCTCGGGGTGCTTGTATTGTATATTTATGACGTGAATAATATACACTTAATAAATGGGAACTTTCATGTCGGTATTGTGAATATAATTATGGTAATGTTTTGAGAAAACATAACGGGTTAATTGATAGTGAATTGTATTATTAATTGAGAATTCGAGTGTATGTAAAGCCCTCTATTTAATTGATAACGCTAGAATGTAATATGGGAATCGAGTAGTAAGGGGTAGAATGTATTACGGTTTGGTTAGATATGTATGTTATTTAGATGGGTACGGTACGTTAGGAGTGCACATGTAGTCGAGAGGTGAGAATTTCATGTGAGTGCACGTCCTAACATGTATTTTGCATTTAATGTTTTAATGTTATTAAAACACTTTCTGTTTTTAAAATGATTTCCACTTTCGGGCTCTGACCCATTTGCTTTCAAATCTATTTTTTTGTAAAAACCATTTTAGGTGTCCATCCACAAGGGCACCATACTTAGGATCCTCATTCAGGTGACGAGCTGTAGCTGTTTGTGGAAGTTACAGGACTTTGCTTGTAGATGCTTCATCTATCTTGACTCCATATTCAGCATTTATCAGTTGTAGGGCATGTCGCCCATTTCTTTTAGAGGCATTTCATTTATTTCAGTTATTCAGACTTCGGGCATGTAATTAATTCAGGATTCAGACTTATGTTATTATTTCATTCGTGGGATTGTTGTGAGGAGTTTTTCCTTCGGACTTATTACTATTTGTTGGTTATTTCATTACTTCGTTATGGTGAATGGATTATGTTGTTCTTCCATTATTCTTGTATTGCATGTTAATCAGACTTAATTTAAAATTTGGCAACTTACTTTTTGAATACTATGTGGTTAGTAATCTTTAAAAATGTTTTCGACAGTGATGCTATTAACTGAATCAACTTGGCATTTTGTATTGATTTAATAAAGGAGTAGCTACCCGGTATTTAATTAGTCGGGGTGTCACAGCATCCTACTCTGAAAGAAAAAATAATTTTCTAATCAAAAGCGTACTCAATTTTCTTTCCACCCAAAGCACGATGAATATCGATACTGGTCTGGTTAAGGAAATTCTCTCACTTTGCAATGAGATGCGTTCTTATTCGGAAAACAAAAAGGAGGTCGAGACTTGCGTTTTGCCTAACAATATTTTGAAAGAACATCTCATTGAAAGTGAGTCTTTATCCCTTGAAATTCAATCACTAAGTGAGGATGAATCACTTGAGATTGAATTTATTTAATCACCATTTTCATTCTCCGTTATTGAACCATTACAAGTACCGCAAGATTTCTATGAGTCGGTTGAAACTTTTGAAGTGTCTAAACCTTTTATCGACGAGGACTTTTTGTTTGAATTATTTTCCAAGATGAGATCTTCCTTTTTGTGTGCCCCGCTTCCCATACCACTTAAAAAATATTTGGGAAGTGATTCTATTTTTCTTGGATCCCAATTGTACTTGTCCCCCTTTGCATCCAAATCCTCCATCATCCCTCTAAAAAATTTAATTGGTGATGGTTCATTTCTTCCGCCTTACACATGCATTCCGTTGTTCAAATGGAATTCTTATTTTTCGGGATGCATACATGAAAATGAGGGTAAATTTATTATCCTTCAAAGGCAAATTGTATTTTGGATGGACCTTCAAATTTTTTGACTTTTAGTGTATGGTTTATTAGAAGTCCAAATTGTAGGTTGTAAATAGTTAGTTTTTTATTTATTCCTTTTTTATATATAGTCTAGTTTGATTAGTTAAAGTTTTTGTTATTTTTTTTGTTATGCTTGGTTCTAAGATGTTTTGTAGATTCAATAGACTCGTACTTATCGGGGATCGCTCCATTTGGATAATATCTTTCTTTTCCTCTTCTTATGTTGTGTTCGTGATTCACATTGATGACAATGCAACATTTAAGTTAGATGGTATGGGATATTCTTCCCATTTGTTGTTTAGATTCATTGACTTGATCACATGTTCGTTACAAGTATGTTTTTTTTAGAAAATTTCAAAAATTTCCAAAAAAATTAAAAAATTTTGAAACTTCCAAAAATATTTTTCTTCAAAATAAATAAAAATTGGAATTTAAATTTTTCAAAAATGTCACGAAATTTTGTTTGAAGTCTCAACTTGAAAAAAATAAAATGCATTAAGACAAAATTGATCAAAGATGGAAATTTAAAGAAAGTTGACGACTTTACGAATAAGTGTGGAGATGAATTAACCCGGTGAAATTTCGAGCCTCTTACTTTTTCGAGTAATTAAATCAATATGAGTTAATGGTTAACTCAACATTCAATTCAGCGTTTAAAATAAGTCGTTGATGATCTCTAAATTTTTGCTTTGATCGATTACGGGAAACGAGTGAGATATTGTCTTGAAAATTGCGCTAAAAATATCTCTAAACTAAATTAATCTCGAGACGCATATGGTAATATAATTAGTAATTCAGATAAATGAAGTTAGGACCTCATTTGTTTACCCAAAAATATTAGCCATAAAAATTTGTGAAACATTTTCCCTTTCGCTAACCCAATTGAGCCTAATAAAAATTTTCCTTTCGATTGGTAACCCGAAAAATTTAAATAGTCCAGAGTTGGAAATTTCATCAATAAAGTGAAAATGGTGCAATAAAAAGGGGCAAGAAAAAATAATAGAATAAAGCTCAATAAAAAATAGCAATGAAAGAAAAATGTGAAGAAAAAGAAGAGAAAAATGAGAAAAAGCCCAAAAAAGCACTAACGGACATAATAAACAAAATTTTCCAACTCCGAAATTCCTAGCCATTCCAATTTTTACCCAATATACCTTAACCCAAAAAATTCGTAACCGAGTCCGAATTGTGAAATTAATTACCGCTGGAAAGCTTAAGACACGAAAAGATAAAAAGTGAGATTAATTGGTGTGAACAAGATGCGATGTTTCCCATTTTTTAAATAACCGTATTCCGATGATGAGATCTTTTCACCATAAAAATTTTGTCTTTCAATTTTGTGTGCGTGACATTGTGTCCATTATATTTATTATTATAAATCACACATACCGAGAGAAATAGCCACATTCTGAGTGATTCGTTTGTGAGAAGCATCCCGTGTGAAATTGAAATCAAAACGAATTTTCAGAAAGTAACGTAATGATCAATCGGTGGAAATTTGCGGTATAATTTTTGGCTTCGCACACACACACACACACACACACACACACTATGAGTTGAGACTTATGAATATGAATTTCTGGTGATCATTTTTGGGGAGTTTAAATTGTATAATTTTTAAGTATTTTGATTTTTCTTTGAGTTAAAAATGAATTTTGTGGGTATATTCACTGCAAACCCTCACGAGACACCACTCGTTCTACTAGGGTAATCTAGGGGTTTAAAGGCTTGTTTCATACGCTAAATGAAAACGCTTGCCAGCGAAAAAGGCATTCTATCCTAATAACGTTTTTGAAGTGTCCTTAACTCATTCTCTTATGCTTTTATATTGCTCAAGATGCGCAAAGTTCTAAGTTAGGGGAATTTGATTAGGCATAAATTCTTCACATTTATCCCCTTAATTTCGGTATATTTATGATCTCGTGTATTCTAATTAACTTGGTTTTATCTCATATTTATGCTACTAACCCTTTTTGGAATGTACTTCATATTTTGTGTATATCTTATGTGTTTTACAGGTATGTCATGCATGAAAGTGCGAAAGAGAACTCGAAACAGTGAAAGGAATCAAGAAATGGAGAGTTCAAGGGAATTTTCGTAATTTTTCAGCCATATTCCAAAGGTTGGGATAGCTAAAAAGTTGAAGATCTCTAAATTACAAGAAAATAAAAAAAAAATAGAACCCTAATCCGAGCTACAGTCAAGAAGTAATGCCCAGTTAAAGTTGAGAAAGAAACCCAAGGCAAAACTATTAAGGACGAACCGAACCGATGGACCAGAATCGAACTGGTTCACCCTTTGTCACGCTCTAGATCCGTTACCAAATTAGTCACGCTTTAAAAGTGTGATAAATTTCAGAAGCGGGATTTTTATTTTAGTCCTATTTTTTAGCCAAAAGAGTTTTAGCGTTTGGGGACTCTTCTAAACGACCCAAGACTTATATATACTCATATTAAGATTCTTTTAAGTGAGATTTCATTCATGTAAAAACTCCTAATCAAGGAGGAACTTCTAGGAGAAGAATTTACATATTTTGTACCTTTAATTCAAGAGCTTTTTCGGTTTTTCTTCAAGATTTGATTTCTTCTTGCATGTTCTTCTTCTTCAATCTTGGTAACCTTTATTTCCATCACTTTTATTATTATTTCTCATGTTTAATCTCACTTTTCACACAATTATGATTTCATGCAACATAGATTCCTTATTTATTCATAGTTTCATCATGTCTAGCTATATTTCTAAGGATTGCGATGCATGAAACCAACCCGATGAGGTTTGCATGGAGATAAAAGTGATTCTCTGAATTAAATAAATGATTGAATGGTGTTAAGTAGTTGTTTCAATCGTCGTACAACTTTTAACCTCATTTATCCTATGTAACCGAGGTGTTTAAGAGTGCAATGCGTGTGTCAGCTATTCCAACACTGGTTTATTTCTATTCTTGATTATGTATGATGCGAGTTTGTACCCTCATATATGTAATGCTTGAAATTGATACATTTCGGGTTTGATCAATTATCTAATTTATGATTGCTTTTATATCCGGTAAAAGTACTAGGGTTCAAGGGATTGTATTCTAACCTTAACTCTCGTTCATATTAATTAATCCATATTTTGTTAGTTTTATTTAAGTTTAGTTAACCTCTTTATTTTTCCCCTTTTTCCTTTCTCATCCCATCATCATCTTTTACATTTTATTTTTGAAGTAATAAATCAATTAAAATCTATCAAACATTACCCGTGGATTTGATACCCAGACTAGCAGCTATAGTCCTTAAGAGTGTAGTTAAAGCTTTATTGTTTTTATTGTGGTCGGAAGCCGACAACAACGATTAGCGTATTACACGAATGCTCGATTTTTATCATGCAAGAAAATGCGAAAGAGAACTCGAAATAATGAAAGAAACCAAGAAATGGGGAGTTCAAGGGAATTTTCATAATTTTTCAACCATATTCTAGGTGGGGACTAAAAAGTTGAAGAGCTCGAAAGTACAAGAACACTGAAAAAAATGGCACCCCAATCCGAGCTACGGTGAAGAAGTTATACCCATTTGAAGTTCAGAAAGAAACCTAAGGCAAAACTATTAAAGACGAACCGAAATGATGGACCAGAACCGAACTTCTTCGCCTTTTGTCACGCTCCCGATCCGTTATAAAATTAGTCACGCTTTTAAAGTGTGACATAATTTCAGAAGCGGGATTTTTATTTTGACCCTATTTTTTAGCCAAATGAGTTTTAGCACTTGGGGACTCTTCTAAACGACCCAAGACTTATATATACTCATATTAGGATTCTTTTAAGTGAGATTTCATTCATGTAAAAACTCCTAATCAAGGAGGAAGATCTAGGAGAAGAATTTAAATATTTTGCACCTTTAATTCAAAAGCTTTTTCAGCTTTTCTTCAAGCTTTGATTTCTTCTTTCATGTTCTTGTTCTTCAATCTTGGTAACCTTTATTTATAGCACTTTTATTATTATTTCTCATGTTTAGTATCACTTTTCACACAATTATGATTTCATGCAACATAGAGTCCTTATTTATTCATAGTTTCGTCATGTGTAGCTAGATTTCTAAGAGCTAGGATGAATGAACCAAGCCCTATGTGGTTTGCATGGAGATAAAAGTGATTCTCTGAATTAAATAAATGATTAAATCGTGTTAAGTAGTTTTTGCAACTATCGTAGGACTTTTAACCTCATTTGCCCTGGGTAACCGGGGTGTTTAAGAGTACGATGCGCATGTCAGCTATTCCAACACCGCTTTATTTCTATTCTTGATTATGTATGATATTACCCTCATAATGTAATGCTTGAAATTAATAAATTATGGGTTTGATCAAATATCTAATTTATTATTTCTTTTATATCCGGTAAATGTACTAGGGTTCATGGGATCATATTCCAACCTTATCTCTCATTCATATTAATTAATCCATATTTTGTTAGTTTTAATTAAGTTTAGTTAACTTTTTTAGTTTTCCTCTTTTTCCTTTCTCACCCCATCATCATCTTTTACATTTTTTTTGAAGTAATAAATCAATTAAAATCTATCGAACATTCCCTGTGGATTCAATACCCAGACTAGCCGTTATACTCCTTAAGAGTGTAGTTAAAGTTTAGATTTTTTTTGTATTGTGGTCGGAAGACGATAACAACGATTAACGTATTACATGAATGCTCGATTTTTGCCTCAATCACCAACCTTTGAAAATTTAGCTAGACATAATTAAACTAACTGTGAAGACGAAACCTATTGTGCATAATTTCCTAACTACTTGAGAAATTTGGAAGAAATTGTGTAAATAAAAATGGAAACCTAAATTTTAATGACTAATCAAGAAAGCTATGAAACCAATTAAAATCAGAAAATAAATAATACCCGCAATGAAGAAATTCTGGAATTAAAGCTTGAAACATGAATAATTGTAGCAGAAATTAAAACCTTGGGCTCTTAGTTGCAAAAGCTCACTTAAACTATCAAAAAGAGAACTCCCTAATGTCTGGAAATTAGTTGGAATAAATATTCTACGAAATTATAAGAATTTGAACTAGATACAACTCTAATTTTAAAAAATTCAGAAATTCGTCACCCAGATCGGTTCTGCCCGGTCCATCGATTTGGTCCGGTGTATACTGGATCGGTTTGTTTTTGCTTGAAACCGAATCGGTCCGGCCTTTCAATGTATGCAGGAACTTTTACGCTTCCGGACTGGACCATTTTTGGGAATAACCGGATCAATTCGATTGTGCATTTTATTTAGGAACTCAACCTCCTCAAGACTGGATTATTTTTGCTTCATATCGGATCGGTCTGAAGGTCCTTTTCTCTCTACTCTTGTGGTGATTTTATCTCATCTTTGAGGCTTCATAACTTCTGATCCAGGACTCGAATTTGGATGTTGTTTCTTCCTAATTGCTTGTAGACTCATGGTCTTCAACTTTCATGTCGGTTCCTCTTCCGAACTCCATATGTAAAGTTACTCTTTTCCCCTATGACTTTCCCTCCTTTCTTTCTTCCTTAATTTCTTGGTTTTGAGTTTCCTTTTCTCTTCACTTGTATAAAATACCTGTAAAAAGCACAAAGAATACACGAAACTCTATGCACTCTATAAAAAAAATCAGTAGAAACAATATGAGATAAATCAATGCATTTTACATGTTACGAGGTGATAAAAGCCTCTAAATTAAGGGGAAAAATCGGAAGAATTTATGCCTAATTACCAAGGGAACAACGGTGGGGGCTAGCAGGATTGGGAGGACCAGGGACAGTGTCAGGGCTAGCCTTGATAGAGCCATAAGCAAAGAGAGTTTTTGGAACAGTTCTTTATATGTGGCCAACAGGGTCATAAAAGGAGGTATTTCCCACATTAGGGCAGGGCACAACAGTAGGGTGCCCAACAGGGGTAGTATGCTCCATTACTTCCGGCACCGACACCAACACCACAACAATAGTAGGGACAAATTCATTACGGGCGTTTGTATAACGCCTGAGATGTACCCATGCCACCAGCACTTCAGGCGCTGCCATCAGTCGAGGATACATTTCCTATTCATGGGTATGAGGGTAGGATTTTTTTTGACGGGGGGGGTATCACATTATTTTATTTCCACTAGATTTTCACAAACACCTGCCTTTTAGAGATAGTCGACACTCGCCTTATGTGTGTAGAGTCACTGTTGGGTAGTGGATCACTTTTACACTCGGTATGTAGAGGAGTAGGCATCATTATTGAGAGACTGAGACTAGAAGCATACCTTCTTGTGTTAGATACAGAGGTATATGATGTTATTCTAATAATTGATTTATTAGTCAGTTACAGGGCAACAATAGACTATTACGAGAATACCATAGTGTTCTCCATTCCAGGGAAGGATATATTCTTAGTTGTGACGCCTCTTACCGAGGAAGGGTCGCACACACACTTGTACTACATTGAGGAGGAGACCTTACAGGAGGTAGTTATCCCATTAGACTCAATTTTAGTTTTGAGAGATTTTGAGGACGTATTCCAGGAGATGCTCGAGTTTCTACCTAGTTAAGAAATCAAGTTTGTTATTGACTTAGCATCGGCTACGAGACTGATTGCTTGAGCACCTTATTGTATGTCCCCTTCAGAGATATAGGAATTGAGATAGAAGATTCAACAACTGTTAGGTCAAGGTCTTATTCAGCAGAGTATATCGCTGTGGGGTGAGCTAATGTTATTTGTGAAGGATGGTTCACTTATCTTGTGTGTAGACTATAGGGAGATAAACAAGGTCACGGTATGGAATAATTATTCATTGCCATGTATAATGACCTATTTAACCAGTTGAGAGGAGCCGCGTACTTCTCTAATATTGATTTGAGATCGGGATATCACCAGTTACGTATTCGAGAGGAGGACGTTCTTAAGATGACTTTTCCATCACGGTATAGGTCGTACGAGTTCAGGGTGATGCCGTTTGGAATCACCAATGTGCTAGCAGTGTTTATGGATGTCATGAAGAAGGTATTCATGGAGTTTCTTAACCAGTTCATGATCGTGTTCATGGATGACATTTTGGTCTACTCTCGCACTAAAGAGGAGCCTACAATACATATGTGTATGGTTCTGTGGATATTACGGGACCGCCAGTTGTATGCCAAGTTTGAGAAGTGTGTATTTTGGCTATGGGAGGTGTATTTTCTTAGCCATGTCATATTCAACAGGGGCATTGTTATTGATCCGAGTAAGGTATCGGCGGTGAGGGAGTTGGGACATCCCATGACACCGATAGAGATTCGCACCTTTCTGGGGTTGATCAGGTATTATCGTCGCTTTATTAAGGGGTTTTCGAAGATTAAAGATCCATTGAGGAACCTAACTCATAAGGGGTTACCGTTTGTGTGGAGTGATCAGTGTCAGTTAGCCTTCGATGAGGTAAAGGGCAAATTGACATCAGCACCCCTACTTGCTTTGCTTAGGGGGATTGGTGTACCGGGTTTATACTGATGCATCCTTGCAGGGACTTGGGGGTATATTATAGCAGGAGGAGAGGGATATAGCTTATGCATCTCAAAATATTAAGCCCCCTGAGAAGAATTATCCCACACACGACATTGAGTTGGCAGTAGTCGTGTTTGCTTTAAGGATATGGAGACAGTATATTATGGGGGAGAAGTTTACGTTATTCACGGATCATAAGTCACTTCAGTATATCTTCACACAAAAGGAATTGAATATGAGAAAGAAGTGGGGGATAGAATTTATGAAATACTACTAGTTTGATATACAATATCACCCTAGGAAGGCTAACATGGTAATAGATGAATTGAGATGGAGGCCCACTGGGGAGTTGGCAGAGGTTTGGAAGGAAAAGTGGAGTGAGCTTCGACACGATGATGAGATCGCTAGAGCATGCAAGTCAGTTCTAGCTAACACTCTCGAGATTATATTACGGGTGGTGAAACCACATGCGGAGGATCAGTTCTGCCAGGACAAAGTACGGTAGTTATTAGCTAAGGGTGCAAAGTCTTACTCAATCAACTCAGAGGTAGGTTTAGGTTTTAATAGGAGACTTGTAGTGCCAGAGGATGAGGACTCGAGGAAGGCAGTGATGATTGAGGCACAATGTTTGAGGTTTGTGATATATCCTAATGGGGATAAGCTGTACCAGGACATGAGGAGACAATATTATTGGGTAGGGATGAAGAGGGACATGGCAGAGTTGGTCTCAAAGTGTGGTACTTATCAGTTAGTTAAGGTACATCACCAGAGGCCTTCAGGGAGGCTACATCCACTCGAGATTCCAGTGTGGAAGTGGGAGATCATTTCGATGGATTTCATTATAGGATTGTCATTGTTACACAGGGGTCACAATTATATTTGGGTGATAGTGGATTGACTGACCAAGGTGGCCCATTCTTACCAGTTCACATCGATTTTAAGACAATACAGTATACGCACCTGTTCATTGCAGAGATAGTTAAGCTGGACCAAGTACCGATTAGCATCATGTCTGATAGAGACAAGATCTTCATGTCTCACTTCTGGCAGAGCTTTCAGGACGCCATGGGCATAGATATGCGATTGAGTACCACATACCATCTATAAATTGACGAACAGGCTGAGAAGGTTAATCAGATGCTAGAGGACATGTTGAGGATGTGGATTCTAATTTTGGGAGAGGATGGGAGAGATATCTTTCATTATTAAAGTTTACATATAACAACTCTTACCATTTTACCATTGGCATGGCACCGTTCGAGGCACTTTATGGCAGGCTTGGTCGTTTGCCTTCCTGCTTGTTATAGATGTCAGATAACAAGTTATTACGGTCAAAGATGATACAGGAGATAACTGCTAATATTGAGCTAATTTGGGGACGTATTCAAATAGCCCGGGATATGCAGAAGAGTTATGAGGATGCAAATCGGAGACATGATTAGTTAGAGGTGGTGACCAGGGCTTCTCCCATGAAGGGGGTCATGAGGTTTGGTAAGAAGCGGAAGCTAGCATCGATATATGTGCGACCCTTCCTTATTATTGAGAGAGTGGGACCAGAAGCTTATAGACTGGGTTTACTGGAGCATTTATAGTGAATACATAATGTGTTCCACGTGGCATAACTGAAGAAGTACAGGAAGAGAGAGAGAGCTTTTTGGCATGTCCCACTCGAAGAGATTGATTTATAGACAGACGCCTCGTATGAGGAGAGACCCATGGCTATTCTAGATCGTAGTGAGCGAAAGCTACAGTCTAAGGTGGTACCATTAGTTAGAGTTCAATGGGGACACCACAGTGTTGACAAGTCTACATGGGAGTGGGAGGATAACATGCGTGAGCAGTATCCAAAGTTATTCTCCATATGTATGACCTAATTTCGAGGACAAAATTTCTTTACAAGGGGAGAAGTATGTGATACCCCATATTTTCACATATTTAGAATTTAATTATTTCGGTAATTAATTCGTTTTAGAGAAAACTCTCTCTTAAGCTTCAAGAATTAATTACCGAAATAATGGTAATTAATTAACGAGAGAGTTTTAGTGAACGAGAGGCCATTAGAGAAGAAGGAGAAACCATTCTTGAAGCTTAAGAGAGAGTTTTAGAGAAATTCAAGCTTGTTCTTGCACTACAATCAACCTTGGAGTGAGAATTGGAAGAAAAGACAAAAAAAACCATCTTCATCGTGAAATTAGATCATACCATAAGAGGCAAGTGTTTATTTATGATTTCTTTTTAAGTTATAATGTCTTTGTTCATAGGGTTTCAAAATATATTGAATAAATTGATGTTCTTGGAAGAAAAGAATGATTAGAACTCATGAACTAGGTAAGATTGCATGTAAAGTATATGTATGTAGAGAATTCAAACCTAGATGATATAGGAGGATTTAAATGGGATAAATCTGGAGAAATTGATAAGAACTCATGAAGAACACAAAATCTAAGATTTTTGATAAAAAAATTGATTTGATATGTTATTGGGTAGAAATCATGAGGACTTGATGTTTTATTTACGTTAGGAATCATCCTAATACATGTGTATAATGTTTGATAATAATGTATTAGAGTTTGGTAAAGAATCATGAAGAATTGAATGAGAAAAATGATGAAAAATGTAACTTTGTAGAGGAAGAAGATGATTGGGTGCATTTCAAATCGATTTAGCCCATGGGAGAATTGATTTGAAAGGCAAATCGATTCGGTCTCCTAGGCGAATAGATACGGTTTCTTAGAAAATGTGAAATTTCTTGTTTTTAAGACTAGAACGCCTATAGTTTTATGAGGTAAACTTTTGGAACTTTGTTAAAATATAATGAGGACATATTATATTATAGTAGGCCTATGATGGGATTAATACTTATTCTTATTTCAAGAATCAAGATGAGGATTAAACGGATTTAAATTGTGATGTAATAAATTCTAGAGAATGAGGATGATTTACCGGAATTCTGACTGAACTTGCTTTGTAGACTAATAGTGTATGATTGAGCTAACTACTAAACTTATATAAGGGGTAACTAGGAAACATAGATTTGAGAATAATACTCGGTGTTGATCTAAAAAACTAGACTAGGTCTAATCCTTTAATCACAGATAAATACATGTAAATAAAAGAGATAAAAGGTTTTTTTAAAGTGGTTCGACTATAAGGAAAAGCCTACGTCTACTGTGTTTCTTACTGCCTTATATTCTATCTTGCCTCTCATGTGAATGAGTTAAATGTAATTACAATGTATTTATAGCCAAATAAGGAGATCGAGAGATCGAATGTAAAGAGGATGGAATGCCTTTATAAATTGGGGATTTACATCAATACATGACTTTCATAATGTACATGACCATTGGCGCTTCATTAATCGTGTAGGTCGGAATTTTTCATATTGGTAGGCATTCTGCGTGTTGGTCAGCCTCCCATGTGTTGATGGATGAGTCTATATATTTCTAACTAGGATCCTTGCCAGGTTGGATGAGACGGGTCTCTCTCTGGTTGGTCCACGTAAGAGGGTAATTTTTTGTATCAACAGAACCCCCCAATGTTCCATGCTTCATGCTTCGCTTGAAAGTATGGAGCATTTAGTCCAGGTAGTAGCTAGGGATACATTCTTGATGCTTGGTTGGTTGCCGACTTGCCACACTTGTAAAATTTTATTGGTATTGCTGGTAGCGTGTATTGCTGATGGCATTTTTGCAAATATTCTGAACTTTAGCCAACTGTCTTTGGGCAAATATGTCTTTTTCTACCTCATTGCCAAAACTTCATCATCATTTCACTTTAATCATTACCCTCCCCAGTTTTTGAGGCAATATATAAAAGGCGATAAATTTTTGGTTGTCTCTCACCTCAAACCTTTTATATTTTTGCTGCAAATTCTTGAGCTTCCGTGCGATCGTTCTTCCTTTCTTTTTGTTCTTGCTGAATCCTTAATCTTTTGTAAGAATCCTTTCATTTTCTTCTTTTCTTCATATTGAATCATGGTTTATGTTATTGTCTCTCTATATGAGTTTAGAAAGGAATGGAATATACCAGGTTGGGTAGACTTAGAGTTTCCTAATCCCCCTGTAGATGTTTTTTCTTTGTCTGAAGGTTATTGGATTCCTTCCTTATTCGTAGCTGAATGTGACTTCATTTTTCCCCTAAGTCATTTGTTCTTAGAGTTTTGTCATTACTTTGATATTGTACCTACTAGAGTAGACCCCAACACTTGGAGAATCATCAATGGAGTCCACAGGCTCAACCAAATCCATGGAACCTATATTGGTATCTCTGAGATTATGTTATGCTATAAGTGGGTCACCAGTGACAACACTTATTATTTGAAAACTAGGGTTGTCAATAAGGCTTTAGTTGTTAATCTTCTAGACTTCAATAGAGATTATTTTGATCATGGATTTATTATCAAAAATTGGCCATTTGTACCTTTAAAAGAGAGTGAAGTTTATAATGGATCAAGATGCCCTCAAGAGGGTCATAGCATAAGTTGTAGTATATTTTATATATCCATGCTAATGAATTACCTGTTAAAATGTTAATTAACATTTATTGCTTATTTGATTGCAGTTGAGAAAAAGAGAAAGTGTCCAAAGGAGGGTGACATAAAACTTGACGAGCTCAAGTTTCTATGGTGCATCCATCAAAGAATTATTGAGGAGCTTACCAGGTCGGCCTCCTACTTATTGAAGTACAAAAGCTCTATCACTTCCTTTATAGCTCATCCAATAGTTGTCGTGCCCTCCATTCTAATTGATTTGGACCAAGACCCTGTGTCCACTTCATCTGTCACTACATCTGGTGTTGGTGAACCTGCTATTGACCCCCCTCTTCTTTTGATTCAGACCTTCCTCTTTCAGCGAGCATGGGAAAAAGGAAATTTCCCAATCTTCTTGGGGATTTTTCGGTTGCTGGCACCCACAAGTCTGTGGATGGTGGGTCCAAAAAGAAGGATGATGGTGAGAAGAATCCCCAGTCAATAAACGAGAGGAATCTTATTTAAAACGTCGGAGAAGAGGTCCTTCTACCAAGTAGGTTGAAGAAGCTGTTGATGCCGACCAACAGAGATTGATCGGTGTTACTCCATTTGGTGTTGGATCCTCTATAGCCATATGTCCTGGCTTGGTCAGAAATTAATTAAGGCCGGTACTCTTCCAGACCACCGAGAGGATGCTTCTTCTATGCCCCAGATTAAAATCTCTAAAAGGGCTACTCAAAGCCTTTCTATAATGAGAATTCTTCCTTTGTATTGTTACTCTTTCATACTTAAACTTTCTCTTTGACTTCTTGTACTGACTTTGCCTTTATTCTTTGAAATTCCTAGTTGATTTCAACCAGATGTTGGAGAAGGACGGTGCTCTTTGTTCTTTTTCAAGCGATGTTATGGAGACCTTTGTTGGTCTCAAGATGTCCTTGCTTGACTCCCAATAAGCATTGAAGACTGAAAAGAAAACTTGGGAGAACAAAATAAAAGCTGCTGAGAAAGCTCGACAGAAGGATCAAGATGAGGCTGCTAAATCTCGGAAGTAAGTGGCTGAGCTAAAAAAGGGCCTTACTGCTGAGAAGGCCAAAAGTAATAAGGTTAGGGTGAATTCCTTCAATAAAAAAGGTTGGGATAAATCTATCACATCTATCTCTACTCAAATTGAGTTTGCAAAGGAGAAAATTTTTCAAGGATGGTTGGTCGACGACACTGAAGGAGGTCGGCACAATAGAAGACTCTGAATTCTTCCAAAGACATGATCTTAGCTCTCCACCCAATATGGACGATGAAGTTGTGGACGACGTTGGTTTTGGGGAGTCTTCTTCGATGGTTGAGTCTTCAGCCAACCAACTTAAGAATTTTATTGAGTCAGTCATCCTATCCACCGAGCAAGTAACTTTAACCATCCCTTCTACCGGCCAAGTTGGAGTTGGAGCTGACAGAGAGAAGGTGTAGATTTGCTCAGCAGTTGGCCTTTGTATTTTTTTTTTCCTTTATATTATTTCTTTTCTTTTGTACTTGTAACTTCCCGTTATATCAATGAAAGAAATTTTCGTATTTATAGTTTCTCGTTTCTTGTCTATTATATCTTCTTCTTTTATTGACCGACTTTTACTTCATTTTTCTAGTTTATGGCCGAGATGGAATAGATTTCTTCCATTGATTTTGACATAATCAAGTTCTTAACAGTTTGTTTAAGGCTGGTTACATGATTTTAACCTATGAAGAATTATCAAAATTTCTTGGTGCAGATGCTATTTATTAAGCTAAGGATGCATATATCTACCTTAAGTTTCTTGTTGATGGTTATGGCCAATAACATGGCTTACTTTAAAATGATTGAATAACTTCAAAAGGAGCATAAAGAATCTAAGGCTCTCCTTCACGCTGACTATAAATCTAAGTACGAGGCTTTAAATGGAGCTTGGGGTTTTGAGGATAAGTTGAAGAAGCATGCCTCTATATATAGGAAAAAATAATTTATTCTCAAATACGAGGTTAATGAATCCGGGACCATTACCAAATTATTTGAGGAAGAAAACAACAAACTAATGAGTGAATTGAGCACTTTGAAGAATCCTCCTGTCACTAATGCTATTAATGAAGGTGTTTCCTTCTTGGAAACTAACAATTCGAGTTTGAGGGATGAACTGGAAACCTTGAAGAACTCCAAACCTACCTCTACTTCCCGACTAAGATCCAGCCGACCTAAAATAGTTGAAGCTAGAACTCAGCAAATTCTTGCTAATGAAGCTTCTCAGATAAAAGCTAAAAATTTAGCCATAACTGAAATGTCTCAAATGATCAAGACTCAAGATGATGAACTTTCAACCTAGTCTTCTCAATTGCAAACTAAAGATGGAGTGATGAAGAAGATGCAACACCAAGTTGAGAGATTAACTTTCAAGCTTCATAAGTAACCCAAGGAAGTCTAGATGGAAGGGTGCAACGAATCTCTTGGTCATTTTGATGATCATTTCAGTTAGGCTCAACGTGAGGCTATAAGTGGGGTTGGACAAACTGTCTAACAGTGAAAAGCATGACCAGGACAACAAACTATGGTACTGGGTTGATATTGGACTCTTGGGCAGTAACAATTGTCCCTTCAAGTTGTATGTGAGTTGGATACCTGTAGAGTCCATTATCCAGTGTTTAATTTCCAAGTATTTAGGAGCTTACGATTTGCATGACAAGATGAAAATACTTTGGCCTCATTAGTTACTAGACACTCCAAGCAGAAGTACTAGGAGAATGCTTCGAGATTTAAACTTCATTAATACTCCATACACTTTAGATAACCCACCAGCAGGCATGGAACCAGTGTCGATCTCCTCAAAGGCTGAAGGAAAGCGCCCTGCAGAGTGATGTTGAGAACAAGTTGTTCTTGTATTTTATTTATACACAATATTTGCATGTAATCATCATTAATATAAATTAAATGCAATTTCATCAACTTATCTTGTTTATTTTTAGCTGGTTGAATGACTTTGTTATTTCATTAGTTCTACTGATAAACTTAGACATTTCCCTAAATTTAGTACCAGTTACTAATTGGGTTATCATATATTCTACTGATATACTTAGATTTCTAAGTTTAATACCACTTACCATTGATGTGGCCATAGTTTCCACTTATGCACCTTAATTTTTTGCTTTATCATTAGTCACCTGTGGTATTGCCATAGGTTCTACTAATTCACCTAAATTTTTAGGTTTAGCATTAGTTACTAGTGGTTACCAAGCGTATGTGGAATATGTGTCTACATTCCTATTTAGGAATCTTCATAATGTTCTTCCTCCACTTTGCTCAGTTCAGATAAAACTTTTTGATTTTTATACATAGTTTTATCCCTGATTTTTCTCTACCAAGTACTCAGGACTTAAAATCCTATTTTGACTTGGTTTTCTGTTATATGTCGATCAGGTTCTATGCTTTGTCGATCAAGTATTGAATTTTCTGTCGACCAAATATTTATGGGGATGCACATCACCAGTACTCCAATAAAAATTGGAAAAATAAAATGGGAGGAACCAACTTACTATTAAATACTGAATCAAAATGATTATAAGAGTTTTTTCTCATTACATTACTGGTAATATTTCCTAAGATGCTCGGCATTCCAAGGATTCTTGAATTCTTCCCCTTCCAAAGCTTCAATTCGATAAGTTCTTAGTCGGATAAATGTTCAGACACGATAAGGCCCATGCCAATTGGCTTTAAGCTTGTTGGTTTTCTAGATCACCTTATTAAGTACATAATCCCCTTCTTTTAAGTTGGTCGGCTTCACCCTCTTATTGTAAAAGCGTGTTGTTCATTGTTGATAAGAAACATTCCACAAGGATGCATCTTCTCGCACCTCTTCCAACACATCAAGGTCTAGCCTTCACATCAAATCACTGATGGAGAATCAAAGTTCAACACTATATAAGTTGGCAAACCTATCTCAGCTAGTACCACTACTTCAGTCCCAATCGCTAGCATGTATGGTGTTTCCCATGTTGCTGTCCTAGGAGTTGTTTGGTAGGTCCATAATACTGAGCGAAATTCATTTATCTAGTTTCACTTTGCATAATTAAGTCTCTTATTCAACCCATTGAGAAAAGTCCTGTTAGTCACCTCGGTCTACCCATTGCCTTGAGGATGACCTGGAGCAGAATGTAACTTCTGGATCTTGGATTGGGCACAATACACTGTAAACTCCTTGTTATCGAAATGTGTACCATGGTCGGTAATAAAGTCATATGGGAAACCATATCTACAAATGATTTTTTCCAAAGGAACTCGTACAGCTTCTCGTTGGGCATATATACTGATGGTTCTTCTTTAACCCATTTGGTAAAGTAATCAACATACCAAGTACTTAAATCTTCCTCGGGTGGTCAACAATGACCCGACGAAATCTATTTTCCAAATAAAAAATGGCCAGGGTGAAGTAATATGAGTCAAAGTCGCATGTGGAGTCTTACGAATGTTGGAGAACTTCAGGCACTTATCACACTTCTTTGTAAAAAGTTGTACAATCTTCCCTCATGATCGACCAATAGTATCCCCGAGTGTTCATTCAATGTAGTAATGATCTTCTCTCTACTTGTGCTCCACAGACCCCTCATGAACTTCTTCTACCAGATATCTGACCTCCATTGGGTAAACATAGCGTTACAAGGTAGTAGTTAACCCTCTATGGTATAGATTTCCTTAATCTAACATGTACCTCGTTGCTTTATACTTAAGCCTTTTGGCTTCAACTAGATCTGCTAGAAGAATTCCTTCTCTAATGTAAGATCTGATGGGATCCATCCAGGAAGGTCCCATAACTACTGCAATGAAATTAATCATTAAATATTTATCAATACTCCGACTATTTAGAATCTCAATGGGGATTATTCTCCTAAGTTCAATCCTGGTTGCTGACGCTAGTCAAGCAAGTGCATCAGCTCGGGCATTCTCAATCTTGGGATTCTGCTCATCCAAACAATGGGTAATTTGGATATAACCTCTAAAGCTTTGGCGAGGTACCTTGTCATCAATTCACCTTTGGCTCCATACAAACTTAAGATCTGATTGATCACCAATTGAGAATCACTGTGCACCACAACTTTCTCGACGTTTAGTGATTGTGCTAAACTTAATACCACAATTAATACTTCTTACTCTGCTTCATTTTTTGATGCCTGGAACTGGAATCTAAGTGCACACTCAATATCAATACCATCAGTGGTATTGATTATAATACATGCTCCACTTCATGTCGCACACGAAGATCCGTCCACATATAAGTCCCATGCTGGGATATTGTTGTTAAAACCTTGGTCTGACCATGTCCCATAATGGAATATATTCTTTATTATCTCATCATATTTATTAGCCATCTCCTACATCCTAATTGACTATTCCGGTAGGTCTCCAGTTGCTTCGTCTGAGCTCTCCCCTACTGGGGTTGTTGGTCGGTGAGGACTTTGGTTGAGCTCCCCCTATCGGAGTCTGCTCTGCCTGAATGCTTTGTCGCTCGGGAACCTACAAATAAGTAAATTTCGTAATAAAGTCTCCTACATCTTGGCCCTTTAATAAGGACCTTGGCTCATACACAATGTCATACTCCCCCAGTTTTACTGCCCAGTACATCAATCTCCCATACTTCTCAGGTTTATGAAGAGCTTGTCGAAGAGTAATCTCAGTGTACACCACTATATTGTGTTCTTAGAAATAAGGCTTCATCCGTCTGGATGCTTCTATAAGAGCCAAAGCTAGTTTATCCATTCATGGATATCTGATTTCTGCGCCCCAAAGGACTTTACTGGTGTAGTATGCCGACTTCTGCACTCCATTTTCTTCTCATATCAAATCTAAACTTATAGATGACCTATAAACAACTAAGTACAAATACAATTTTCCCCCCAAAACTAGTCGGGAGAGTAATAGTGGTCACCCCAGATATTTCTTCAGCTCCTGAAAAGCTTTCTCGCATTCGTCGTTCTATTCAAAGGTCTTTCTCAGAACCTTAAAGAATGGAAAATACCTGTATGTTGCTCGGGACACAAATTTGTTCATAGCAACTACTCGCCCAGTGAGCCTCTGAACATCCTTCTTATAAGTCGGGGATTGCATTTCAATCAATTCCTTTATCTTGTCAGGATTAGCTTTAATTACCCTCTAATTTACTATGTACCTGAGGAACATTCCTTCCTGAACACCAAACACACATTTGGTCAAATTTAGCTTCATCTGGTTCTTTTCCAACTGATTAAAGGTTTAGTTGAGGTCGGTAATGTGATCAGAGACTTTTTACTCTTCATCAGCATATCATCCACATACACCTCCATGCTCTTGCCAATTTGATCTTCAAATACCTTATTTACTAACCTCTGATAGGTAGCACCTGCATTCTTCAAACCAAATGACATAACATTATAACAGTAAGTTCCTCGGGGAGTAATGAAAGAAGTACTTTTCCTATCTTCAGGTTTTATTTTAATCTGGTTGTAACAAAAATAGGTGTCCATAAAACTCAATATCTCATATCCCAATGTAGGATCCACAAGCTGGTCAATCCTGGGTAAAGGAAAATGATATTTTAGACAAGCCTTATTCAAATCAATGAAGTCCACACACATTATCCACTTATTATTTTTCTTCTTAACCATAAAAATGGTTTCCAACCAATCTGGATATTCCATATCTTCAATTAATGAATCTTTTTTAATCTTCTCTACCTCCTCCTGAATATCATGATTCTTCTCGGGGCTGAACACCCTGAGCCTTTGTTTCACTGGCTTGACTTCCTTATTGACGTTGAGTTTGTGGTAGAGGAAATTTGGATCAATCCGAGGCATATCCTCACGACTCCAAGGGAACCCGTGCTTTCTTTGTCTCAGGAACGTCACTAGCTCCTGTTTAAGAATAGGGTCTAGAATTGAACCCACCTGTGCAATTCGCTCTGGTTTGTCATCATCTAAGATGATATTCTGTGTTGCTTCCATAATTTGGCCTTTCACCAGTCATGTCTCCTCTCTTGGATCTAAGGTTTCAACCTCAGATTCGCTATTGGGCTTAGTAGTGTCCACTTGGTAAGTGGTGGTTTTCTTCTTTATTTCCTCAAGATCTTCTTTCTTAGCAGAGGAGTAATAACATTCCCGGGCAACTTTTTGATCACCCTTCACCACACCTACTCCGAAGTTAGTTGGGAACTTTAAGCACTGATGGAATGTTGAGGGAACTGCTTCAAACTTCTTCGACCCTACTCTACCTATGATGTTATTGTAGGCTGACTGCATGTTCTTGTCCATAACAAAGAAATGAACATTATCAGTCCAACTTGATTGTGCCCAAAGGATAAACTTTTTCACCAGAAAAATTGATCAAAGGCCTGTGTTACGAATCGATTTGAGTGAGCTTTAAATCCATTTTAATAAAGTAGTAATAAAACATGATATCTGTTGAGCTACCATTGTCAATAAACACCCTGGGAACGATTATGTCCTGGTATTTGAATTGGACCACCAGAGGGTCTTCATGGGGGTACAGAACTCCTAACAGGTCATTTTTGGAAAACCCAATCACCATTTTTTCTTTATTCACGTTCCTCTGCCTATCTTCATCGACTAAATTAGTCCCCTGGATGTAAGAACAAGCTAAAGCCTAATTGAGGTAGGATTTTCTCTCTTTAGTGTGATCTCCACCTGTAATCATCTGACAATCAAAGGAACTAAAAATAAGTGTAAATACCTCACAATCTCGTTGTTTGGTTTTTTTAGGGAAATCAGGATCATCTTCATGATTTCTTTTCTTTTCTTCCCTGGCCTGCATGGAGATTTTGACCTGCGTCGAGCTCCTCTATCGTCTTACCGGTCAATAAACTTGTATAGTTTTCCTCGGTGGATGAGGTCTTCTATCTCATTTTGCAGAGCAATACAACGATCTGTCGTATGCCTATGGTCCTTGTGAAATTAGCAGTATTTGGATTTGTCCCTCTTTCCAGCAGGTGCTCTTAATTTCTCTGGCTAACGTACCTCCTTTTTATGTTTAATTTCCTTTAAAACATGGTGAATGACCATCGCTAATGGAGTGTATTTGTTTTACTTCCTGAGCCTATCATTAATCTTCTATTGCATTGAATCTTTCTGATCCTTATGCTCCCTTTGGTCCTTCTTCTCGATTTTTCCCTCTGACTTTGTAATCGAGCTGTGCTTTGCTGCCATTGCCTACTCGACATTTATGATCTTAGCTGCCTTAGACATTAATTCCATCAGGATATTTAGTGAGAGTGTAGTAAAGCTTCTCGGGAAGTAGTTCACTCATTAGAGTTGTAATGGATGTTTTCTCCTCGTAATCAATGACCTCCAACTTTCCATTGTTGAAGCGAGTAATATAATCTCTTGTACTTTCCCCTACACGTTATCTCATGCTTAGAAAGTGATCTACTATCTTTATCAGCTTGGACCCAAAGGAAAAAATACCAATGAATTTCTCGGCCAGTTGTTTAAATCATAAATTTTCCCCCGAGGAAGGCTGTTATACCATATGTGGGCAGGACCTTTTATGGTTGAGAGTAGACTAGCAATCAATGTCAAACTTATTTAATTAAATTCCAATTTTAGTCCCAACAAGTCTTAATTCTCGTAAACAAAAGTGATTGAATAAATAATTAATCTTAAGCATACAAGAAAATCAACGTTGAGGAAATATCCCCCATAGGGGCAAAACCATTGATCGAGGGCGAAAAGTAGTGCGTGTCAAACGCTGATCGTTGTTTTCTGTTCACCTCCTCAATTCAAAAACCTAAACTTATGACTACACTCAACTAGTGAGTATAGTGGCCAAGTCCGGGTATCGAAAATATCCACTGTGATGAGTTGCTAGAATTTATATGATTTAATACTCCGAAATAAAAGTGTAAAAGGTGATTACAAACTAAAAAGGAAAAGATGCATAAAAGGGAAAGATTAATCTAGGCGAGTGTATTGAAACTAGATTAACAAAGCGGTAAAACTATAGATTGCGTCGAATATCCCTCACCCGAGTTAATTTGAATAAAATGGATACATGGGTCGACGAGTTATTTAGAATGCGTCTCGTTTCGACAGTTAATTAAACCAAGGGTTGTCACGACCCTAAATCCGCCTAAAAAGCCTAATAAGATTTTGGCGTCAACAAATATCCCGAAAATTGCACACGCAAGGTCTTAAGCACGGGGCTTACATGATATGCCCTGTCAAATCCCCTAAGCGCAACAACTAGGACAACACACCCGAAATAAACCCATAAACACCATCACCAAACCAATGCAACGCGTCAACTCGAGTGAGTTCAATTCAAGCCCAACCTAATTTAAATTAGCTAGAAAGTATATTAAAAATGCAGTAAAGAAAATGGTAAATAAACGCGATAAAGTTACACTATAAATCACGAGAAGAAGGCACGTAAACCTAATTAACAAAGTAAGAAATAAGTAAATACAACTATATTAATGGAGATGGAAGATAGTAGCACAAATTAGAAGCCCAAATGGGTGTCAATTCAAGAAGAAATGAAGAAATGAGCTCTCAAACCTCCAAAACCCTAACCTAAACTACCTAAAACGAATTATATTGGTTTTTACATCAAAAATCCTTTATATAGTAAAAGGAATTAAATTAGAAAGGAAAAGATAAAAGAAAATAAAAGGCCAAAATATCTCAGAAAACAGGGGATCGATCGATCGATCCCCTAGGCTCGATCGATCGATGGTTAAATATCATGCCCACTGTCTCCCACGATTTGGCAAAAACTGAGGGATCAATCGATCGACCCCTTTGGTCGATCGATTGATCAAGAAGGGGTGAGCCAAGCTGCATGCTGTTTTGGCCTGTTTGCATTTCCCGTCTGCTGAAATCACTGTAACTTCTTCATTCTGAATCGAAATCGTGCACCGTTCATGACCACACAAAGCTTGTGAGGAGGGACACAACTTCCGTGAAGATGATAGGCCAGGTGCCCAAAATTTGAATTGACTAAAATGCCCTTGAACGTGCGATCGCGTATAGAAATCAAGCGGAAAGCGTTTGAACTTCACACTTAGCATCCAAATACCTATAAAAACTCAATTAACCCCTGCAAAACATGTTAACGTAGAAATATGAGGTTGTCTGGTTAACGAGCATAAATATAGGGAAAAAGATACCCAAGAGGGTTCAAATGCTTAGGTTCGAGGGATGAAATACTCAATATTTGCATCGTATCACACCCCCTAACTTACACATTGCTAGTCCCTAGCAATGAAATAGGATGCAACAAGAACTACAAGCAAACCAAAATCAGGAGAAAGTACAAAAGTATGGTATAAAAACAAAAGGCCACTTTCGCGGGCAATTCGATTGCATTTAGCGTATGCAATAAGCCGTTAAACCCCTAGGTTACCCTAGTCGACAAGTGTCATCTCGTGAGAGTTTTCAGGGATGGTGCCCACAAACATCACATGGTTTCCTCAAAATATGCCCAAACCAACATGCGACAAGCCCAACAATAGCGAACAAGATTTCATACGCATTATTAGCAAAGTGAATGAATTCAAACAAAAGTCCAAATCATTAACATTATAGAATGCACCTCATAGAATTGAAACCTTAAAATGTGGGAGGGGAGCGAGCAAATGCAGTTGTGATTTGGCAAAAAACTTATATAAACCGGATACACATTAAAGCAAGCATACATTCAATCCTCACGGGCATTACACTCATCAAGAGAATTCACTCGAAACAAGGAGGTAACACACGGAACATGCGGGCATAAAGAGTAAATGTAAATGGAAACTATGCCGTACACATGTCACAAATGAAGAACGATATATATAAACTGAAAAACTATAATCTCAATGAAAGGATACCGCACATTAAAAGAGGTGAAATGCATTTTCATAGATTATCAAAACTATTTCAACTTTTGAATTACATCAACCTAAGATCACATAGGACTTTAATAGGGTTGTAATGTAGGTTGGGCTACGGTATGAAACGAAAGGAATGTATGTACGAATTCAAACTGTTCGGGATGAAAACTCGGGATAATGGGAAAATGTGGGCAGTATAAAAATTGGACAAATGATTTCCAAACGGCATTAGATATATCATCGGGGAGAGTAATCAAAGCTTATTGAACTATATACAACATTTACAACTTTCTCTTTCTCTTTCTTTTTCTTTTCTTCTTTTTCATGTTTTCTTTTGTTTACTTTTGCTTTTTGCTTTCTCTTTTTCTTCACTTTTTCACTTCTCTTTTCTTTACATATCAAACTCTCATATGCCTAAATTTCAACCGACATCATAACAACAACATCATTGAATCCCAAGTAACATTACAAAAAAAGGTATGGAAAGTGTATATATGGGCTAAAACGCCAATGCGGAGTTGGTTATGGGATTTGTGTTATGAAACGAAAGGCTATATTTAGGCTCAAAGGGTTTAACGAGGGTAAACATATAAGGTGAGGTCAAGGCTAATATGGGTGATATAAAAAAGAGGGTCTATGATCATTTCACAAAGTTTACGCAATTCTCGAGTCAAAACGATATATAAAAATCATGATCAAGTAACACATTTCAAGTATGAACTCAATTAATGAACGATCAAATGAAAGAATAGTGAGATTACCAATGAATTCAACGTTTTCAATGAGAAAAGAATAGTGTATACACTCACAAATGACGAAAGGTACAAAGCTTACTCGGTGTAAGTATATATAATGAAACAAAAGATTACTGAGTTATAAAAATCCTAAACCAAATCAATAGAACAATAAAAGTGCATGTGCTCATGGGATTAAAGTTTAATTCATGATGTTATTCATAATATCAATAATTGAGACTAAAGTCTAATAACTTTTAAAATCGAGAACATGAATCGTTGGGTGGTCTATTGGATCGACCAATTATTGAAATTTATCATCGGAAACAAAGGTAAAATGCCCAAAAAGGGAGAAAAGGGAAAGAAAATGTTTTTGAATTTTTCAGTTTTTCTAAGAAAAGAATACTAAGTAACTAAAATGAGAGCAAAAACATGGACTAAATACAGAAATGGATAGAATATCCCACACCCCCTACCTTAAAACTTGACATTGTCCTCAACGTTAATTAAGAACCAAGTTAAAGAGAGGAAACGAGCGATATTACCCAAAATTGGAGCAATCCCCATAAGAACAAGTCCAAAGAATCCACAAAACAAGTTAGTACCGAGCATAGCAAAAACAAATAACAAAGAGTTAACTAATTACACTAGACTAAATTAAAAAAGGAGAGAACAAATAAAAAGAAAGAATAAAAAGCTAACTATATACAACCTACTATTTAGGCTTCACACTAACTATACACTAGAAGTCTAAATAGCTGAGGGTCCATCGCAAAAATGATTTGACTTTGGAGGATCAACAGTGGACCCTCCCTTTCATGCATACCTCCCAGAATATAGGAATTCCGTTCAAACGACGGAAGGCATGTGGGTGGTGGAAAAGATGAACTATCCCCAATTAAAAATTTGGGAGGGAGGATGGGGGATTTAGATAGGAAGGGTGACAAATACACATGTGGGCCAAGAAAAATTGAATCATCTCCCAAGTATTTTGAAGTTGTAATGGGAGGCGGCGCACATTAGGCCAAAGATGCCGTCATGGAAGGCAACTCGAGTGAGTACTCCTCGTCGGTGAAAAGATTTGGAACTATAAAGTTTTGAACCGATTCAGCGGGTACTAAAATTGGTGTGGCGGTATAGAATAAAGATGAGGATGAAAGAAATTCAATCTCAGGAGATGAGTTATCATCGCTTGAAGATTGAATTTCGGAAGAAATAGGATCGTTTACAATGAAACTTTCTTCTCTGAGAATCAAAGAATAAACGAGTTCATTGTAAATGGATACTACGCCCCTTTCATACTCATTTTCATTCTCTACTATACCATGGTTCAAGTCAAGAACGATTTGTTCCAAAGTAGGAACAAAGTTCTCATTTGGTTCAAAACAGTCCTCGACTTCAAAAGTCTCGAAAGAAAAATCGTTGTCAGATTCGAATAATTAATCCAATTCATGTTCCCAACAACGATTTTCTTCCCGATAACGGTTTTCAATCCTCTCATTTTCAAGCATGCGCAACCCCTCACCAAAAGTCATAGGGCGAGGAGCGGATTCTTAGAAATGAGAAGTTTGGAAATTGTTCTCGGGACTACAGTTAAAATCATTAACATAAGAATTTTGAATATGATTACAATTTGTTTCAAAATTATTGTCATAAGGATCTTGCGACCCCAAATCAAAATGATCGTGTCCAAAATTTACGTAATCCATACTTTGACTTTCGTAATACTCACCCAATGTCATTTTAGATGTTGTAATTTTTTCGGCTTGTAAGTATTGACCAAAAGTCATAGGCTTACGGGAATTTTGAGAATTATCATTAGGATTACCAGAAAAAATAGAATAAGACATTCTTACCCCCAACAAAGGCTAAAGAAGGCGAATTCCAGAAAGAAGATGTGCGCGCGGGAAAATTCAAGCATCTCTAGGCGCTCAAATGTGCAAAGCCCTGGAAAAAGGTTACCAAAAAATACAAATAGAAAGAAAATACTATGAAATACTAAATCAAATAAAGTCTAAAACAAACAAGTCCCCGGAAACGACGCCATTTTGATCGAGGGAGAAAAGTAGCGCGTGTCAAATGCTGGTCGTTGTTTTCTGTTCACCTCCTCAATTTAAAAACCTAAACTTATGACTACAATCAACTGGTGAGTATAGCGGCCAAGTACGGGTATCGAAAATATCCACTGGGACGAGTTGCTAGAATTTATATGATTTAATACTCCGAAATAAAAGTGTAAAAGGTGATTACAAACTAAAAAGCAAAAGAAGCATAAAAGGGAAAGATTAATCCAGGCGAGTGTATTGAAACTAGATTAACAAAGCGGTAAAACTATAGGTTGCGTCGAATATCTCTCACCCGAGTTAATTTGAATAAAAAGGATACATGAGTCGACGAGTTATTTAGAATGCGTCTCGTTTCGACAGTTAATTGAACCAAGGGTTGTCACGCCCCTAAATCCGCTTAAAAAGCATAATAAGATTTTGGCGTCAACAAATATCCCGGAAGTTGCACACGTAAGGTCGTAAGCACGGGACATACATGATATGCCCCATCAAATCTCCTAGGCGCAACAACTAGGACAATGCACCCGAAATAAACTCGTAAAAACCATCACCAAAGAAAAGCAACGCGTCAACTCGAGTCAGTTCAATTCAAGCACAACCTAATTTAAATTAGCTAGACAGCATATTAAAAATGCGGTAAAGAAAGCGGTAAATAAATGCGATAAAGTTACACTAGAAAGCACGGGAAGAAAGCACGTAAAACACAAAGCTTGTAAACCTAATTAACAAAGCAAGAAATAAGTAAATACAATTATATTAATGGAGATGGAAGATGGTAGCACAAATTACAAGCCCAAATGGGTGTTAATCCAAGAAGAAATGAATAAATGAGCTCTCAAACCTCCAAAACCCTAACCTAAACAACCTAAAATGAATTATATCTATTTTTACATAAAAAAATCCTTTATATAGTAAATGGAATTAAATTAGAAAAGAAAAGAGAAAAGAATATAACAGGCCAAAATATCTCAGAAAATAGGGGATCGATCGATTGATCCCCTGGGCTCGATTGATCGATAATTAAATACCATGCCCACTATCTCCCACGATTTGGCAAAAACTGAGGGATCGATCGATTGACCCCTTTGGTCAATCGATTGATCAAGCAGGGGTGAGCCAAGCTGCATGCTGTTTTGGCCTGTTTGCATTTCCCGTCCGCTGAAATCATCGAAATTTCCTCGTTCTGAATAGGAATTGCGCACCGTTCATGACCACGCGAAGCTTGCGAGGAGGGATAAAAATTCCATGAAGATGATGGGCCAGGTGCCCAAAATGTGAATTGACTAAAATACCCTTAAATGTGCGATTGCGTACGGAAATCGAGCGGAAAGCATCCGAACTTCACACTTAGCATCCAAATACCTAAAAAAGCTCAATTAACCCCTACAAAGCCTTTTAACGTAGAAATTCGAGGTTGTCTAGTAACGAGCATAAATATAGGGAATAGGATACCGGAGAGGGCTAAAATGCGTAGGTTCGAGGGATGAAATACGCAATATTTACGTCGTATCAACCATCTTATTTTCACTATAATTTTATAAAGAACGGTTTACATGGATTACAATGAAAATACAAGTAATGACATACGAAATACTCTCAGGTGTCGGCTTTGATGTCGTCGGTAAGAGTTCCCGCAAGAGATCCAGAAGGTCAGTAATGGAAAAGCTTTTTCTTCTCCACAAATGTACTCCAGATGAGTAATATAATCTTCCTTGGGGTTTAGTGGATTCACATAAAGAATTGGGAAATATTTGTGAATAAAAAAGGTATTGAAACATTAAAATTTAAAGTCTAGAAACAGGATCTGTTTCTATAGAAACGGAGATATGCAGACTTGGAAAAATGTGTAGCACGAACACTGATTAAATAGGGCATTAAGGTGGTGCGTCGTTCGAACGAAACACGATGTCGTTTGAGAGAGATGGCATCTCGTTCAAACGAGATACGATGTCGTTCGAACGACATCAGTGACGTGTCACAGAAAAACTCCTTTAAAATGTTTCTGCATGTTTACCCTCTTCCAAACTTCGAAAATTTATGCAAAATAATATTCCTAATTATTTATGCAAATAATTAAACACTCCGATTAAAAAAATGACCATAAGTGCATGGAGTAGTGGGAACTGTTGAAGTGTACATTGCTTTACACATGATGCACGTACAAAGATGATGGATGCATGAATTCAGATCAAGGCCGTCAAGGATGATCGTTGAGATGTGCCAAATGTAACAGTATGAGACATACTTAATTGTGATCTAGCCTACTTGGAAAATTGCTAGATTCTACCCCGGACATTTATAAAAACATGTCCTTACGAATCTCCCCATATGTCTATGCCGGTAAATACATAAAAATATCCGAATTATGCTGCCCAAAATAAACAAACTGGCATACAATCTAATATCCCCATTAAAAACGAAAACCAGATATACTAAATGTGTGTCTTCATCTTCAAATCTTCAACTCTTCTAACTTTCTTTATCATCATCAGGGTGTGTAAAAATGATTCTCCATTTTAATACCTACACACATGAGACAAGAAATAAATACCCGTGATGCGCAAAAGTTTGAAATATAATGATAAGCAGAAACAAATATCAATTATGAGCAAGCAAATCATTATATAAACAAATAAGCAATTATCTCCCATAATTCGTTCTCCCCCTTTTTATGATGTCCCAAAATAGACTGATATGAAGAACATACAAAATGCAAATGGAGAATGTCATAAGGAATAAACGATCTCTTTTCGAATTTTTTTTTCAAAATTTTTAAAGCAAACAAAATCACACCATAAAAGAACACCAAAACAACCAAGGTCATGATAGCGAAAATGAAGGGATGTGAGTATATGTAACACGAAGATCAATATATACAACCATAACATATGTGCAAGATGAATATTTGATATTTCTAATGAATAAACTCAACATCTTCCTGTGGTGTAAAAATTGTGGAATTAAAATAAATTGACTCAATCAAATCAGCAAATCAAAGCTCAAAGTGATTTCCACACCAATAACGTTCAAACGATTTCATGTTTTTTCAAGACTTTTTAAAGACGTACAAGGCCGTTTTAATTTTCCAACCAAACTCCCTCATATTTATTTTCTTTTTGAGGTGATCTAAATTCTCAAACATTATAGAGTTGGTGAATAAACCTAATGGCCCATTATTGGCATATATTACTTTTTATTGCCTTTAAATATTTTTGGGCTCTTTTAAACCTCTTTGGACCCCGAATAATTAAAATTCCTCAATTTTTTAGGTCCAATATAAACGGAAAATTAATCGCAAAGGAGAATTATGTACCTTTTGTAGCCATTCACCGTTTATAAAAATCACACAAACTCACAGCAAACGGTTTAAAAAAACATGCACACCTCTTATTTATCTTGTTTTATCGCATTTTAGATGTTAGATAGACAGAATTGAGATGGAACACTCAAGCCAATATGAGATAGACAAGTATAATACTAAAATAACACCGTGCATGTGTGCAATAAAGGAGATAAGGAGCCAAACATGTAGAAAATATCACGAATTACATCTCAAAGACTCCAATCAATGTAAAGCACATGGATGAAATGATGTAGCATCTCAAATCACAATCAAACAGTCACGTGAAATATGGAATGAAGTTGTGACTATGGTTATCTTAAATGTTCATCCATAAACGATGTAAACAAAAAACAAATTTATTTTTGCGGTTTTTCAAAAGTTTTTATAAAAATAAAATCTTTTTGGCTTTTTTCTAAATAGAAAAGAAAAAAAATCAAATAGATAAATGTACACAATATATAATCTAGAGATAGGAATAAAATGACATAATCAAAGAAAAAAGAATCATACTCTAAACATGGTGACCACCCCTCAGTCAACTATGAAAATTCCCAAAGATTTCCTAAGACTCTCGAATCTAAGGACATCTAAAGGCTTCGTAAAGATATCGATTAACTGAAGGTCGATAAAAACAAAACTCAAGGATACGAACTTTTCCTCTACAAGCTCACGAATATAGTGCTCGCGTATCCTAATGTGTTTTGTGAGTAAATGTTGTACTGGATTACGAGATATGTGTATCGCGATCTTTTTATCATGGGAAATAGTCATGGTGTCCTGTGATATCCCATAATCCTCCAACATCTGCTTCATCCAAAGAAGTTGCGTGCAACAACTCCCAACGGCTATGTACTCAGCCTCCGCAGTGGACAAAGAGATGGAGTTTTAATTCTTGCTGAACCAAGAGACAAGAGTAGAACCAAAGAAGAAACACCCACTAGAAGTGCTCCTACATCCATCTGCATCCCTGGCCCAATAAGCATCCGAATAGGCTGATAAACGGCCATTGGTATCAAAGGAATACCAAATGCCAAGTGAGAGAGTCCCACTCACATATTTAATAATACGTTTAAGAGCAAGTAAGTGTGACTCTTTCGGGGATGCCTGATATCATGCACAAACTCCAACACTAAAGGCTATATCGGGACAACTGGTAATCAAGTAGAGAAGACTACCTATCATACTTTGATACAAGGTTTGCTCTATGTCCTTGTTTGATTTGTCTTTGCTAAGCTTAGTTGAGGTACTCATCGGTGTACGTGAATGCTTAGTGGAGTCTAGACCAAATTTCTTCGTAAGGTTTCTAGAATACTTGGATTGGGAGATGAACATCCCATCCTCTAGCTGACGAACCTGGAGACTAAGGAAGAATGTAAGCTCACCAACCATGCTCATATTAAACTCACTCTTCATATCCTTCTCAAAGTGCTAAGCATGCTGGGAGCACGTGGATCCAAAGACTATGTCATCCACATATACCTGGGCAACCCAAATAGCATCGTCATCTCTTCTGACAAACAATGTCATATCAACTCCCCCTCTTTTAAAGACACGGGCTAAGAGATAAGAAGTAAGCCCGTCGTACCAAGCACAGGGTGCTTGCTTCAAACCATACAAGGCTTTCCTCAGATAGTAGACGTGATCAGGATGCTTAGGGTCTTCAAATCCTTTTCGTTATTCCACGTAAACCTCCTCCTATAGAATGCCATTCAAAAAGGCACTCTTGATATCCCTCTGATATGACTTGAAGCGCAGATGACATGCGATGGTGAGTATTAAGCAGACGGACTCAAGCCTCGCAACAGGAGCGAATGCCTCGTCAAAGTCTTCACCCTCAATCTGTGTGTAGCCTTGAGCGACCAACCTACCCTTATTTTGAATAATGGTACCAGTCTCATCCACCTTATTCTTAAAGATCCACTTGGTACCTATCACATTTGTCTCACCAGGTCGGGGGACCAATTCCCATACATCATTCTTTCTAAACTAAAGCAACTCATCTTGCATAGCACATATCCAGTGATCATCTTTGAGTGCTTACTTATAGTTCTTGGGCTCGACTTTGGACGTGTAGTAGACATGGCTAACAACATTCTCAAGCTGAGCACGAGTCTTGACCCCAAGGGTGGGATCTCCTAATATAATAGAAGGGTCATGACTCTTGCGAACTCAAGTAGGAATGTCCCTTAAGTCAGGAATAGGATCCACTCTGGGTGTGGGAGGCATAACGGGATCATCAATAAGTGCATCACCCTCACCCAAAAGTTTAGAATCAATAAACGTCGGTGGTTCATCATCTTGTACAGTAACATTTATTGACTCCATAACCTTAGAGCTATTCAGGTTATACACCCGATAAGCTCTACTAGACGATGAATAACCTAAAAATATCCCCTCGTCGCTCCGGGAATCGAACTTTCCTAATTGCTCTCTATCCCTTAGGATGTAGCATTTTCTCCCAAACACACGTAAATATGAAAGATTGGGCTTATTTCCAGTCCACAATTCATAGGGCATCGTGAGAGTGTGTGGATGAAGATATACACTATTCACCATGTGGCATGCAGTAGATACCACCTCTACCCAAAATCTTCATGCAATATTACGACCCAAAAGCATAGATCTAGCCATATCCTGAATCGTCTGATTCTTCCTCTTAACAAACCCATTTTGCTGAGGAGTCCTAATGGCCAAAAATTCTTATTTGATTCCGATGCTATCACAGAAAAGATCTACTTTTGCTTCTTTAAACTCAATGTTATTGTCACTATGTATTCTGTTAATAGTGACACCTTGTTGATTTTACAGAACACGACACTTGATCATAAGAAAGTCCACAGCATTGGATTTCTCTCGCAGAAAACCTACAATAGAGTAGCGTGAGAAATCATATACCATCACGAGTATGTACCTCTTACCACCTAAACTCTCAGTACGAGTAGGACCCATAAGATCCATATGTATCAACTCAAGAATATGAGAGGTGGTGATGGAATTTAACTTCCGATGGGGGCTTCGAATTTGCTTTCCCAACTAGCAGGGTCCACAAACTGCGAAAGTTGGCTTTCCAAGCAATGGTAAGCCATGTACTAGGTCATTTTTGGCTAACTTTTCGAATTCTCGAAAGTTCACATGAGCTAGACGTTGGTGACACAGATCCATAGAAGTGATCATGATGTTATTGCAGACAAATGAGGACACAGGCATGATCCCAAAACAATTGTCTTTAGTCCTCACCCCATGCAATAAAAGTTTATCGGTTTGATCATAGACGTGGCATTTGTTTCGGTCAAACTTTACTGCAAGGTCAGCGTCACACAACTGGCTAATGTTGAGTAAATTTGCCTTCAATCCTTTGATGTACAACATATTCTCTAGCTTAGGAAATCCTAGTAACTCTACTTTACCTCCTCCTATTATACTAGACATGCTCCTATCTCCAAAAGTGACTTTACCTTCCTTATGATCCTCGAGGGAAGTAAACAAAGAGACATCCCCAGTCATGTGCCTAGAGCACCCACTATCAAAGTACCACTGTAGGTAATTATGTGCTTTAAGAGCAACATGAGAAACAAGGTCTTTCGCGTTATGTTTAGGCACCTAAGAAGTGGTAACCTTATGTTTTCCCTTGTCATTAGTAACTCTAGTCGAGATTTTGGAAGTGTCCACTAACGATATAAAAATTCACTGGAACTCTTCTAATGTACTCTGAGATGTGGCGACTAGAAACTCAACTCGCTCTCTAAGACTTTCAAAATCAGCAGTGGCATGTGGCGGAGAAATAGATAGTCGTGTCCGACCCAAACTACAGCAAAACTCACGAAGGTGGCCCTTTCTTTTGCAGTAAGAACAGAAATATGTAAACTTAGGAAGACTTCGGTTTGCTTTTCTTGGCCGAACTCTCTTTTGGTTTATAGGTGGGTGTCCATAAGGATTTTTAATAAACTCAAGAATCGGTTCTAATATCGTATGGGACGTGGAAGCGCCATCAAAACCTATTCCCAGCCTCTCACCTAAACCCAAATCAGGGGCGAGGAGCATCTTTACCATCTTTCCAGATATATCCTCAATTCTTACCCTAACTTCTCGGGCTCTCCCAAGGTCCTGCGTGAGTTGGGCTACAAGGGCTTCCATTTTCTTTTGAGTGTCCAGGGAGGAATGGATCTCACTCGTTAGATCAGCCACTTGCTTAGTCAAGTACCCTTTTTCTTTTCCAAACAAACTTTCTCTCTCTCCAAAAACTTGCTCTCTCTCAACACAGGCAGTCTCTCTCTCTCTCACTCTCGATGAAGTGGATATAGAGGTCTCTCTTTCTCTCATATCTCCTAATCCATTATCTAGTTATATAATCCTAAGATCTAATGCTTTGTTTCACTTTTTGGTTTTGAAAGAATCAGCATATAAATCAGCGTACGTGCGTCAAAGATCACTCTCGCTCTCACTTGCATATTCCTCCCCCTCACTCACACTACTATCACTGTTGAGGTGTCCTTGAGAGATTGCATCCTCATCATCACGAGGATCATTGTTTGTACTCACATAACTATCCATGAATGCAGTGAAGTTACATTTATGCGATGACTCGTCTCCAAAGTCCACCGACTCGACCTCGCTAACGTCACTAAGGGTAGTGTTTAACGCAGATTTGGATTGTTCTTGACGTTTCAACCTAGTTTCACACTCAAACCCCCTATGACTTATACTACCACACTCAAATCTCTCACTATCTTTCTTATAGGTGTCCTTTTTATCTTTCTTAAATTTCTTTTCGGATTTATTTTTCTCAAAATTCTTTTTGTCTTTAAAATTTCCATTTTTCTTTAATTTGATATTTCTTTTGATTTTTTTTGCAAAAAGGACCAAATTATCTAAGTGAGAATTAGAATCAGACATCTCTTCCTTTCTTTTCTTAGATGACTCACCTCTCTTTGAACCCCTCACACTTTCTGGTCTAGGCTTTAAGACCTACCCCTTTATATTTTGATTTTATCGTTTTAGGTAATATGTCAATTTCATAGATCTGTAGGTCTCCAACTAACTCCTCTAATTTCAGCATATTTAGATTACCTAATGAATTTAACACAGTGACTTTGGGGATAAATCTCTTAGGCAGTGATCTCAAAATTTTCTTAACTACCCTAGCATCAGGAATGCGATCTCCTAAATTAAAACAAGTGTTCACGATATTAGATAAGCGCACATAAAATTCATTGAAACACTCATTTTCATACATGGAGATAGTTTCAAATTGAGTATTTAAGTTTTGCAATTTATATTCTTTAACTACATTTGTGCATGGGTAAGTTGCAGAACATCCCATGCTTCTTTATACGTGGTACACGTCATGATGCGTTGGAACTCGTCAGGAATGATGGCTCCAGAAATAGCACTAAGCCCACATGAGTTAAATGTGATCCATTTAAATTTATCCTCAGTCCATGCAGTCACAGATTTTAAGGTAGTTACATTTTCTACAGTGACAGTTGGAGGCGTCCACCCTCTTTGATTAGGAATAAATTCTTCCAAATTTATCCCTTTAATTTAGTTACTCTTAGCACCTCGAACAATGTAATCGATTTGATTTTATCTCATAATCCTTCTACTAACTTATTCTAATGAGTACACTGAGTTTCTGGTATTTCATACTAATTTTACAGGTATTCGATGTCAATAAAGAAAGAAAGAAGCCGAAGAATAGAGAAAAGAAAAGAAGGAAAAGTCAAAAGGGAAAAGTTATAATTCTTACCCAGAATTCGGATGAGGCATCTAAAGAAAATTTGAAGATATCAAGTTTACAAGTACATAGGAAGAAACGGCACCTTAATCGGAGTCCTGGTGTGAAAGTTATGACTAGTCAAAGATTAAAGAAAAAGTCAAAGGAAAATCGGACCGATCCGATATGCAAAGTTCCAGTGAACCCCGGACTGAAGATGGATCGAAGCTGAGGGAAATTAAATGAACTGATTCGTACTGGATCGATTCGTCCAGGAAATAAATCAACCGATCTGGATTCAAGCCAGATCGAACCGAAGGAGGCCCGGACATGTCCAACTATCGAAGTTTTGTTTTCTTATTCTTCCTCCAATGGAGAGTCCTGATTAAGCTAAAAATCTTGAAGTCTTGTAGGGAATTTAAACCCGATTTATTATCATTCTAATGACGTAGAATTCATCAAGTTTTTCCTTTTTCATTAAAACCCTAGTTTGAAGATTTGTTGTAATTTTAATTCCAAGATTGAAGTTTGTTCAGATTTCTGTGATTACAAGTAATTTTAGTTGATGATTTCAGTGCTTTGGTGAGTTAGCTGATTAATTTCCTCTGTCTAATCTTCCTTCTACATCATTCTTCAACTCTCCCTTAGTTTAATCATGATTTCCTGCAGTTCAACAATCATTTTCTTTAATTTCACCATGTTAGGCTAGATTTTTAAGGTCGGGATACATGAACTCAACCTGATGTGGTAGTTGCAAGTGTATAAAATTAATCCTCTAAATTTAATGATTTGATTATGACCATATTTCTTAGAAATGCAACAACTGTATATCTTTGGATCTCGTTTTCTTTAGGGTAACCGGGATGCTTCAGAATGGAATTCGAGTGTAACTATCGTAATACTGATTTACTCGTCCTCTGATTAAGTATGGTGCGGTCTTGAACCTCATATACGTAATGCTTGGGAGTACTAAATTTTGGGTATAATTAGTCATTTAAATTTATGATTAGTTTTATACCATCAATATACTAGGGTTGAGGGATTGTATTCCCATCCTGTTTTCTTCATCATATAGTTCAAGTTTCAGTTCAATCATCATCAGTAATTCAGGTAATTTAGAGTAATTGAATGCCATTCATTCATTAGTTCATTAGTTAATTATTTTCAAAATTGCATTTAGTTGTAGCCAATTCTCAAATCAAATCATCTTTTCCTTTCTTTTTAGAGTCAAAGTTAGGATTTCTTTATCTATCCAACGTCGTTACAATTCCATTGTCCTATTTTCTTGAGGATCGATACCCGACTTATCGGATTATTACTTGAGCGACAAGCTTGCACTTGAGCCTAGAGAATACGCACTTCTGATTCACATTCTTAGTCGCGTCAAGCTTTTGGCGCCGTTGCCGTGGAGTTAGGTAGATTTTGGATTAGATTAAGTCAAATTAAAACTTTGACCAAGAATTTCCAAAAAAATCCAAAAACATATAAAAATTTGAAAAAGCACAAAAGTATTCATCATCATCTCTCATAAGCCCGTTAATGCAAGATTCTGAACTCACTCCAACTCCCCATAATACTCCAACTCACATTCACGAAAATCTAATAGTTGAGTACGAACTTGATAGCCCTCACAGTCATAACTCTCCATAATTCTGGGTTCCACCTCCCACACCGACACACTCAATCCCAAATAACACTCCGTTTTCCCTCTTAGGACACACTTCAGAGCACGCTACGAGCATACCAAGTGAGGACACAGAGTATTTGAATGAGATAAATATGTCACAACACGGTAGTGCAACCCTCGGAGAGGGAGAGGCCCTGAGTCGCCCTTTGAGAGACGTCTTATATCCCGAGCGCACTATCACTCCGGGATGCATTTTACTCACGTATAATGCAGGGCAATTTTTCTTTAGGAATGGGATGATCCAGATACTTCCCACTTACCATGGAATGGATTCAGAAAAGCCATACGCCCACATCATGGAATTTGAGGAGGTGTGCGAGACCCTCAGTGATCAAACTTGCACAAAAAATGTGCTCCGCCTTAAACTCTTCCCATTCTCGCTAAAGGATAAGGCTAAGACCTAACTATGGTCTTTACCTCCAAATTCGATTTCATCATGGAATGAGCTACAATCTAAATATCTCAAGAAATTCTTTCCTCGACATCGAACGAACTCCATCAAGGCTCAAATTCAAACATTCCAACAATTAGAAAATGAGTCGTTCGATCGGTGATATGAGCGTTTCAATGAGTTAATTACTTCGTGTCCCCATCATGGTTTTGATAAAACACAAATCATTTCCTTCATCCATAATGGGCTGAACATTAATTCCAAGAAACTCGTTTAAACCATGTGCGATGGTCCATTTGTTGACTTAAACGCCAACGATGTTGATCTTCACCTGAGGTATGTCATCGAGACTACCCAATCCTGGGATACATCTGACCCTAATGCTCAAAATCGAAATCGCTAATTGACCACCACTCCATCGGCGTCCAACCTATTTTACGTAGAAAAGAATTCTATGATGGACTCTTGACTCGACGTAATTGAGAAAGGAATGCGAGACCTACTTGAAGTATATGAAAGAGGATTAACTGGATCCATCCCAAACCCCGTCGAGAAGGTGTGTACGATTTGTGAGGCGGGTCATTCAACTGAGGAGTGCCTGACTATACCCGCCTACAAAGTAATGCTTCAAGAGAAAGTCAGTGGTATAGGAGGATTAAAGGGTAATTTTGGTGCACCGCACGAGAATTCTTACAAACCTTCATGGAAAAAACCTCTTGGTTTTAGCTATAGGCAACAACAAGCTACGATGAATCCTAATTCACATGTTTCCCTTCCTCCACCATCGCACTTTCAACAAGCTCCACACATGCAAGGACATGTGCAAGCACCACCACCTCAAGGAGCATATATCATTCCACCGCGGAAAAATCTCGAGGATACGATCAACCACTTTATCAATACCCAGAATGCAACTAATGCTAGGCATGAGTGCATGATCAACGACATGAATGTGAACATTTCAAAGTTGCAATCATCGTTGAGTATCCAAGAGAAGGGCAAGTTTCCTTCCCAGGGCCAAAGACCTAGTGTTAGCTCGATACCCCATGACCATCCTGAGCAATGTAGAGCAATTTCCACTCTACGTAATGGGAGAGTAGTTGACTTTTCACCTCCCCCACAAGACGTACCTAAGGATAAAGAGATTTATCCCGGCACGAAAGAGGTCGAAGATGTCCACTTGAAAGAGAGTGATAAAGAAGACACTAGTGAGCATGAGGTGGTAGTGAAACCACCCTCAGCGGCACCGTTTCCTCAAAGGATAATTTCTTCCCATAAAGAAAATGACCATGATGATGTGCTAGACGTGATAAAGAAAGTAAAGTTAAATTTACCTTTCCTCGATGCCATTAAGCAAATTCCAACTTACGCGAAAGTCATCAATGACTTGTTAACAGTGAAGAGGAAGATAAAGGTAAAGAAAAACATCTTTCTAGCACAGAACCTGAGCTCCATCCTACTTAATGATCTCCCACCCAAATTCAAAGATCCCGGTGCACCCACCATTTCCTGCATCATTGGAGAAAATAAAATTGAAAAGCCTTACTTGACTTGGGAGAAAGTGTCAATATCCTCCCTTACGCCATCTATAGGCAACTTGATCTGGGCGACCTCAAGCCCACAAAGATCACTCTCCAGTTAGCGGATCGAATCGCGAAGATCCCAAGAGGTATAGTTGAGGACATGATCGTCCAAGTTGACACTTTCTACTTCCCGGTAGACTTTATCATTTGGGACACAGAGCCCTCCTTCACCTCGAGCAATCATGTTCCCATCATTCTTGGGCGCCCATTCTTAGCTATAGGTAATGCAATTATCAATACTCAAAATGGGTAGATGTAACTCACCTTTGGGAATATGACCTTAGAGACTAACATCTTCCATATAGCCCAACATACGGGGGAAGAAGATGATCTTCACGCGGTGAGCCTAATTGATGAGATTGTAGAGGAATACTTTAAGGAAAATTATTGTGGAAATGCCCTAGGGTCTTGCTTAGTGTCGATCCACGAGAATTAGGGGTCCCACAAGAGAGAGCCGCTAGGGGTGTGCCTTATTTCATCAAGTAATAGCGGTAGTTGTGACGATGAGAGAAAAGAAGGGGAGATGGGTCTAGTGACCGCGATTGAGAGATAGAGAGGGGTTAGAAGAGAGAAAAATAGTGGAGTTAGAGATCGAACAAGTAAGGAAGGACATAGGCACTACTCGAGAGAGAGATCTAGGGGACATGAGCATGGAAGAATTTGAAAAAGAATTCGGTCTGATGGATGAGAGCCTTACTATTGAAGTCCAATCACTACTAGGCTCTTGTAGTTACTTAGAAGAAAATGAATGGAAAGATAAAATCGAGGAATTCTTTCTTTGTGACCATACACCCATACCACTAGAGATTCTGAAGGCTATTGAGGAGAAAAGTTATGTTTCATCCGACTTAGATCCCGATCCATGCGTTCCAAAAATTAAAAGAAACTTAGGTGTTCCCTCTGAATCGGTGCACGCAGGCCATGCTTTGAGTAAGCATCATAGGGATCCCATTCCAAGTAGTCATGATGCGTCTCCCAGTCTTTCCCTTATCTATGGGTGAGGTCCCAACTTGTTCCAATTATTGGTTTACGATATGAAGACGGGAGAGACGAGGAGAGCACCGAACCCCGTGATTGGGGTAGGTTGAGTTTGTGGAGAGCTGAGAGGTCGCCGCACCCTCGATTAGTATAGGGTGATTTTTATTGTATTATTGAGTCATGTGTTAGGGTCATTTAGTATTTTTGTGCATTTTAAATATTTGTTTGTTTTATTTTTTCCCACTTTTAATTTGCTTTGAGTTAGATTTTAGTTCTTTTTGCTTGAGGATAATGCAAAAGTCTAAATTAGGGGGGGGGGGGGGGGCACAAGTGCGTTTTTCTAAAACTTCGCAAATTTTCAAAAATGCCCACAAAAAATCATAAAATTTTGAAAAATCCAAAAATATTTTTGTTCAAAATAAATAAAAATTGGAATTCAATTTTTTCGAAAAATATCATTAAAAGTCGGTTTAAAGTCTCAAATTGTAAAAGCACAATACACAAAGCCGAAATTGACCAAAGATGGAAATTGTGCGAAAATTGACGACTTAACGAATAAGTGTGGAGATTAACAACCCCGGTGAGATTCGAGCCTTTCATTTTTGTGAAAATTATAAATCAATCCGAATTAATTGTTAACTCAAAGTTCTTTTCAGCGCTTAATAAGTCATTGAGGATCTTAAGTCTTTCACCTTGTTCGGTTTTGAGAAACGTGTGTGATATTGCCTTAAAAAGCGCGCTACAAATCTCTAAATTAAATTCATCTCGAAATGCATATGGTAAATTCATAAGTAATTCGGACAATGAAGTAGGCCACCGTTTGTTACCCAAAAAGATCGGCCAGAAAAAGTAGTGAAAAATTCATCCTTTTGCAACCCAATTTGAGCCTAATAAATTTTTTCCTTTGCGTTTGATAACCCGAAAAAACTCAAGTAGCACAGAATTGTAAAAATGGAGTATTCATTAAAGTCCGAAAAGTGCACAATAAGGGGCAAGAAAAAGAATAGAAATGCTCAACAAAAAATAGCAAGAAAAGAAAAGAAATGAAAAACAGAAAAATTAGAGAAAATGAATAGAAAATGAGCGAAAGCCCAAAAAAGCACTAAGGGACATCATAAGCAAAATTTTCCAATTACGAATTTCCAAACCCTTTCTATGTTACTCAATACACCTTTAACCCAGGAAAGTCCTACCAAGTCCGGAATGCTAAATTGATTACCGCGTGGAGAGCTAAGACACCAAAAGACAATAAAAGACATTAAGTGCGTGAAAAAGAGGCGATGTTCCCATTTCCCAATGACCGTAATCCAATGATGAGATCCGATCACCATAAATTTCTGTCTTTCTACTTGTGTGCGTGAACTTGGTTTCCAATATATGTACTCTTTATATCACGCATGCCGAAAGAATAGCCACAATCCAAGAGATTCATTTGAGAGGGTATCCCGTGAGCATATCAAAACAAAATTTCGGATAAGTGACGTAATGGTCAATCGATGGAAATACGCGGTTAAATTTTTGGCTTCACACACGCGCACTATGATTTGAGACTCTTGAACATGAAATAATGATGACTATTTTCTGGGAAAGTTTGAATTATACAATTTTTGCGTATTTTGAGTTTCTTTGAGTCGAATTTTGTGGGTATATTCACTACAAACCCTCACGAGACGCAACTCGTCCTACTAGAGTAACTTGGGGGTTTAGAGGCTTATTGCGTACGCTAAATGCAATCGCGTGCCCACAAAAAAGGTATTCTATCCCAAAAAAATGATTTTCAAGAGTTGAGCCTTGCTAGGATTATTTTACATAGCTCGGGACGCGCAAAGTTCTAAGTTAGGGGGATTTGATTAGGCATAAATTCTTCCAAATTTATCCCTTTAATTTAGTTACTGTTAGCACCTCGAACAATGTAACCGATCTAATTTTATCTCATAATCTTGCTACTGACTTATTCTAACAAGTACACCGAGTTTCTGGTATTTTGTACTAATTTTATAGGTATTCGATTGCAATAAAGAAAGAAAGAAACCAAAGAATAGAGAAAAGAAAAGAAGGAAAAGTCAAAAGGTCAAAGTTGTAATTTTTACCTAGAATTCGGATGAGGAATCTAAAGAAAAGTTGAATATATCAATTTACAAGTATATAGGAAGAAACAACACCTCAATCGGAGTCCTGGTGTGAAAGTTATGAGTAGTCAAAGATTGAAGAAAAAGTCAAAGGAAAATCGGATCGGACCGATCCGATATGCAAAGTTCCAATGAACCCCGGACCGAAGACGGATCGAAGCTGAGGGAAATTAAATGAACCGATCCGTTTTGGATTGATCCATCCAGAAAATAAATGAACCGATCCGGATTCAAGCCAGACTGAACCGAAGGAGGCCCGGGCCGGTCCGACTATCGAAGTTTTATTTTATTACTCTTCCTCCAATGGAGAGTCCTGGTTAAGCTAAAACTCTTGAAGTCTTGTAGGGTATTTAAACCCAATTTATTATCATTCTAACGATGTATAATTCATCTATTTTTTCCTTTTTCATTAAAACCCTAGTTTGAAGATTTGTTGCAATTTTAATTCCAAGATTGAAGTTTGTTCAGTTTTCTGTGATTACAAGTAATTTTAGTTGATGATTTCAGTTCTTTGGTGAGTTAGTTTATTAATTTCCTCTATCTAATCTTCCTTCTACATCATTCTTCAATTCACCCTTAGTTTAATCATGATTTCCTGCAATTCAACAATCGTTTTCTTTAATTTCACCATGTTAGGTTTAATTTTTAAGGTCGGGATTCATGAACTCAACCTGATGTGGTAGTTGCAAGTGTATAAAAGTAATCCTCTAAATTTAATGATTTGATTATGACCGTATTTTGTAGAAATGCGACAATTATAGATCTTTGGATCTCGTTTGCTTCAGGGTAACCGGGATGCTTCAGAATGCAATTCAAGTGTAACTATCGCAATACCGATTTACTCATTCTCTGATTAAGTATGGTGCGGGCTTGAATCTCGTATACGTAATGCTTGGGAGTAATAAATTTTGGATCTAATTAATCATTTAAATTTACGATTAGTTTTATTCCAGCAATACACTAGGGTTGAGGGATTGTATTCCTGTCCTGTTTTCTTTTTCATATAGTTCAAGTTTCAGTTCAATCATCATCACTAATTTAGGTAATTTAGAGTAATTGCATGCCATTCATTCATTAGTTCATTAGTTAATTATTTTCAAAATTGCATTTAGTTGTAGACAATTCTCAAATTAAATCATTTCTTCCTTTCTTTTTAGAGTAAGAGTTAGGATTTCTTCGTCTATCCAATGTCGTTACAATTCCACTGTCTTATTTCCCTGAGGATCGATACTCGACTTATTAGATTATTACTTGAGCGACAGGCTTGCACTTGAGCCTAGAGAGTACGCACTTCTGAGACATATTCTTAGTCGCGTCACTCTTTCATACACAACCCAGCACGTTCATCAATAGCCTTTAGGTGAGATTTCGTGCGTGCTTTCCAATAGGCATAATTTGACCCGTCAAAAGTTAGAACTTTATTATATGAGTTATCCATTGAAATTGTTCCTTTTTAAAAAAAAATAATTTTCGATCAAAATTGATATCAAGAAAATAATTTGCGGAAAAATTACACGGTAAGTTTGTGTAAATGGCTCTGATACCAATTTAAGAGTGTGCCAGCGATCAATGTCAAACTTATTTAATTAAATTCCTATTTCAGTCCCCACAAGTTTTAATACTCTCAAACAAACGTGATTGAATAAAGAATTAATCTTAAGCATGCAAGATAATCAACGGTGAGGAAAAATCCCCCACAGGGGCAAAACCATCTTATTTTCACTATAATTTTGTAAAAAATGATTTACACAAATTACAATGAAAATACAAGTAATGACATACGAAATGCCCTCAGGTGTCGGTTTCAATGTTGTCGACAAGAGTTCCCGCAAGAGTTCCAGCAAGAGCTCCAGAAGGTCAGCAATGGAAAATCTTCATCTTCTCAACAAACGTACTTCAGATGAGTAGTATAATCTTTCTTGAGGATTAGTGGATTCACATAAAGAATTGGGAAATTTTTGTGAACCAAAAAGGTATTGAAACCTTAAATTTTGAAGTCTGGAAACGAGGTCTGTTTTTGCAAAAATGGAGATATGTAGACTTCAAAAAATGTGTAGCACGAACACTGATTAAATAGGGCATTGAGGTGATGCATCATTCGAATGAAACATGGTGTCGTTCGAGCGAGATGGCATCTCTTTCGAACGAGATACGATGTCGTTCAAATGACATCAGTGACGTGTCATAGAAAAACTCATTTAAAACGTTTCTGCATGTTTATCCTCTTCCAGACTTCGAAAATTTATTTAAAACAATATTCCCAATTATTTATGCATATAATTAAACACTCCAATTAAAAAAAAATTACCATAAGTACGTGGAGTAGTGGGAACTATTGAAGTGTACGCTGCTTGACACATGATGCATGTACGAAGATGATGGATGCATGAATTCAGACCGAGGTCGTTGAGGATGATCGTTGAGATGTGCCGAATGTAGTGGTATTAGACATACTTAATTGTGATCTAGGTTACTTGGAAAATTCCTAGATTCTACCCCGGACAGTTATAAAACATGTCCTTATAATGGTACCTAAGAATTCCTTACATCTCATCTCGTCGGGGATAGCATAAATGTCTGCTACTGCTTGATATGGTTCTATGTGAAGAAAAGGGTCAGTTTTTCCATCATACTTGGGAGTAACCACGGGTTCTTTGAACTTCGAAGGAGTTGGAAAATTCACAATATCTTGAATAAAAGGAGACCCTTTTATAAAGCTTTGTTTCAAAGGGTTCTTCTTTTTACCATTTCCTTCAACCTGTCTTTCAACCTCTGGATTCAGACTTTCCCTGCATGCTTACCCGTATCAGACTTATGCGATGCATCTCGACCATTCCGACCAATCGTCTACGGTGATATTTCCTCCTAGAAGGTCTACGCGGTATGGATATATTATCAGGCGCATGATCTGGATTGGGATGAGGCTTCATGTTGGTCTGCTAGTCGTCGAGTATGCTTCGACAATGCTTAGTAACATTTCTATTCCTTCTAGGTTCCAAACGATCAAAGGGCAATGCTCGACTCAGTCTTTCTAAGGCACTTATCCTGTCAGGAGAAAAAGACTACTCATCATAGGACTCTGAAGTCCTGAGGGAAGAACTTACTCCTGGATGATAGGACGTATCTATGAAAGTCCCGGAGTGGTTATACCTCCTAAGGGAAGAACGTGTTCCTAGACGATAGGGCGTATATCTAGAAGTCCTGAAATGGCTATGCTCGTTGGTTCTTGGAGGTAGAGGTGACATATTTCTATGAATAAAAAAGGCAAGTGATCCGACCTGTAGTGTTTGGACTAATTTCTTGATTGTATCTTGTATGACATCCTGTCCTCTAGCGAGACTAGCTAAAATTTCGGTCAAATTATTATTGGTTGGCAGAGCAAACGAAATAAGAAGATTGCCATCATTTCTAGAACTGTATTTAGGAATGCCAATCATCTTTGGGTAAGTGAATGAGAGTGAAAACATTTAGAAATACGTTCCCATAGATGGTGCCAATCTGTTGATGAAAAAACTGGACTAGGTCTAATATTTTAATCACAGATAAATACATGTAAATAAAATAGAGAAAAGGTTTTTTAAAGTGGTTAGGCTATAAGGAAAAGCATACGTCTATTGTGTTTATTATTGACTTTTATTTTTTCTTACCTCTCATGTGAATGATTTGAACATGCCCTTGATGAAGGGATTATAATGTATTTATAGCCATGTAAGGAGGTCGAGAGATCAAATGTAAAAAGGAAGGAATGCCTTTATAAATTAGGTATTTATATCAGTATATAACGTTCATAAGGTACATGATTGTTGGCGCTTCGCTGACCGTGTAGGTCGGCATTTTGCATGTTAGTCGGCGTTCTGCATGTTGGTCGACCTCCCATGTGTTGGTCGATGAGTCTACGTCTTACTGAATAGGATTCTTGCCAGGTTGGATGACATATGTCTATCTCTGGTACGTCCATGTAAGTGGTTAATTTTTTGTATCAGCACTCGAATTTATAAGATAGTGAGTAAAATCGCAAGACAATAAGTACGACAATTATTCGAGTGATATATACTATGTACGAAATATAATGATTAGGTTGTGCGTATACCTACTGAATAAATGTATATTTAGGTTGTGTGTATACCTATTATATGATTTTTGTTAAATGTTAACATATCGACGTTGCTTGCTATCATGGAGGTTCTCGCGCAGTGGGCCATCCCACCTTGACAATTCCAGTGAGGTCTGGATTTGTGCCCCAAAAGATAGAACTTAGGGTGGCTCACTATGTGTCGTGTGTTTGTGGAATTGGCTGGTCATTTGGGTACGTTAGCTATGTGCGTTGCCCAAAGGCTTAGAATAATGTTCGCCTCCATTGCTTGTTATTTGATTTTGGTTTCGAGAAGACATGCCAAACCAATAGTCCTTATTTTAGTACGCGAGGTACATGGAGAGATAGCAGAGTATGCCTATTTTCACGGTGGTCATTTTGGGAGACGACGTAATTATGTATTAGTGAGATAAATATATATACTTGTATGAGTATTCTACTTACGTGTGACAGTAGACGGTTAGATAGTATATATCTACATAAATTAATTAAGTAGTGAAACTTAATTAACGGGTTAAATGAGAACATAAGAGACATGTTAATATCAATACTAATAACGTACGAGAAATGTTAGCTATCGTATAGCGGGTTGTATGGGCGGCACGAGAATTTAAATGTGTCACAAGTGAGTTAGATACTTATGTCTAGTTAGCATGGGTAGTATAGTTAGGTGGGAAAAGTAGAAAGCGATAGGCGTGCACTATAGTTAAGAGGTGAAGAGACTCAAGAGAGTGTACGTGAACCTAACATGTGTATCTAATAACTGGTTTTAAATTGTGATGAATACTTGATATATGTTTTAAAAAAAATTTGGGTTCTAACGTTTCCTATAAATATTTTTCAAAATCTTTTAGGTGTCCATCCACAGGGATGCCAGACTTGACGATCCATTCTAGGGACGATTAGCTGTGACACTGTGCAGGCTTGCGGGACTTGATTAGGTGCTTCCATCTTTTATTCCTAGTGTAGGATTTTATTTCAGTATCTCAGTTGCTTATGTTGCCCTATTTAGACGTTATTTATTAAGTTATGTAGTTAAGACTTATATTGGGATTCATTTATTTACTGTTGATTTTATTTATTTATAGCTGATGGTTTATTCGGCAAGACTTTAATCTATTTACTCCTTGTGATGATTTACACTCTATTAATTGTGGGGATGTCTTAAGTTAGTTTCTGTTCAATGAAAGATGAAATTTGACACCGACTTAATTAACTAATAGGTTATTAGTAATTAATATGATTTTCGACAATGATGCTAAGAATGAACCAAATGAAAAACTTATTTAATTTAAAAAAGGACCGATCACTCGGTATTTAATTGGGGGGGTTATCCCATATAGGAGCCTCAACTAGTTTGGAAATATAGACAAAATATAGTCCCTCCTTCAAGTACACCATAGCCTCTTCATATGCTACATCATCATTAGCAAAGATCAAGTCATAGAGGGATAAAACCAACACACTCACAACTCATAGGATAACAATTCATCTCATATTTGATTGATGTTCTTTAATTGGAATTAAAATGAATTCTCAGCAATTTTTAGGAATTTTAAAACAATTAAAATCTATTTTAAAATAATTAAAATAAGGTTTAAATTGTTTTGGGGGTTAAATTCTGTATTTTAAAAGTTCCTACAAACTGGTTTGGGTAGAATAAAAAACCGGTATAAAGATTTTTGGTTCAAAATTGTATTTTTATTAAACTCAAAAATTGCATGTGTTGGGGAATTAGAAAGCTACATGTGCTTGTATATGATTGGTTGCAATTGTGTTTCTTTACTCTCTCATTTCAGCGCGTTACTTTTAACCATTAGATATTGTGTAATCAATGATCTTCATATGTTTTTTATTAATGCTTGTGCGCCTATGTTTAACCAATCATAGAGTTGTTGTGCGGTCGTTTATAAGCCGTTAAATCTCAATTTTTTAAATTCAAATTAATCTGAGCTTTTTATTTGAATTCAACCTTCAAGATCCTTCTCTCAGCCTATAAAAGGGAGTTGTGTCTCTTCATTTCAAAGTTTTTTGAGAACTCTGAGTGTTGAGAGAAAAGAGAATAAAGAGAGAAGAGAGAAAAAAATCATTTAAAAACTCTGTTAATTTTTTTTTTGAAAATCATTTGAGAGTTACGATTTCTATTTCCTCACAGTTTCAATCTGTCTCTCAACAGCCTCACAGTTTATGATCTCATTTCTTTTTAAAAACTTGAAGATCTAAAAATAGTGATACAATCACGTTTAGATTTCTAAGTTGTTTTTTATTTCTTGTTTGAGAAATCATAAACTCTAGTTGGAAACTCTTTGTATAAAATTTTAAAAAACCTCTTAATCCAACATCTAATACTTTTACAAAACTGAAATCATGACTTACATGTATCAAATCTGAGAATTTTTCACTTCGAAAAATTGTGTTTATAAATAAGTTCTAAGGATTTAAGTTTTAAAGATCCAACATGCAATCAGATCGTGAAATATTTGTACAAAAAGAACGAGTCTAAATTTCAGAAGTGTAAAAGTGAATCTCATATTTAGATCTGCTGTAATTCATAGGATCCGTTTGTAATTAAGTGTGTGTGAGTACATGCATGACATTTAGGCACATCACTCACTACACAATCACCCACAAACACTAAAGCGTGTTGTTGGTTAAGAGATTTTGACTACTCAGTCAACATTGCGTAAATGGAGAAAGGGAGCAGAGCAAGGAATAAAGAATGGGCAATGCAGTTTATTAAAGAAGTCGGAAAGGAACATGTCCATCACTGGACTATACAATATAAATATAATTATCATACATCACACGAAGTTTTAAAACTTTTTGGATGTTCTCGTGCCTCTATCAGTGAATCGGTGGGAGTTCCATACTTAACGAATTCGGAATCATGAACACACGAAGGAATAGGGGGATCACCACTTAGTCACACCATTTTTTAGTCATGTAATAAATCATCATATTGATTTAGACATCCATGTCTACACATTTTGAGATGACGACGAACTACATGTGCGATCAAAAAATCAATCAACATACACGTAACCTTCTACATGAACTAGGGCACGGTACCTGATCCCAAAATCTATTTTAATCACAAACCCCATGGATAGATTCCCGACGAGTAAAAATATTTCAATATGGTATGTTTACATCCACATACATAATCATATGTAACACAACTATACATATGATATTGCACAACACTTATGTACCCAATTATTATCTGAAATCAAAGATCAAAATTTACAATAGCCATTGGTTTACTAACCTAAATCACAAATTAGGTCTTTTCCTCAAATTTCCTAATCCTTATATATATATATATATATATATATATATATATATATATATATATATATATATATATATATATATATATATATACACCTATTTATCATGAAGCTTCTACGATGAAATTAAGGAAGATGACTGATACGACGCAAATATTGCGTATTTCACCCGTTAACCTACGCGTTATTAGCCCCCTCGGGTATCTTAATCCCTATATTTATGCTCGTTAACCATACAACCTCGGATTTCTATGTTAACATGTTTTGCAAGGGTTAATTGAGCTTTTGTAGGTGTTTGGATGCTTAGTATGAAGTTCGGACGCATTCTGCTCGATTTCCGTACACTATCGCACGCGCAAGGGCAATTCGGTCATTTCACAGTTTAGGCACATGGCTCGACATCTACACGGAAGTTGTATCTCTCCTCTCTAGCTTCGCGTGGCCGCGAACGGTGCGAGATTTCGAGTCCGTATGACATAGTTACGGCGATTTGAGCGACGATGGATTGTATGCCAATGCAGGGGAAATTGCAGGCTGCCACTGCTTGATCGATCGATCGATCCTGAGGGTCGATCGATCGAGCCTTATTATTTTTTCCACAATTTACAATGTCGATCGATCGACCACAGGGGCCGATCGATCGATCCCCTGTTTTTCCCCTGCAGATATTTTCTTTCTTTTCTTTCTTCTTTTCTTTTATTCCAACTTACTATATAAGCTAGTTTTGTTGTAATAAAAGAGAGACTCTCATATTCTGATTTAGATAGTTTTAGTTAGGGTTTGGTTTGAAGAGTTCATTTTTTCTTCTTCTTGGATTGACAACCCATGTGGTTTTGTAAGATTGAACTATTCACTTCCTCTCCATTAATATAGTTTGTTCTTCTTCTTTTCTTGCCTTGTAATTTAGTTTCCATGCTTTATAACTAGTTTACTTGCTTTAATTCTTGCTTTCCTAGTTTAATTAACATAATTTAGTTTAACTCACCATGCACCCTTAGATAAATAGGGTCGGGATTTCATTTCCGCCATTTTCGAGCCCGGAGCTCCGAAAACTAGGTTTCGTGCAAAATCGCATTTAATTGAAACCGCGTGTATTAAAGTTGGATTGTTATGCGTTTAACTTTATTTGTCACGCAACTTTAGTGTTTATAGCGACAATATGAATTTAATCCGCGTGCGACCATTTTCCATTAAATGTTTAATCTCGCAACTTTGGCTTAAATTCCTTATTGTGTGATGTTTATGCTTAATTGGATATGCTCGATTAGATTGCTTTCGAGCCTTAACTCTAGTTAGTAGTTGTTTTGATCCGTGTGGTAGGATGCGATCCCAATCCTCGCTTTCCTTTAATTTATCATTAACTTATTCTTTTCTTTAGTCCACCATTTCCAACCTTTCATCTTTTACACTTTTATTCCTGAAGTACTTAAACAATTAACATCTAAAATTCAATAACTCCCTGTGGATTCTCGATACCCGACTTACCGCTCTACTTGCTTGTCAAGTGTAGTAGTAGCTTAGGTTTATATCTTTTGTATCGCGGCGTCGAAACACACGACGATTGTGTCCTCACACGAAAACACTTTTTCCGCCCGGCCACAAAATGGCGCCGTTGCCGGGGAGTTTGTTTTAGATAGTAATTGTTTTATTATTTCGTAGTATTTTTCCTTTTGTATTTGTATTCTTTGTTTTAACCTTTTTTGCAGGATAGCATATTTGAGCGCTAAGAAACGTTGATTCATGGTTGCTCACTTTCTTGATCGGATTCTCCATCTGCAAACAACGAGGTAATCATGTCCTACTTTTATAGTTATAGCGGTCATTCTAATGATTCTTACTTTGGGAATAGTTTTCAAGTTTTTCATTTTCAAGATTTTCTTGAAAATGAAAGACTTGAAAACATTTATCGGAATGAAAATTGTTATTGGGAGCTTGAGTTGGATTCATTATTCGAATCCAATGACGATTCTCATTTCATTACTTTAGAAGACGAGTTTCAACCAAATGAGGAGTTCGAGGCTCTTGAGCCGAGGAAGCCTACTTTGGAAGAGACTTTGCTTCTTTACTCCCAAGGTTTGGAAAGCCTAAATGATGCTGGAACGAGACTTGGTGCACTTTGCGATGATATGAATTATTATGCACAAAACAACGAGGAGGTGGAAACTTGTGTTTCACCTCAATTTTTCAAAGAATTTCTCATCGAGTGTGAATCTCTCTCCCCCGAAATTCAATTTCCTTCCGACGATGAGTCGATTGAGATTGAATTTGTTTCATCACCATATACGTTTTCCATGATCGAACCATTAGAATTACCGGTTGATTCCTATGAGTCGGTAGAAACTTTTAAAATTTCTACACTTTTTGCCGACGAGGACTCTTTACCAGACTTGTTTTCGATGGATGGTATCCCGACGTGTGCACCATCTCCCATTCCGTTTGAAAAATCTTTGGGAGATGAGTTAAATTTTCTTGGACCTCAGGTGTACCTTTCCCCCTTGTTATCCAAATCCCCCATCGTCCGCCCAGAATTTCAAATTGGCGATGGTTCATTTCTTTTACCGCCCACATGCCTTCCGTTGTTCAAACGGAATTCCTATTTTCCGGGAGGCATGCATGTTCGGGATGGTCCACCTTTGATCATCCAAATTAAAATTGTGTTTTGGATGGACCCTCAAAAGTTTAAACTTTTGGTATATAGTTAATTGCACATCCTAAGTGTAGGTTGTATATACTAACTTCTTCATTTTTGTTTTTCTTAATTTTAGCCTAGTGTAATTACTTAATCTCTTTTTATTTCTTTTTGTATGCTTGGTTCTAACTCTTTTGTAGGTTCAACGGACTTGAATTTGCAGAGACTGTGCATCCCGGCACACATTTCTTAAGAAAACAATCACAAAAATCACAAAAACATTTTTTTCCTTTGTTTTTCACACGCGCATTCTCACGCATTTGCATTTGTTTTTCTTTTTTATTTTATTTTATTTTTCATTTTGTCGTGACCATGCGTGTGTGTTGCTCATTGTACATATTTTTATTTTTTTTAGCATAGGCCTTTTATGTGTGTATATGTATGCCTATGTGTATTTATTTTTATTTTATTTTTATTTTTATTTTTCTATTTTTATTTCATATTTTTATGTATATATATATATATATATATATACTATATATATAGTTATATTATATTTAGACCCCATATTTATCCCTGAATTGCATTCCCCCCCACCCCCCCATTTAAAAAAGAAATGCAATGTGCCTGGACCTGCTTGATCGATCGATCGAAGGCCAGGCTCGATCGATCGATCGAGCAGGTTTAAGCTGAGGGCTGCTACTTTAAACCTCTTTTTTCTCTTATTCTCCCCTCTCCTCTCTCAAACCGATTTTGCCCTAGTTTTCTTCCCACACCAAATTCTCTCTTTTTCTTCCAATTACTACACATACAAGGTATAATCTTCATTACTCTTACATGGATTTGTAGTTTTTGTTAGAATTATGTCACTAATTCCATGTTTAAATCATTTTTTGACATTGTTTGAATGTGTTGTTTACCCCCCTGAGTTCGTTTTGTTCCAACTGTATTTTCTCATGTTTCTTGTTGTAAATCCACTCATGAACAAGTATATATTGCTGCATTGTTGTTTGTTCATGAGTGGGATGATTTAGTTGGTTCAATTCGGTATTTTCAAACCTTGACGCACATTGCGCACGCCAAGTGTTCGTCAAAATGCCTAAAAATATTTCTATCCAATTTTTGACGCACACTTGGGTGATTTTCATGCCTTGTCGCATTCCGACATTTTTCATCGTAATGTTGCATATTTTCACCTCGGTTTTGCGCACTTGCACCACCATTTCAACTTTTACACTACTAACCATAAATTGTGCTTACACTTTGCTTTGTATTGTGTAATTTGTGTTTTGTAGGTTGAAATGGCACCAAAAAAATACTCTTCTACTAGGTGTGTGCCCGTCGGGGGCGTTGATGGTTTCCGCTCCGAGCAGGAGCGAGATTGGTTCCGTGCGCACTTTCATAGCTCTGAGCGACCGCTTGGTTTTCACTTTGCGTGGGTCCTTGAGGATATACCGAGGGAGGCGCGGGTTCTATTGCGCCGTCAGGGGTGGGAGCCCTTTCTTGCTACTAACGGGCGTGTCAACGAGGAATTGGTCCGATTATTCTACGCGACGTTAATGGAGGTAAAGGGCAACAGTGGGCCGACTACATATGAGGCCATGGTTCGTGGGGTGAGGATTCCCTTCAGCTTATCAGATTTGGCAGATTTTATGGATGTTCCTCTCCCCGCGGATTCAGTCAGTTTTCTAGATGGGACTATTTTCGGTCGAGGGACATTGATAGAGGCCCTTCCACCGGGCGAGGCGTGGAAGAAGGGTGCTTTCTGCTTGGCTGCGATGGAGGACTTGCCTCGATTATTGCACTACATCAATGTTCATTCCTTTATGGTGACGAACAACCGGTCTGAGGTTCGTCACAAACATGCCGCATTGATCTACACGATGATTAATGGATTGGGCAGTATCATCTTGCCCAGTATTTTTCTAGACATGATGTGCGCTACTGCGAAGGAGATCGCTTGGAGATATTCCCTTCCTTTTCCTGCCCTCATCACGAGGATATGTACTTCTCACGGTTGCCCGGAGATGGACGCAGACCGTAGGCATGACCCACTCGGGCTTCTCTCTAAGGACAACATCTCAAAAATGCTAAAGCACGAGTGGGGGCAACCGGCGGGTAAGAGACAGAGGGCAGAGATGGCTGACTTTCCTAATGACGAGGAGGATGAGATCAGGGAGATGGAGATGGGTGAGGGTTCTCACGCGCCACACACCGATGATGATGCCCGCTTTGCGGCATTCGAGGCCGTGCAGGACCAGCGCTGGGAGGAGACCCAGCTCAGGTGGGCGACTTGGGAGTCCCGCCTGGATCAGCAGCAGGCTCAGCAGGAGCAGTTTTATGCCGAGCAGCGGCAGGAGTGGGCCGTGCAGAGGCAGGCGAGGGCACAGCACAGACAGGATTACCGGATGATGCAGCGGATGATGAGAGATCTTTATCTGCAGCGCAGTGATTCCGACACACCGATGCCTCCTCATTTTCAGGACCCCTCTGATCCTAGTGGTTCTGACCACTAGGCTGCTGTTGTACTGGGTTATTTTTTTTGTATTCTGGGATCGGATAGTATATTGTACTTTTTATTTTTATTTTTATTTTTATTTGTATTTCTTTTATTTTAGGAGTTGTAATGTATTAAGTGATTTTGTATTGAACTTATGAAATGAGAAATGAAAATGTAGTTTGTGGTTGTTTATTGGATTTTGATGTGTGTGACCTTCCATTTTATAAAATCAAAAAGTTCACCATCAATTTATCTAGTATTTGCACTTCAGCCCCTCTATATTATTGTGACTTGTGACATAGATTCTCTTAACTTAATACATCGGTACATATTCTTCATATGCTTTGTACTAACTTGTTTTGCAGCTTCATTTGGACTTGTACTTATGGAGATCGCTCCACATGTGGGTAATATCATTCTTTTCCTAGCTTTGTGTTGTGTTCTTTAATGGACGCATTGGGGACAATGCAACATTTAAGTTAGGGGGTGTAGGATATTCTATCCATTTTGCTGTTTAGTCCTTGGATTTGATTACAATTTAGTTACAAAGCATGTTTTTTGTTAAAAATTTGAAAATTTTCAAAAATTTTAAAAATATTTTCTTTCTTTTTTCTCCTTTATTGGGCATTTTACCCTTGTTTCCGATGATAAATTTTAATAATTGCCCGATCAAATAGACAATTCAACGATGCATGTTCTCGATTTTAGAAGTTATTAGATTTTAGTCCCTAAATCATTGATATTATGAATAACTTCATGAATTAAACTTTAATCTGTGAGCACATGCACCATTCTTGTTATATTGATTTGGTTTAAGATTTTTATAACTCGGTATGCTTTTCTTGCATTGTATATACTTACACCGAGTGAGATTAGAGACTTATCTTCATTTGTGAGTGTATACACTATTCTTTCCTCTTTGAAAACGTTGATTTCGTCGGTAATCTCTTTATTCTTTCATTGACCGTTCATTAATTGAGTTCATCCTTGAAATGTGTTACTTGAGCATGATTTTCATATATTGTTTTGACTTGAGAATTGCGTATACTTTGTGAAATGATCATAGGCCATCATTGTATATCACCCATATGACCTTGACCTCACCTTTTATATGTTCCCTAGTCAAACCACTTGAGCCTAAATACTAGCCTTTCTTTTCATTACCCAAAATCCCATAACCAACTCCAAAATGGAGTTTTATACCATATATATATTACCTTACATACCCTTGTTTGGATTGTTGCTTGGAATTGAATGTTATTATTGTTGTGTGGTTGCAATTTGAGTATGAAAAGAGTAAGAAGTAAAAGAAAAAGAAAGAAAAAGAGGTGAAAAAGAGAAAGTTGAAAACAAAAGAAAACAAAAGAAAAAAGTGAGAAAAAGGAAGAAAAGAAAAAGAAAGAGAAAGTTGTTTATATTGTTTGTAGTGTTTCAATAAGCTTTGATTACTCTCTCGATTGTTATATCTAATGCTCATTTGGACATCTTTGTCCAACTTTTGATATTGCCCACTTTTTCCATTATTCCGAGTTTCATCCCCAAACACTTCGAATCCGTATATACATCCCTTTCATTTCGTACCCTAACCTATCCTACATTACAACCCTATACAAGTCCTATGTGATCTTAAGTTGATATAATTCAAATGTTTAAATAGTTTTGATAATCTGTGAAAATGCATTTCGCCTCTTTTATATGTGCGGTGTCCTGTCATTGAGATTGCAATTTTTATTTCCTATATAGCGTTCTTCTTTTGTGACATGTGCGCGGCCTAGTTTCCCTTTACATTTACTCCTTATGCCCGCATGTCCCGTGTGTTACCTCCCTGTTTCAAGTGAATTCATTTGATGAGTGTAATGCCCGTGAGGATTGAATTTATGCTTGCTTTGATTAGTATCCGGTTTATTTAAGTTTTTACCAAATCGTATTTTGCATTTGCTCTCCCTCCTCCCACTTTTACAGTTTCAATTCTATGAGGTGCATTCAACCTGTTAATAACAACGGACTTTAGCTTGAATTCATTCAATATGCTAATAACATGTTTGAAATCTTTTTTGTTGTTGTTGAGTTTGTCGCATGTTGGGTTGGGCATATTTTGAGGAAACCATATGATGTTTGTGGGTTTCATCCCTGAAAATCCTCATGAGACGACACTCGTCCACTAGGGTAACCTAGGGGTTTAACGGCTTATTGCATACGCTAAATGCAATCGTTCGCCCGCGAAAGTGGCCTTATCATTTTATTGCTTTTAAACCATACTTTTGTACTCTCTCCTGTGTTGGTTTACTTGTTCTTCTTGTTGCATCCTATTTCATTGCTAGGGACTAGCAATGTGTAAGTTAGGGGGTGTGATACGACGCAAATATTGCGTATTTCACCCGTTAACCTACGCGTTATTAGCCCCCTCGGGTATCTTAATCCCTATATTTATGCTCGTTAACCAGACAACCTCGGATTTCTATGTTAACATGTTTTGCAGGGGTTAATTGAGCTTTTGTAGGTGTTTGGATGCTTAGTATGAAGTTCGGATGCATTCCGCTCGATTTTCGTACACTATCGCACGCGCAAGGGCAATCCGGTCATTTCACAGTTTGGGCACCTGGCCCGACATCTACACGGAAGTTTTAGCTCTCCTCTCTAGCTTCGCGTGGCCGTGAACGGTGTGAGATTCCGAGTTCGTATGACATAGTTACGGCGATTTGAGCGACGATGGATTGTATGCCAATGTAGGGGAAATTGCAGGTTGCCAACTGCTTGATCGATCGATCAAGCCTGAGGGTCGATCGATCGAGCCTTATTATTTTTGCCACGATTTACAATGTCGATCGATCGACCACAGGGGTCGATCGATCGATCCCCTGTTTTTCCCCTGCAGATATTTTCTTTCTTTTCTTTCTTCTTTTCTTTTATTCCAACTTACTATATAAGCTAGTTTTTGTTGTAATAAAAGAGAGACTCTCATATTCCGATTTAGATAGTTTTAGTTAGGGTTTGGTTTGGAGAGTTCATTTTCTCTTCTTCTTGGATTGACAACCCATGTGGTTTTGTAAGATTGAACTATTCACTTCCTCTACATTAATATAGTTTGTTCTTCATCTTTTCTTGCCTTGTAATTTAGTTTCCATGCTTTCTAACTAGTTTACTTGCTTTAATTCTTGCTTTCCTAGTTTAATTAACATAATTTAGTTTAACTCACCATGCACCCTTAGATAAATAGGGTCGGGATTTCATTTCCGCCATTTTCGGGCCCCGAGCTCCGAAAACTAGGTTTCGTGCAAAATCGCGTTTAATTGAAACCGCATGTATTAAAGTTGGATTGTTATGCGTTTAACTTTATTTGTCATGCAACTTTAGTGTTTATAGCGACAATCCAAATTTAATCCGCGTGCGATTATTTTCCATTAAATGTTTAATCTCGCAACTTTGGCTTAAATTCCTTATTGTGTGATGTTTATGCTTAATTGGATATGCTCGATTAGATTGCTTTCGAGCCTTAACTCTAGTTAGTAGTTGTTTCGATCCATGTGGTAGGATGCGATCCCGATCCTCTCTTTCCTTTAATTTAGCATTAACTTATTCTTTTATTTAGTCCACCATTTCCAACCTATCATCTTTTACACTTTTATTCCTGAAGTACTTAAACAATTAACATCTAAAATTCAATAACTCCCTGTGGATTCTCGATACCCGACTTACCGCTCCACTTGCTTGTCAAGTGTAGTAGTAGCTTAGGTTTATATCTTTTGTATCGCGGCGGCGAAACACACGACGATTGTGTCCTCACACGAACACACTTTTTCCGCCCGGCCAATGACTTTTGGTCTGGATGGATACATACCTACTTTTATTCTACCACCAAAAGGATAAGGCCAAAGATAATAACCAATCACTATGGAAGTAACCTGGAGTTGTAGTACACTTGTATTTATAAATAGTAATCACTCCAGTGGTATGGGGTATGATTTACCACACTCTTGTAACCATGTCTTGGAATCTCAGTTAGAAACTCAAGCTCTTCAATTGTCTTATCTTTTCTCTCCATTAATAAATATATCTTCTCATTTCCCTATGGACATAGATAAGACAACCGTTTGAACCACATAATTTTTTTCCCTTTTCATATTATACCTATATATTAGGGATGAATTGTATTTCATAATTATTATAGAATTGATATCACCTACAATTTGACGTCATGTGTGGGAAGTAGTTTAAAACCCCACCACTAAGGAATATCGTCTCTTATTAAATATGAGTTCCTTCCAGTCAAGTCGTTCTTGTAATATGAGTCTCATCCAGTCTGAAGTATGATTTGTAAGGAGGGAAAAAAATATTTCAAGGTACCCTCCACCTCCCAGTGAAATGATATCAAGGGGAAGCATGCTACGAAGTTCTAGCTCTATCTGACGATGATACACTCCGTTTACGGAACCCCCCGCTAGGAAGGAAACATAGCATTTGTCAACCTTTAGTAACAATGGTTGAATGAACAAGATAAACTTATAACTCGATTGAGGAGTCAACTAACCAAGATATCTAAGGAACGAGGGTCTAATTCCGACAACCTTAAGCGTTATAGGAAAAAAAGGATCCGATCATCCCAAATGCCATAGGAACAACCATAACGACAAAGATTTAGGATACAATATTACACTTGTTATGTGATCTAGTCACCCTCACATGGATCGAATATCATATCGCGATAATGATAGCCATAATCAATCTCCTATTTGGCCAGAAGAATCTAGCCACAATAATAATTTGTCCAAGCCTAAGTCTCCATCAAAGAGAGCCTAAAGTGACAATCTTGGGGAATTAACTAATAAGGAATCATAGGCCTATTAAACCTAAATTTAGTTCATAATCAAAATTACTTTTATAAGAGAGAATTGGTTCATGGGCATCTCCCTTTAGTGTTGATATAATGACATCTAAGCCCCCTAAGAAGTTCTTTGTTTTTAAATATCGATATATGGGATGAAAAAGAAGATCATGCTTATCACATTAGCCACTATAGACTATTTATGTCTTTATGGAGCCATCAAAATGACCTCATGTTTTTCTTCTTCCTATTTAATTTGGGAGATATTATCCTTTTGCAGTTTCAAAAATAGCCCATATGTCAATATCTTCCTTTAGGGAAAGAACTGAGCGATTCACCACTCGCTTCATAACCAATAACAAGGTAATAAAGGAAGTTGATTCCTTAATTTCCCTCAAATGAAATAAAGTGGAGTCCCTCAGTAAGCATGCTTAATGATACTGGGAACTCTTCAATGAAATTGACAATTCCAATGAGCAGTTGGAGATCTTTTCATTTAAGTTCGATCTCACTAGGTTTGACAAACTCTACCAGTCCGTCATTAAGAAGCTAGCATTGTCCATGGAAGATTTCATGGTTCAAATTCAAGATATTCCAAAGTTGAAGACTAGCTTCTTAACACGAAAGTTATAGAAAATAATCCTTCTAAACAATATAAGAAGAATGATTCAAAGAAAATATATAAGGGATGAAATCAACGATAGTGCCTACCAAGCAATAGACACTTTCTTCAAGTAGAAAATATATAAGCTGCTTCCTCAAATAAATAACAAGGTTTTCTTTAAAAAATACCCAAGATGGCCAATGACCCAAATGATAGGGACAACAACTCAAGTGTACCTATCATTAAGATCTTGGACACCAAACAAAAAATTACAAGGTGTTCAACTGGCACCTAGAGGATCTTGTACACATTGGTGACCTTTAAGAATAAATTAAAGCAATTAAGATAAAGTCCTTAGAATGGGTCAATGCGTTAAAGAATAAGGATGAAATGAAGATTTTACACCATATGGAATGATTATAGATATACAAAATTAAACTAAACTTCACAGTGCATAAGGGAAAATGTTATTCGAAAGAGTAAAGATTGTAACTTGCATACAAAAATCATTCTAAGTAAAAGTGTCAAAGCCTATTAGAAGGGAAAATTTCATAAGTATCAATTTTGTAAAACATCTATTGTAAATTTGTTAAATTGGTTTTATTCCATTTTGGGAAAACTATTTAAGTCATAGGTTAGGATTGTGTTCAGCTTGTCCTTCAAGCATATGATACATTAAAGACGGTAGGAAACGAGTTAAAGAGATATCAACTTTCTTATCGAGTTTTGTCTTCATCCATGGGATCTAGAAAAGGTATGAATAGTGTAATATGTTGATCCCTGGATTTCATTTTAGGTATTTAACGTTTTACTTTTTTATTGAGGCTATTTTTGAAAAGGTTTTATGTGAAAAATAATTTTTGTTTAGGAAAGTAGTTCACACGAGTTATTCACTTCGCTCAAAAGAATTCCACAGTGTCGTCTGAACGAGTTTATATTTCTTTCAAATGACTTATAACCTTTCATTCAAATGATCGTTGAATGAGAATTAAACAGGATGTTTCTACCTAGACAAATATTTTTGCGCGAGCTCAATCGAACCTCGTTCAAACAAAGATAGCTATGTCATTTTAATGGCTTTATTTTATTCGAACGAATTGGCTAGTGTCGTTCGAACAAATTAGTAGTTTCGATTTGAATGAGTTTACCTCGATTTTTATGCCTCTACTTTTATAAGATTTTCTATAAGTTAAAGTGATGGCTAAGATATTTTGAAGAGAGGTTTTGCAAAAATAGTTTTCTATACAAAAACAATAGCCTCATAAACCCTAGTTTGGTGTTTGGTAATCCGTATCCCTATATATTATTTCTTGGACGTTTCTCAAATTTGTATTAAAGCAGGTTATACTACATTAATATGTTGATTCTATTTTAGTGTTGTTTTATGGATGTTTATTTATTTCTCTCGATGGATCCTCAAATTGATAATTTAACAAATGCTTTTAGTAATGAGGATGCTTTTAATATATGAGAGGAGTTTAATGACCTTCATAGTCACATTTAGAAGTTAAATTATTTGAATGTGAATATTGGGAAAATGGTAAAATCCCTTGAAGGGGAAAAATTTGTTCGTAAAAGATGAAGGTGAGTTTTTACGAAATATTCAAAATAAAAGATATATTATTTATAAAAATATCATGGCCATGAAATGTGATCTTCATAAATTACAAGAACCTAAGAAATAGAGTGAGGTTAGTGTTCGTGTTTCAGAGAGTGAGTTGAAGGACTCAACGAACATAGTGGTTATGGTGAAAGAACGTGTCATAGAAGATAACGATAAATTAATGAGGTATTTAAGGTCACATGAGAAGACCCTTGGGAATAAATTCTCATATATTGAGGGGAAGCGAGATAACCTTTCAGGAATGGTTAAAAGTGTGAATAATGAGTCCCTAAATTTTATCAGTACAAATCTTTACTTGAGCCTAGGATTATGGAGTTAGATAAATAATTCAGAGAATCGAGTCATGTCTTATTTTATTTGGAGTCTAGGTTAGAGAAGTTGGATAAGATTTTAGGCACAATCCAAATAACAAATGACAAGATTGGAATTGGATTAAACGATCACATTGCTTCCACTCCGAAAGCTAAAACCAAAGTTTTGAAAGAGTCAACCATTATCAAGGATGTTAGAAAAGGTCATCCCAAGGGTAAACTCCCTCTTCGTGTCTACACTTACACACATTATGATAAGTAAGGTCACCTTAGGAGTTTTTTTTATCTTAGAAAAAGCCTATGCATTCTAAGTCTGGTGTCACTAAGGTTCCCCAAATCCAAGTTCATCGCATTACAACTATATGGGTTATGAAATCCAATTTAAAGGAACCAATTGTTAGAGTTATTGATTATCACATGCTTGCACATGATTCATAACATGCTATATCTTATAAGTGATTGTGTTTGCAAGCTTTTCATACACTAATTTTTTTTCGTCATCATTCATGCTATGAATAGTTGTATGATATTTGTGCCTTTTGTATTTTGATTCTTCATTTTTTAGATCTATATGAGAAAAATACAAAAAATATATTTCTTTGTCTTTTGAGTCATTTTTGAAAATCATTTAAAAACTCAAAATGATTTTTGGTTTGTGTGTGTAATAGTTTTACACATTTTATATGGAGTATTGGTGTGTTTGGATCCCAACCATTCCATATTTTCCACATGGCTAGAACATCATAGTATGGTGTACAATATTTTGAATTGTTTCTTTATCATTCCTTGCATGGAGTGTTTCGAATTTGGGTTGCTTAATGGATTCATCTTTGCATATGAATGCACGCACTAGCTCGAGCTCTTTTAAATTTAACTACTTATATTTCATGAGCTAAGTAGGATGTTCTCCTATCAATCTTTTCATATACATATCTATTTATCTGGGGGATTTGTGAATGTAAGAGCCATTGCGGTGAGTTTGTTATTAGGTTTTAAAAAATAAGAGTGTGCAATGGAAAGGGCCATAAAGGGAGTAAATCTCCTTTGTATGGAAGGACACCGCTAGCAAGAGCCTTTAGAAAAATAGAGAAAAAAGAAAAGAAAATATTTGTCAAGGCCAATGTTTCTAATTGATCATAAAAGTTTGATATCGTCAAACAGAAAAGAGCAAAAAAATTGAATATATTTATTTTTTGGGGAGTTATAAGTTGAAGATCAATGAGTTTGTACAAAGTTCTAGTTAATCATTAATGTTTGACTCTATTGATTTGATAATCACCAATATTTTCTGGGCTTGTGTGCATTTATTGCGTTTGTCCATTCTGAGTTCACTTTATTTGTCAGTTGAGGTTAAATCTAAGTTTGATATGTTAATATGATCAAATATAATTCCTTGGACTATCTTGAGTGTTTGGAACATATATATTTTGTTTTTTATTTTACCCCACTTCACTTTGTGCCACATTTGGTTGAGACACATTTATGACATACAAGCGTGGAAACCTATTATTTTATGTCATTTATGGCGGTATACCTAAATATTTATGTGTGTTCTTGCTTTATGTACATTTACACACACACACACAAAGATATATATATATATATATATATATGTGTGTGTGTGTGTGTGTGTGTGTGTGTGTGTGTGTGTGTGTGTTTTGAGTCTTTGCATTGCATTTAATCCCTGTTCGTTATATATATTTACATTGGTACCATATGCTTCAAATTTTTATCAAATTAGAATCATATGTTTCTTTATTTAGATTATTTGTACTTGTGTTGTCTTTCTTGTTCATCGTTTCTGTTTCACTTTACATTGCATGATATGATTGTTTCATTTATGTAAATGTATGTCACATTAATCGGAAGATGTTGTTTGATATTATGGACCTTACCTTTGGTTATTTCCAAACAAAAAGGGTAAAAAGTATTCTTTAAGGAGGAGATGTTTAACAAAGGAGTATTTGTTTTTCATATGTGGTTTATATATTACTTATATTCTTTGCATTTGAAAGGGGTGTTAAGTGTGCAGGTTTTAGCAATGGTGCAATAATGTTTCATAATAGCAAAGTTACTTTAGAGTTAGTTTCGATCAAGTGTTAAGTCTGTACTTTTTCCTTTTAGAATGGAGATTGAGTCTTAGGGAGATTGAAGACCTAGTAGGTTTTTTATTTTGGGGGTTTTCCCAAAATTGACAAAGGGGGAGATTTGTAAGGAAAAATTTCTCCAATGTCAAGTTTGTAAAACTTTTATTATAAATTCGTTAAATTGGTTTTATTCCATTTGGAGAAAACTATTGGAGTCAGAGCTTAGGATTGTGTTCAGTTTGTCCTTTAGGCCTATCATTCATCAAAGACCATAGCGGTCAAGTTAAAAAGAAATTATCTTCTGTACCGAGTTTCATCTTTGTCTATAGGATCTCTTCGATCGAGTTTATATTTCTTTCAAATGAGTTGGCACCTTTCATTCAAATGAGCTTTGAACGAGCATCAAACGAGATGTTTTTGCTTAGATATAAAGTTTCACGCGAGTCTCCATCGGAATTTGTTCCATCGAGGTTAGATACGTAGTTCGGCGTTGTTTTGGTTCGAACGAAATGGCTAGTGTCATTCGAACGAGTTAGTAGTTTTTGGTTGAACAAGTTTACCTAGATTTTTTGGCGCCACCTTTTCACATTTTTTCTATAAGTTAAAAATGCTTGAAAATTTATTTTTAAGAGAGATTTTGAAAAAATAATTTTCTATACAAAAACAAGAGCATCCAAACCCTAGTTTATACCCTTATTTTGATATCCATGAAACTATATGATATACTTGTTTGAGATCTCAATTTTAGCACCAAGATCAATTTACTCTACATCTTGTGACTTCATTTCGTGTGATGGATTTTGTTCTATGTTACGACGATGACTGAACTAGAAAAAGCAAGAAGATTAGTGGATACCGAGATATGGGAGGCACCTACATTGTGAAGGCCGTTGGGAAGACTCCAATGGTGAATGTGAAGAAGGTTCAAAGAGTGAAGAGCGCATCAAGTCTTGAAGGCGTCGAGTCCGTGAGTGAGTTTAATTTGTCCTTGAATGATATCTATATAATAGTGGGTTTGCATGGCTAGGTCATCCTAGGTTTTTCCTATAGTGAGATTTTCTCGTACATCATGGAGTTGTGGTTTGTTGATTTATTTCATTATTTCTTTCTCACCTAAATGCATGCTTAGGGAAAGATAAAATTGGTTAACTGTTTACACAATATTTTGTTTAATTGATGCTTAATTAAAATTGGTTTAATTGCTAAATCGTTTAATTTAATAGAAAATAAAAAATGGGGTTCGGCAATCCATATCCCTATATATCACTTGTTGGACGTTTCTTACCCATCCTTACCAAGTGTGAGCGTAAGGAAATTGATTATAATCGATTAATCATTTTAACCGATAAGAATCTGGTTAACATTAATCCTCCCCATAAAGAATCTTTTAACATTACCAAGAATCTGGTTAGCATTACTCGCTAGGTGATAAACTTGGATGTGAAATGGATACTAATCGATTAAGGGAGTTCTTCATAGATCATGTACATCAACTTGGTTCTCAAAATCAAATATAATGTATAGGATATGTACACAATTGTGGGTCCTTTGATTGGATTCAATCGATATGTGGAGGCTTCATTGGGGAAGATCACTTTACTGGTTAAGATCATCCTTTTAATTGTGAAATTGAGTTTCATGTAATTCAATTAGAATAGCCCTTATAATGTCATTTTAGGCAGAGGTTGTCTCTATGCTATGAGAATTTTATTATCTTCACTTCATCATAAGCTCAAGTTCATGAGTGACTAGGGGATTATCGAAGCCAGAGGAGATTAAGAAGTGACAAATAATTTTTTTCACCTCCATGAAAGCTAAGAAGGATTATCCCTAAAAAAGTCAATGTGGAGATGATTAAGATGAAGATCATCTCAAATAACAACAACTAAGGGTGAAGGAGACCATAATAGACCTCGCTGACTGAATAATGGAGAAACTCATAGCCATTCCTCTAGACCCATCTTATCCATGAAAAAACTACTTGATCGATTTTAAATTATGTGAAGATGAGGCAAAGCAGTTCATTTTCTATGTCAGAAGAAATGTGGATGTGATTTCTTGGAAGCTTAATCATCTCTGGAGAATTGAACCAGATATTGCTTTCCACCAATTACGCGTCGATCCTACATGTTAACTAGTTGAGCGAAAGCCAAGGATGTCAACACATGAAAAATTTAGAGCGACGGAAAGTGAAGTTGAGAATATACTTTACACCAACTACCTTAAGGAGTTTTAATTTCCAGATTGGATAGTTAACACTATCATAGTTAAAAAGAAGAGTGATAAGTTAGATCATCTCGACAAGGCTTTCCCAAAGGATAGTTTTTGCACTCCATAAGATTATTTTCCACTCCTTATGATAGACTTCACCATGGTCAACAAGGCTTTCAAAAAGGATAGTTTTCCACTCCCTAAGATGGATCAAATCATAGACTCCCTAAAGTGCCATCACCGTATGAGTTCCATGAATGCTTACTCAAGCTATCACCAAATACCTCTATTCGGACCTGATCAAGAAAATACCTCATTCATCATGACTTTGTGTCTTTACTACAATAAATTCATAATTTTTGACCCTAAGAATGTTAGAGAAACATATCACCGTCGTTTAACTTATATGTTCAAGAAGTAGATCTACTTAACCATGGAGATTTACACAGATGATAGTCTTCTAAAGAAAAAATTCACGGCCGGTCATATTAAATACCTCTTTAAGACCTTCAAAATCCTCAGGGATTACAAGATGAAGTATAAAACCTCTAAATTCCTCTTTTGAGTCATATTTTGTAAGTTTCTAGGATATATGGTCACGAAGAGAGGAATTAAAGCCAATCCAGATCGGATTAAGGCCCTCCAAAATATAAAGGAGACGATCACTATCAGATATGTCCAGGTCTTAACTGGGATGTTGGTCACCTTAAACAGGTTCATATCATTGTACTTTGACAAATGTCACCGATATTTCCAAGCCTTAAAGAAGGAGAGCATTATAATTTGGATAGAATATTATGATTAAGCACTAGAAAATATTAAGTAGTACTTTGGATCTCCTTCCTTGTTGTTAGCCCCAATAGTGTTGTATATTTTCAACCACACTCAACCATTTCTCAACATTTAAGAGGATGATCATTAGTTCGACATCAAGATGGTGAATAACTATCGGTCTACTATATCAGTTACACGCTCCTTGAATCATAAATGAGGTACATTCCATTGACAAACTGGTACTGACACTCGTAAGATCTTTAAGGAAGTTACGTCATTACTTTAACACCCACACTATAGCCATCCCAACTTCTTTTCATCTCAATGAATTTCTAAAAAAAAGCACGCTTATCTAATAGGATGATTGAATTGTCAATGGAATTAGCACGATTAGACATTATTTATGAGCCCTTAATGACGATTAGACATCATTTCCTGTCAATGACTTCATTACTAATTTCTTATCCGCCCTAAAAGGAGAGGAGGTTTAACTAAACCTTGTTTTGGAGATGCTCAACCTTCGCTAAGTAGATCACAAATTGAAATAGAGGTTGTTAATTTAAGGAGAATCCAATGAGCGAGGATTCAACGTGGACATTGTCTTTGTCACCCCACTAGGGTGTCCTATCGAGCAGGAAATTCATCTTGGATTGAAACAGTATAAAAATAAAGTAGAGTATTAGGCCATGATCATTTGTCTGAAAGGGGTGATCACTATGGGAGGATAATATATAGCAATATATTGTAATTCCCCTCTAATCTCCAACTAACTTAGTGGATAATACGAGGTTAGAGATCCTAGGATATTCATATACCAAGATAATGTAATAGAAGTTTGAAGGCTTTCGAGTCAGTGTTAATATATTAGTCTCCGAGGAATTAAAACTGTCATGCTAACACCCTAGCTGCATTGACATTAACAATTGATAACAATCTAAATAGGACAATTGCGGTAGAGTATATCATCTGACCAATCATCGATAATGGAGAGACTATTCTAAAGATCATGCAAGCTCAATCGGCCCCATCATGGATGGATCCTATCATTAAATATCGTAAGAGCAAATATATACCTCAAGATAATAAAGAAGCTAACAAATTTAAGATTCATTCGACAAGGTTTTGCCTTAATTTCGAGAAAAATCTTTACCGATGGTCATTCATAGGTCCTTTTCTTAAGTGGGTCCACTCAGATCAAGTAAAGGGTATCCTTAACGAGATGCATGAAAGAAGTTGTGGATACCAGATATGTAGAAGATCATTTTCCTACAAGGAAATATACTACGGCTGTCAGTGGACTTTCATGTATAAATATTCCATCTAGTTTATCTGCAAATATGTAGTGTCAAGACTTCTCCCCCACCATCAAATAGTCGACCGATGATCTCAATCCTCTCATGAATTAATGCCTTTTTTTCATTGGGGCATGAACATTGTGGGGAATCTACATATAGAACATGGAATGGAAAATACATGAAATTACAATAAATTCCTTCATCAAGTCGATGGAGGTTGAACCAATAACCCATAGAGCTTTGGCGACAGATAGTGGGACTTAGTTGAACAATGATGTCTTCAGGGATTTAAGTCCATAATATGGTATCAAAATTTACTATGCTCTAGTGGTCTTCCCACTGTGCAGTGGGAAAGGAAAAATCACCAGTAAAAATCTCCTCGGCTAGATCAGATAGTGATTATAGAATGTAGATGGAAGATATATGGACGAGCTTCCATCCATCCTTTTGGGTCTACATAACAACTCTCGAATTATCAACATGAGAGACACCGAAATCTTTTACATACGATATGGACGTTTTCATCCTATTAGACATTGGACTCCCAACTCTAAGGATCTAGATATTTAAGAATAGATGAAATGATGACCGCCTAGCTCAAAAGCTTAACTTAATAGAGGAGAGAAGGGATCAAGCTCTCATCCACCTCGTAGCATACCAGCCAGATCTAGGAAAATAACATGGAAATATGATCAAGGTTAGAGAATTCAAGGTTAGCAATGTAGTTCTCTGAAAACTCCTACAAGCCGCCAAGAATCCTTCTGATGGGAAACTAGAACCAAATTGGTAGGGTCTATAAAGGGTAGTGTTAAAGGGAGAAAGTGAATCATATCCCTTAGAAGATTTAGATGGCATTGTTATACTTAGGTCATGTAATTCCATGAACCTTAGGAAATTTTATTGTGAAGTAAACATATTACTTTTCTTCAAGTTTTTCAATTCAATAAGATTATTCATGTTAATAAATGTTTTTATTTATAACTTTTCCTTCAACATAAGAACTCCATCATCCAACCCACTTACAAATAGTGGTACAACTCAACTTGGGTTGGTCAGCTTAGAATGGACATAAACCCACCTAAGAATGGGTGGTATAAGTTAGAAATAATTTGGTCACTTCAGATTTGACATCAAACCCACCTGAAATAGTGGTACAACCTAACTTGGTTCGGTTAGACTTTAATAGGCATAAAAAAACCTAATAATGGGTGGTACAATTTAAAAATAATTTGGTGGCCTAAGATTTGACATTAACCCCACTTGAAAAAGGTGGTACGACCAAACTTGGGTTGGTCAGCCTAGAATAAGTGTAAAATCACCTAAGAATGGGTCATACGACTTCAGAATACATTGGTTGCCGAAGATTTGGCACCAAGCCCACCTGAAAATGCCACTACAACCCAACTTGGGTAGATCGACCTAAAAGAAGGATAAACCCACCTAAGAATAGTTGGTATAACTTAAAAATAAGATAACCATCAAAGGCCTAACATAAAACCCACTAGATGACAAACTATTCAAATACTCCTTAAACACAGTTCATCAAGTTGATAAACACAGTCGGTGCATTAGTCAATCTGAAAGACATAACCATAAACTCAAATGACCCATATCATATAAGAAACTATATTTTCAAGAGATCCTACTCCCCAATACTTAGATTATATTACTTCGATCTCAAATCAATCTCTGAAAAGTACAAATCACCCCTCTAATAGACTAATAAGTAATCTATATAGGGTAATGAATACTTGTTCCGTGTGGTGACCTTGTTCAACTCTCAGTAATCCACACACAACCTCAATGATCCATCATTCTTCTTTCTTAAGAGGACCTAAACTCCCAAAGGTTAATTACTCCTACTAATTAATCATTATGCTAGTAGTTAATGAATTTTCTCCCTAATCTCCCTTATCTCTAAAGGATCCATACAGTAAAGAGCCCATACTATTGTCTTAGTGACCAAAGCCAAATTAATTACGAAATCTATCTCCACACTCGATGGTAACTCCAAAATCTTCTTAAAGATGTCACGACACTCGCTAATAATATGAATGGAATCTAATGACATGATCACTCCCCTTGAAGTATCCTCCTTCATGTAGTATAAATGTGTGATTGACCCTCCCTCGGGATATGGAATCACAACAAAGTACATATCTTGCCCTAAAATGGTAAAAAATTTGGACTTACCAAAACATTCCACACTAGAATGATAAAAAGATAATCAATACATATTCATGATAACACCATATGTGGACATATGTAGAATCATTAGATTAATTACAAATTGTATGCCCTAAATATCCACACCTATACCACGGCACAAAAAGCAAATAGGTGTGACCCGACATAACGATGAATCTATGTGCAATAAGGAGTTTGATGCTAAATCTAACATTCCAGTTAACTGAGCAAAGGCTCTAGTAACAAAAGAATATGATGAACCAATATTAAATAAAATGTGTCCAATATGCCCATGGATAGGAAATATCCCATTTACCACCTTATTTGGTTCTTGATTATCCCTAAGAGCAACATGATACACACACCCATACTATAACTATGGTTGTCACTACGATTAAGTCAGTGGTGGAGCCGGTAATTATGGAACTATAATAACTAGTGGGGTTGGCAAGTAAGAATGCTGACCTCTCTTCCTTTGGGTGCCCTAATTTACCTTAGGGCATCTCTTAGTTGTATATCCCACCTCACCATATGAAAAATAAGTGTAGGGAAACATCTTATGTTTGCTTTTACCTTGTTATTATCCCTACCGACCTGTTCCATGTTGTTGTCCCTATTGGCACTGGTAGGAATACCTCTCTTGGCCCTTATGGTTACTATCATTATAAGGCCCATGCCTCTTTTGAGGTTAATCTCCAAACATCATCCCCTTAGGTTGATGGTCCCATTATGAGAAGACTCTCTTATAGTGCCTCCTCTTATCTTAATAAACTGGATAGATGCATACTCATTAGGCCTCTTCTCACACTTCCTTTATGGGACTCCCTAGGATCCTAATATTGTAGTAAATACTCATTTGTGACCTTATAGATAGTTGTCTTATTCTTGTTTTCAAAACACTCTAGGTTCTTGATTTTACCTCTCTAATAAACTTCATCAACGTTCAATAACTTCAAATCGATTTTTATCATCCTCATGACACATTGATCACACTTTGGATGAAAGGTAAATAAAGCCCTACACTCATGTCACTTGTTTTTTCAAAACATTTCGATCTTGGTAAAAACTTTTGTGTGTTACAGGACTCTGAACGAATGTGCAGGTAGCTTTGTTGATGCTTCATTGTAGTGAATTCCTTTGTTGTAGCGATGATTTGCTTCACTTGTGGCTTGTTCTCTCGAAGGTCAATTAAAGATTCATGGAAAATTAGGCAACTTCGTTCACTACAAGATCTCTACAATGAATAATTTCCTCACTGCAATGAACCTGTTAGCGACATATACATAGGAATGGACATATTCCTTGGATCTTTAAACAATCTTCTTGATTTGTGTGTATAAAGTCACTTTTTGGTTATTGATTGAACAATAAAGACCCAACAACCCTCTCACATATGGTTTATGTAAGAGATGTGACTTTTTAGTTTGCGTTAGTAATGAATAGACCGATTTGAATGGTTTTTCTTATTTAAACCATTATTTCTCTTTAGCTAAAAATAGATCTCAAATCTTTAAAGAGAAAAATTCCAAGAGATCTTTTGTATTGTCTTCCTTTCTAAGAAGATAAGAACACACTTTAAAACACGGGGAACCTAATTTCTAAATCTATTTCATCTTTTTTCTTTCTCCTCTTCATTTTATTTAATCACCTGTATTTATTGAGGTTGATTAATATCAAAGAAGACAAAGATTTTAGCAAGAGCACCTTATAAAAAATATCATATTTCCATATACTGTAGGGTCTTTATCCCAATAAAAGTATTGTGATATTTAAAGTCCAAATTTGAAGAGGAAGGCTTGTGTAACATTTTTGACATGCGTCAAGATATAAGAGATGTTGAGAACTTCCATCGGTGTATGGATATCTTCGGACTGCTATAGGTTGTTGGAAAAAGTATGAGGTGTGAGTTAGTGTGAAATGTTAGCCATTAGTCTCCTCTGTAAGTATTTACCAAGCCTCAAACATGTAAAACATTGATTATTTAGTCCATTGGTATAACAACCTGTAACTTTTATATTTTAGGGGTATTATGACTATTGAAATCACTCGACTAAGTTATTAACCAAAATTAATTATTATGTGAAGCTCCAATTAAATGCTTTGAGGAAACTCCTTTTGATTGTAAGAATACAAGGTGTGTAACTATATAAAATCAGTTAATAATTTAAGATTCTTGGTAAACCAGTTTTAAGAAATTATCCTTATTAAGCCTTTTTATCATAAATAGTTTCACAAGAATTAAGAAAGTAAGCAGTAATGTACACACGATATTTTTTACGTGGTAAAACCCCAAATTGGTGGAAACCTCCACGGTGAACTCTACGCCAAAAAACAAAAATCACCAAAAATATAGTAGGGTTACAAGGTTACAAATATAACAAAAGATCAAGAAAAATAAGAAATATCCGAATTTTAAGAAATTCTTGGAATGTATCCAATTTATTTTTTGTAAAAGCAACCCAAGTAAATCATGTAAAGTCATCGACCATCACACGGATTTAACTATTACCATAAAGGCTGACAATTCTAGAAGGACCCATTAAGTCCATATGGATTAGCTCCAGTGGTTTAGAAGTCATGAAATCTTTAACTTTATTCTAAGCGAATTTACATATATTCCCCACTTGGCAAGGGTCACAAACAGTGTTAAATTTATTTTTCAATTTAGATAATCTTCTAACTATTTCTTGGGAACTTAATATTCATAAATTATCAAAATTAGAATGACCTAATCTGTTATTCCTTATATCAGAGTCATCTAACCTTGCTATTCTATAGGATTTATTATTTAAAATCACAGTATAACAGTTATCTAGAGTTTTGTCTCCTGATAGAATATAATTACCCTCTTTGTTTAAAATCTTGCAATCAGTTTTAAAGAATGAAATAGTGTGATCATAATCACAAAATTGTGATATACTAAGAAGATTGGCTTTAAGACCTTTTACTAACAAGACATCATTTAGAACAAGAAGTCCTTCTTCAGAAAGTGTTCCTTTACCAATTATCTAAGATGATTCTCCGTTGCCAAAAACGATATTTCCTCCTAAGAAGTCATTCATATTAGTTGATTTAGTCTCATCCCCAATTATGTATTTAGAACACCCGGAATCTAAATGCCAACCAGCTATAGTACGTTCAATTCTAAATGCAATTATAACCACACTCCACCTAAGTTGGGGTATAATGTCATATTTTCTAACTCAAACGGTCATGGTTTTAATTTTTTTTTCTTAGCGTTTTGACTTGAAAAATGTTTGAGGGGTATTTCTAAATGATTTCTTCTTAGTTCTAAGTCCTCCATTTTCCTTCATGCAGTTAAAGCTTTGAGTGGTTTGCCTAGGGAGAACAAATGTATTTATACTCTTCCTAGAACAGTTAAAGTTTTGGTACACTGGTGTGAACATGCATTTTTATAATCACCCAGTAATGAAGTGACCATAGGCATCGTATCAGTTATAGTATTGGTGCGAAGTAGGCTTGAATTTATCTTCTAAGTCCTTAAAAATAGGCTTAGACATGTTTGAAACATGAGGTTTAACATCAAAAGTTTTATTTCTTTTCCCAAGCTCCCTTATGGGGGACAAACATACTTAGCTTTATCGTTAGATTTGGACTTTGAAAAAATCGCACTTTGTGTTACTTCAGAGACATTGATATTTAAAATTCCTTTATGAGATTTATTAGAAATCTGGCTTGGTTTAACAAAGACTATTTTTGAATCTTGTAAAGTTGTCTTTGTTTCTTTAAATTTTTTATCAAAGCTAAGGCCAGTTTTGTCATCAGAATTCAACTTGGTAGAACTAATGATTTTATCATAATCTCTAGTATTAATCTCAAATTGAAGACATTTTTTGAAAACAATTAAGACCTTATGTTTAGATTCTTCTAATTCCACTAAGGTAGATCTATATCTTTCAGATATTTTGGAATAGTATTATTTAGTTTCTATCTCATGGGAATTGCATTGATTAGTGTATTCCTCATCATTATTCCTAACAGTATTACTTAAGTTCTCAGCACGTTCAGTTAACTATTTTACCATCTTTTCTATTTTGACACTCCTCTTAAGGATCTTAGTGTACAATTCTTGTATGTCATGTAATTCATCTTCGGACTCATTAAGTAATGTATGTGATATGCCCCCAATGCTTTAATTTGTGTAGTGGCATTGACACACCCATTGAATTCGTCATAAGATATTTCACTTTGACTCATATTTATGCTAGAAATATAAGAATCATTTATCACTATACCATTAGAGTCTTCATTCACAACAACAGGAGGCATAACATGAACAATACTTTTTATATTCAAGCATGCTTCATCATTAGTACAAACAATTTTAGCAAAGAAAGACATGCACGATTAATTCGTGTTGGATGACTCAAGTTCATCATCTTCTGAGCCACTAGAGTCATGCCAAGTTTTACACAAATGGGCCTTGACAGTGTTTTTCAGTTTAGTCCTACATTTATTGGCAAAGTGCCCCAAATTACCATACCTATGACACTGTATGTTACTAATGTCTTTCCCAGGTCCAGAGTTATTATCAACAGTATGTCTATCACTATTGCTATCATGGGGTCTAGGATTCTAAAAACTTTAAAAACTCGATTTCCCTCATTTAGAAGTCACTGCATTCCTAAACTTGATAATTTTCATAAATTGTTTACTCATTAGGGAAATCTGGTTGTCAATGCTTTCTAAATCACAATCTCCATCAAACTCTAGATCATAATCAGGTAATGTCTTATTAGGGACAGTCAAATGTGATGCGAACACAACATTAGATACAAAAGATCTTTCACTATTTGATGTCATTTCTTTTATTCTAACTCCACTTCAATAATTCTATGTTTACTACATAATAATTTAGGACTCGAATTAAGGTCATCCATTTCCTCAATAGCATATCTCTTATTATCAAACTTAGTAGGTAGGGATCTCAAAATCTTACACACAATTTCTTTCCTATCATAAACTATCCCATTAGCATGCAGTTTGGTGATAATATAATTCAATATAATATAAAAGTTATCAAATGACTCAGACTCATCCATCATAAGGGGATTATATTATTAAATTAACATTTGAGTCTTCCCGACCTTTACACGTTCATCACCTTCATGGGCAATGACAAGGGTGTCCCAGGCTTGTTTAGAAGCAGTACATATAGGTATTCTTTTGAATTTATGTTCATTCATATACATATGGATGTAGTTTTCACCCTTATTATTACTAAGAGGCATTTGTCTTTCTTCTCGAGTAAACTCACTCAGATTTTTCTTAATCCTTATGACACTGGTTTTAGTTAGAGGCTTATTAGGGTGAGTATAATCATTTTCAATCATTTTCTTGAGTCCCTTGGATGAAGGCAACAATCCTCACCTTCCAGTAAGAAAAATTGTTTCCATCAAAGAGGGGTGGTTTAGACACATTACCAAGTGTCTCAAAATTTTCATCCATTTTGCAAAATTATTTTTAAAAGCAATTTTAGAAGTTTCAGGATCAAAATAATTTTTGAAAAAACTGCTCAAATACCACTTGAAATAACTCAACCAAGCTATTAACCACAATTAATTATTTGGTTCAACTTTGACTAAACTCTTTGAGGAAACTACTTTTGATTATAAGAACACAATATGTGTAACTATATGAAACCAGTGAACAATTTAAGATTCTTGGTAAACCAGTTTTAAAAAATGATCCTTATTAACTTTTTTATCCTAACCAGTTTCCCAAGAATTAATAAAGTACATAAGCAATAAAGTACACATGATATTTTTTATGTGGTAAAACTCCAAATTAGGAGAAACCTCCATGGTGACCTCTACGCCACAAAAAAATCACTAAAAATCGAGTAAGGTTACAAGGTTACAACTATAACACGAGATCAACAAAACTAAGAAATATACCTATACTCCAAGGTACTTCTTTTGTTCTGACCTCTCCCAATAGTTGAACTCCTCCTTCTCCTTTTAGCTTTATGACATCTCAGTTAAATAAATCTCTCTCTCAAATACACACTTTTTCTATGTTTAGTGTGTATGAGAAGTGTAATGTGTGTATAAAGATATGAAAATATGAACACACTCAAACTTAAATGCTACAACCAATCCTACAAATTACAGAGAGTGACTATATTCTCTTATTTCAAAAATGTCAAAAATCAGAATTCAATACTCAAGGATATTTTAGATCTGAAAATTTTAGATTCAAAAAATAAAGATCAAAAATCTTATTTATATACAAAAGTTTTATAAAACGTAAAATTAAGTTTTCACTATAGATCTAAGACATGCAAACGATTTTCAGTCGGGTTTTTAACTTTTCAAAACTAAAGAAAATGGATCTGAAATTTTGAAAGTATTTTTATAAAGATCCACAGAGAGAGAATTTCTACCTACTAAATAAAGTAGAAATTAAACGAGACAACCTAGATAGAGCAAGAAATGTATTGTGTTGTCGAAAACTCAAATTTCTAAAAAGAAATTGAGATTCTCAAGAGTGTGAGGTAATTGGGAGAGAGATGAGTTATCAGAGGGTAGGTAATGTAATTTTTCACTCAAATTTGACTTTGACAAAACTCATAGAAACCCGAAAAGTTGAAACTAAAAAATATATGCTTTAAAAGTGTTTTTGAAAATAGGAAGGGAGATACGTCACTTTATTTTAAAAACCTAAACATAATTCTTGAATCTAAAAATATTTTCAAACGATTTTGAAATTTCTTCTGAAAACTCTCTCTCTCTCTCTCTCTCTCTTTTTTTCTTCTCGCTCTCTAGACAGACGAAGTCTCCTTATATAGGAATCTATAAAGGTTCTGGAACAAGAGAGGGAAATTAAGGTCAAGGATTTTTCCTAGTTATTTGATGTGAATCCTAAGGCTGGTAATGCACCGCCCTAATGTCATTTAACCATTTATAACTAGTTGTAAGTAAGGCCATATGATTGGTTGGTTTAGGTGATACTGGGATTAAGACAGGATGGATTCCGAATCATTGATAATTTTTTATTTACGCCTATAATCTAACATTAGGTATGTGAGTATGAGAAAACACAAAATGAACCAATCAAAGTCAGGTAGGGGACGGACCACTGTTTCACCAGAAGCTTCAAATAAACATATGTTTTTTAAAATTTTAAAAATTATATTTTCTCCCCTAAAGTTATGTAACGATTCTATGTTAATCTAAAAGGTTTATGGGGAAGTTTTGAAAATATGAATTAACCCTATAAAATTTAAAAACCAATTTTAATTATAAAATATAAGTTTCAAAAGTTATAAAAATACCCAAAAATTATAAAAAAATAAATTCAGACGCGCCTAATGAAATATGAGTGAAATGTGTTCCTATAGTGTGTTGGTTACAACCTTTTGCCTCTAAAGCCTTCATCGGGATTTCTAGAGTTGTACTTTGATGCTAAACTTTGTTGTACCTTGAGGAAGGGAGACTCATTTCTACCTAAAAAACATTGTGTCTTCATATCCAAACTAGTTGAAGCTTCTATATGTCACAAACTCCTAATAAGTCAACTATATAGTGTGTTTCACCTATATACTTAATCAATGATCATCAAACAATTAAAAATAGTTCTAAATATGTGGAGTATCATAAAAAAATTTAATTGAATATGTAGATATCACAAACTATAAAAAGGAAATTAACTAGAACCAATATATATATATCTTATAATATATACGTATGTAGTTGTTTGTTGAGAAGGCTCCAAAACCCCATTCCTAATTTCCTAGAATTTTGCATTTTTTTTAACGTAAAAATACACACGTTTCTTTAAAAAACACCTGATACTTACGGTTACCTCAAACTCAACTCACCACACCCCCACGTCTCTTTCTTGCTCAAAACAGTTACTACATCTCACTCCGTTTATCCCACTACATCTTCCTCTTTACTTCACCATGCATCTTTCCTTCTCTCCTTCTAAAAAATATACTTCCTTTTCACTTCAATCCAGCCTCGACTCGCGGTTCACTTCCCCCATTGCATCACTGTAGAAGGAAACCCAATACAGGCAAATGCATCTTACATTCCCTTCAACACCACGCACATCACTCACGCACAACTCTTCCTCTCATTTTTTTTGCTTTATGTAAACGAACCCAAAAGAAAAGAAGATATAAAACCTGTTCTTTTTTTTAACAAACTAATATTATCAGTCAAGGAATATGGAGACTCCACGCTCATTATCATTTTTTTTATACTGTCCGGTTTAGTGTTGTATATGCTTATCAACTGGTCGCAAAATAATAAACATTTTTGAATGTTTAGAGGGAAGTTCTGAATGCCATACCAAGAAAATTAAGGACTGCTTTGAACAACGTATTTGAATGTGTAGCGGAAAGTTTTAGTTGGGTTCATTCCTTTCTTTCAATCTGGCACTATCTGGGTTTTATACACCTGTTCTTTTTTTAAAAAAAACTAATATTATCAGTCAAGGAATATGGAGACTCCACGCTCATTATCAGTTTTTTTATACTGCCACCGTTTTAGTGTTATATACGTCAACCGGTTTAGTATTGTATATGCTTAGCAACTGGTTGCAAAATAATAAACATTTTTGAATGTTTAGAGGGAAGTTTTGAATGCCATACCAAGAAAATTAAGGACTGCTTTGAACAACGTATTTGAATGTGTAGCGGAAAGTTTTAGTTGGGTTCATTCCTTTCTTTCAATCTGGCACTATCTGGGTTTTAGTTGGGTTCATTGCTTTTTAAGGAATATGGAGACTCCACGCTCATTACCAGTTTTTGTATACTGTCCACCGGTTTAGTGTTAAGGAATACTAGTTCGTTTGTTTATTTTTACTTTTTGTTTGCACTTCGTTTTCATTTTCATATGAGGTTTTTATTCGTTACGCTTTGTTACTACTCAAACTGATAGAATTACACGCATGTGTTTGGTATGTGTGATACGTATCTTATTATATATACATTGAGAACTCTCCACATGTCCATTCTTAATTTTTTAGCATTTAAACAATCTAAAATATCTTATAAGTTTCGTACTTTTAAGTAGGGGTGACAATTTGTGTTAACGTGTCGTGTTTCGATCCGACACGATTCAACACGACACGACACGATAATATTTTTCAGACACGAACACGACACGACACGACATGGATTCGTTTTTTTAGTTAACACGAACACGAGCCGAATAAAAAACAACACGACACGACACAACACGAATACCAAAATTTGTTAAATGTCACGTATAAAAAATACGATAACACGACACGACATGACTCATAATTTATACACGAACATGACACGACATGACTTTGTGTAAAAAAAATACGATACACACACGACATATCGTGTCAATTTCGTACTCCTTCCCCGGACAATTATATAGACAAAAAAATAAATAAATTATTATATCATTTTTTTTCACTTTCGGGTCTGTTAACCTCCGCCATCACATATACTATTTCTTCGTTAATATCCACCGATTATGGGCATGACTGTGTAATATATTATCTCCCACGATGCTCCAAACTTGAAATCAGAATTTAGTACAATTCTTATTTCGAAAAATCAATTAATTATTCTTAAAAAGTAATTAATGTCTTACCAATGTTTCTATCTACATTTTTTTCATATCTTCTTTTTTCTACACGCAGGTGTCATCTTCTTTTTCACTGCATTCTACATCCCATATTTCGTACAATATCTCACGACGCGGTATGTTACTTACTCCTCGAATATATATAGATATAGAAAGTATAATTTATAATGTATTCCGAAATATATAAACACATTGTATACACATATACATGTTATCTGTCTACATTGGAATGATTTTTTTTTGAAAAAAATTGTGTTGATTTATTATATTATTATTTCCACAACACCTGTTCTGTTTTCATTGCTAAATTTGTTACTTTTATTCCTAGAGATAATTCTTATTATTGAAAAAAAATTATTACCGTTGAAAAATGTTTCGCCATCACAGATACTATTTCTTCGTTAATAACCATTGATTTTGGACATGACCGTGTAATATATCATCTCCCACGATGCTCCAAACTTGAACTCAGAATTTATTACAATTTCGTCAATGACATAAATAAATTACCATATTGTAATTTTTTTATATTCCTAAAAAATATTTTTTTCCTCGAAATAATTAAATACTTTAGAAAATCATTTTCTGTTCGCCTTAAATCATTTGCCAGTAATTATCTGTTACTGATGAATCCTTTTCATATTTGATGCAATACATTTTTATACGCTGCAAACAATCTTATATAGCTGCAAATCTTTTTTAAACTCTTCAAAATAATAATTATTTGCTTGAAAAAATTACTATTGATAAAAATCATTTTCCAATTGACCGAAATTATATTTATAATCTGAAACTATTTTATTACTGTTAAAATTCAATTTTTTATTTGCTATAAATCATTTCTATAACCTGGAAATATTTTAATACTGTTGTTAAATCATCTCTTTGTTCCTGGAAATATTTTTATTTGCTATAAAAAATTTATTATTACCGAAATGATTTTATTATTGCTTAAACCATTTTTTATTATATCACAATAAAAATAATAATGATCACATATATATTAAGAACATAAATATTAAACGGTAATATTGATTAATTAGTAACAATACCTCATGCCATTAACTTTTCAACAAATAATAAAGTGCTTCAATCGCATAAATAATATACCACATTCTATTTTTTTTTACCTTTACTATTAACAAATTAAGAATTATACCTATTCTCAAAAATAAATTCGAATCAGGATGGAGACTTTTACAAGCATACGCTCAATCGAACAACGACATGCCCGCTTATCTACGCGGCGACGCCTTCTCATTTCACGCAACTCAAATCGTACTGATCAAGTCTTCGTAAGTCGTCTTCGATCCATTGAGAGAGAGATGCGATATGTTACATTGTCACTATTGCACCTTAGACGACTACAAGGTGTTCAAGTACCACATGCACCCAACATCAACGCTACTAATGCACATTCGACTAGAGGTTTACTTCCACCAAACGGTAGAGCTATACACACAACTTCATTTCCTTAACTCTAAGGATTTTACAATTTATCAACATGTCTTTCCTATTTATTAATCCTTTGCGAAATTGCAGTTAATTGTGATGATCAATCAAACATTCGCGCATCCACAGATGTAAACGTCGTAACAAATATCAGGCGTCGTACGGATAGGTCCACTTCCGCCGGTAATCACGTTACGATAGTTATATAAATATAAGATAAATTTAAACATACAAAAAGTTATACATAAAACTCGATACCTGAACTAATCTTATATCTTCTTTACAGCAAACACATATCAATTATGTTCAAGGCGTCGTAATATTATTTCACGATCGACTTTCGGCCAACCCACATCAAAATGCTCCCACTGTAATGAAGTTATGTGGGTTGAAGAAAAAACACGAGACAACCCCAAATCACGACCTAAATTTTCATTATGCTGCAAGGCCGGTCAAGTGATGCTACCTGCCCTTCCCAACACACCGGAGTATCTAGAGGCTCAATTTTGTAATGCTAGATTCAAAGAGCATGTAAGAACGTATAACTCAATGTTGTCATTCACGTCAATGGGAGGAAAAATTGATCACACCGTACTTGATGGAAGGGGTCCTTATGTTTTTCGAATTAGTGGAGCAAATTACCATCGAATTGGTTCTTTACTCCCTGATCCTGGAAATGCGCCAAAGTTTGCCCAACTATACATCTACGACACCGAGCATGAAATATCCAACAGATTGAGGTGTATCAATTCGAATGGGGCTAATCAGATTAACCATGATACATTAGCACGATTACAATTTATCTTAGATTCAACGAATCCTTATGTTGGAGTGTTTCGGAAAGCACGTGATACGTTAAATGAGAATGATACGAATAACCTCCACGTTAGAATTTTACATTCAAGAGATGGACGAAAATACAACAGACCTACCACAAACGAAGTGGCGGCACTTATCATTGGTGATGGATCTGAGGATACAAATAACCGTGACATTATTGTCAAGAAAGTTGATGGAACACTTAAAAGGATAGATGAGACCCACCCATCCTACATGCCTCTCCAATATCCATTACTTTTTCCTTACGGGACAGATGGGTGGCGTAGAAATATACAATTCACTCTCGGTTCCACCAACAAGAATACTGGTGTGTCAATGAGAGAATTTTATGCATATAGAATACAATTCCGCGCCAACGAAGGAAAAACGATACTACAAGGTGGTCGCCTATTCCAACAGTATGTTGTCGATTGCTATGCAGCTATTGAACAACAAAGACTCTGTTATGTACGTTCCAAACAGAACAAGTTCCGTTCAGATCTGTTTAAAGGACTTATGGATGCAGTTAGAACCGGTGATACTAATGCTGCAACGATTGGTAGAAGATATGTTCTTCCCTCATCTTTTACTGGTGGTCCACGTAATATGATCCAACACTATCAAGACGCAATGGCAATTTGTCGATCAGTAGGATTTCCAGATTTCTTCATAACTTTCACGTGTAATCCAAATTGGCTAGAGATCCAGCACGGGGTATCCATGTTGCCACATCAACGCACTGAAGATAGGCCCGACATAGTTGCTAGAATATTTCAATTGAAGTTGAAAAAACTGATGGATGATTTCAAGAATCGCAATTTCTTAGGCAAAACCATTGCAGGTACGATCGTCGAATCATATTAACAAATTTTATCTCACTACTCTTCTGTATGCACTCTTTTTCATTAATCATAAATGTATTTCCTGCATTAACAACTCAATAACTACTTACTGCAAATAGATATTCATGTCATCGAGTTCCAGAAGCGCGGCATGCCACACTCCCACATTATTCTCACCTTAGCTGAAGATGATAAACCACGTTCTCCTGAGGAAATAGATACCATTATCTCCGCCGAACTTCCGGATGAGGCCACAGACCCTCTAGCTTTTGAAACTGTGTCGCGGTGTATGATACATGGTCCATGTGGCACTATGAACCCCAGCGCTCCCTGTATGGTCAACGGAAAATGCTCGAAAGGCTACCCAAAGAAATTTGTTAACGAAACTGTTGTTGAAGAAACTGGATTTGTTCTTTATAGGCGCCGTAATACTAACAAGACATACACGGTTAATGGCTTCGATGTGGATAATCATTGGGTTGTTCCGTATAACCGGGATCTAATTGTAAAGTATAATGCCCATATAAATATCGAACGTTGTGCACAAGATAAACTTATTAAGTACCTATACAAGTACATTAATAAGGGACCCGACCGTGCAACGATCGTTATTGAGGATAACGAGACTCACAATAACAACGGTGGAGAACGCCGCGTCCAAGATGTCGATGAAGTCAAACAATACCTCGATTGTCGATACGTATCTTCTATTGAGGCATGTTGGCGAATCTTCAAATTTGATTTGCAATCCCAGTATCCAGCGGTTGAACGATTACAATATCATTTACCGGGTGAACAATTCATCATCTTCGAAGAAACATCTGATGCTGGATCCTTAGTCAATCGAGATAGAAACACGACACAATGTTGACCAAATGGTTCGAAGCTAATAGGGATCATGCAGATGCAAACAAATTTACGTATGTTGCGTTCCCTAAAGAATGGTTGTGGGAAAGTGCTGTAAGAAAATGGAGGAGAAGACGATAACGTGGCAGTATAGGGAGACTACCATATGCGCCCCCGAGCTCTGGTGAAAGGTATTACATAAGAATGCTTCTTCATAAAGTTCGAGGATCTAAGTCTTTTGATGATGTCAAAACATTCAATGGTATTGTGTATCCAACCTTCAAAGCGGCATGCATTGCACGAGGATTAGTTGACAATGACAACGAATGGGACGAAGCACTTGATGAAGCTTCAATATGGGCTACGGGTTCCCAACTACGGAACATGTTTTGTTCCATCCTCATGTTTTCTGAGATTTCAGATCCAACATTACTGTGGGAGAAACATTGGTGTAACCTCACCGATGACTTACAAAATCGAACAAGAAGGGAAGTTGTTGACCTTGATATGCATCTCAATAATGACGACTTGAAAAAATTGGGCCTACTAGAGATCGAACACATATTAAACAAAAATGGAAGATCCCTTTCTGAATTCCCTCCCATGCCGCTACCATCCTCACGCGCAGCTGAGTTTGTTACCAACAGGGTTCTAAGAGAAGAGCTTGATTACGACAGTTCTAATGAGTTACAACTGTTCCAGTCATTGCATGCCGGCTTAAACGATGATCAACCTGCAGTTTTTACCACAATGATGGAATCATCCTTACGTCAACGTGGTGGAACAGGGAAAACTTATTTGTGGAAAACGTTAATATCGAAATTCAGATCTGACAAGAAAATAGTTCTTACCGTTGCATCATCGGGCATAGCTTCTTTACTCATGCCAGGAGGACGAACCGCCCATTCCCGTTTCAAAATACCTCTTAATCCAGATGAATCATCAAGTTGTTCCATTAGTCTAAGGACGGATTTAGCATTTTTGATACAAGAAACGTCATTAATCATCTGGGATGAGGCGCCAATGATAAGTCGTTACGCTATCGAGGCAGTCGACCGTACATTTAAAGATATTTTAAAAAATACAGTTAACTTTTCTTCAGATCGACCGTTTGGTGGTAAATTATTTGTGCTAGGTGGTGATTTCAGGCAAATATTGCCTGTTATACCCAGATCTGGACGTGAACAGATTGTTGGGTCTTCGTTGCCGAGGTCATCGATTTGGAAGCATTGCAAAGTTCTGCACCTCAGGAAAAATATGCGTGTCTCATCGGACTTTGTCGATGGCATAACACGACAAAATCTACTCGATTTCACAGAATGGATTAAACTGGTTGGGGAAGGAAAGGTACCTTCAAAACCATTCGGTACAGACATTGAGCCAAATTGGATACAAATCCCCGAACAATTTCTCATAAAAAATGGTGAAACGGGACTAAGAGAATTAATTTCAAAAACATATCCTAATCTTCATACAAACTTCAACGATCTAACATACCTGAATGAGCGTGGAATTCTGGCACCAAAAAATACCGATGTGGATGAGTTGAACTTCATTATGCTTTCGATGCTTCCAGGACCACTTAAGGTATATAATAACGCGGACAAATTATGTCCTTCCGAAGAGGATGGCACTGACCCCGCCATGTATCCTCCTGAGTTTCTTAATTCATTACAATTCCCCGGGCTTCCAAATCATATATTGCAACTCAAAGTTGGTGCTCCTATAATTCTCCTACGAAACCTTAACCAATCTTTAGGGTTGTGCAACGGAACTCGATTAGTGATCACCAAGATGGGGGAAAAAGTCATAGAAGCTAAAGTAATTACGGGGTCCAGGATCGGTGATGTTGTGTTCATCAACCGAGTCGACTTAACACCTACAGTTGGTAGTTCGCCCTTCATGATGAAACGACGACAATTTCCAATCAAGTTGGTTTTTGCTATGACTATCAATAAAAGTCAAGGTCAAACTCTCCGTCATGTTGGCCTTTACTTACCAAACCCAGTGTTTTCTCACGGGCAGTTGTACGTAGCCTTATCCAGAGTTAGTTCTCCAACAGGATTGAAGGTTTTGATAAAGAATCCACAAGGAGTTCCTACAGATTTCACAAAAAACATTGTGTATAAAGAAGTTTTCAATAGCATTGCTACATAAAAAAGTTTGTTGCTGAACGATTGCGAATGTATTGCTATGGCAAATCTATGAAAATTACTACTGCATTTCCTATACTTCTTTACTTGCCAGTTTTTTTTTCTTTTCAAAACACATGTTGAATCATTGTCAACTTAAATTTCTTTATCCTTTAAATACTTTGAACTGCAACGTTACAATGACTCATTACTATATCAACTCTTCAAATTATAAAAACTTATCCTATACTCTTCATAGGTTATTATGGAACGACCACCAATTAATCGGTACCCAATGCGGTTTTACGATATTCTAATTGCTAAACACGAATTCTATAACTGTAACGTATTAGTCGAGGGAACTTCTGTTCACAAGCACGCAACAAAAATTGTTGAATTCGGTCACAAAATACAGGCTTCCGGACGATCCATGTCTGAACAACTAATTATGGATAAAATAATAGAGACACTACCACCACCATGGAAGACTGCAACAGACGTTATTCTTCAACAAAATAAGCCAAGCAATTCAGGTGTACTGATTAAACTACTAGAGGAGGCTGAGAGAGATATCAACCCGTTATGGATACAGTTCGAACGAGAAGAAATGGATCCAAATATGTGCGTTTGTCACCATATTTCTAAAAAAAAGAAAATACAAGGCGAACTGTACAAAAATGGTTTCTTCCCACGAACTGATATTCTAATATATGCTATAGTAAACACTCTTCCACCGACATGGCCACTACAAACTATCCAAGACAAGGTGACAAAAGAGACATTAACTATTGACGATTTATCCGACTATTTAACGGACATAGAAGATGACGTCATATGCATGGAAGCATTCAAGATTTGGGAGGATCAACAAATAATACAACATACAAATAGCGTATCATCCAGTGATTCTCAGGTAATAACACGATATGGTTATATGTAACGAGTACTATTTTTTAGATTACACACAAATAAGCAATGATTATTATATAACCATAATCATTTCTGCTTATATCTGTATTTTCAAAGATTAACTTTGGTAGAGAATTTTTCTTTCGTAGGAAATTAATCAATAATAATGTTCTTATAACTTATGAACATATTTTAACAACAATTACTGCAACTAATTTCATTACTTATTTTTTTCCTTTTTGCAATGTTTCGTGATGAAGAACGTTAGGCAAAAATACATAACAGTTTATGGCCAGGTATTCAACCATTACATGTATTCACATACTACTATTTATTACTAACATGCCTTTTTTCTAACAACTTTTATATATTATGCAGATCGACTTGGATCTTGCAAACACTGTAAGTATTAAACAACATATTTATTACTGCTTAACACAAATTATTTCACATTTATCATCTAATAAAATGACTACAAATTTGATTGTAGATTCATTTCCTACAAAATCAAGGGGTGAAGGTTGATCTACGATCCGCTAAGGTGTGTGGTGAAATAATATTGAACCAATATTTTATTTACCATTAGATTTCATTAATGTGAAAAATCTAACTTATTTCTTCACTCCCAAATCTACAAAATAAACTGATAAACTCCCCGTCATGAAGAATGAGGTATGAATTGCACACATCTTACAACATTTGTAATCCCACATGGTGCATTAATATTTACTTATCATTAAAATATACTAATGTCTGCTCCACTAACGATGACATAACAGATTGCAGTTTTCATCCCGCAACTCAAGAGATGCATTCACATCAATACATGGGAATTTCGAAAGGCTATGTTCAGGAAATATGGATTTACCCACTACGAGTATGCAGATAATCCATATTTGGAGTGGCTCAAAGAAAATGAATATCGCTTTCATTTCTACAAAAATTAGTTCCCGACAGTTTTAACTATTACTTCATTTTAAAATTCACTTCGTAATGTATTTTTTTTTCTAACTTGGATTCTCCGACTATGGTTTGATCTACGATATTATGGTTCTTACCATTTATTTCCTCTTACTCATTTTAAGTCGTACTCTTTACTCACCACATTACTTATATTTACATGATCATGGCTATGGTTACGATCTTCTTTTGAAATAACGATAATAACTATATATTAATTTAAATATTTAAACAAAATAATTCAGAATGCGTTACACCCGCCGTGCATCGCACGGGTCACCACTTGTATATATATATATATATATATATATATATATATATATATATATATATATATATATATATATATATATATATATGTATATATACACTAAAATTGGAACAATTTAAACTACTACAACCTTAGATACCCATTAACAAAGCCTTATATACTCATTAAACAGGGACCAAAATATAATATACCTCGATTGATAAAAAATAAAACTAGTAAAAAAGAACCTACATTATGACTCCTCAAGCTGCAAGAGATTCACTACATGATTCCAAACAAAGATGAAATAAATGTAAGAATTAACTATTCAGTTAATTGCCATCAACCTATAACTACCTACACCTTGGTGTTTTTATCGAGTCTCACACCACACGACAAGATCATCTTGATATCCCACATTATACCAACATACCTCATATCTTAACTTTGATTACCCCACTAGACTACTTGGATTATTGAATGACCTAACTACCGATAAGAAATAAGACAGAAGAAGAAAGTTTTGGACAAAAGTTCACACTTTATTTAGTGTAACAACAAGCTTAAATAGACTATTACTACTACTTAACTGACTTACCACAAAATAAGGAAACACAACTCAACGACTAAAACACTCCTACTGACTTGGTAAACAAACTGACTCCTAAAGAATAGGATGTAACACCCCGCCTAATTAAACACCGGGTGATCAGTCCTTTATCAAATAAAAATCAAGGTGAACGGTGTGGTTCATTCTTAGCATCACCATCGAAAATAATTTTTCCATTTTAATCACCGTATAATTAACTAACATAAGTGTCAAAACATTTTAAAATATTACTTCATTTATTAGATTTCATCGTAAAACCTTTTTAAATATAAACCATTTTAAGAATAACAAAAATGCTAAGGATATCAACCATCCAAAAGAAACATGCCAACTAGATTATTCAAACCAAGTCAATATCCATAAGTATGATCAACATGACATGAAATAACTCCCAAATGAGTACTGAATACTGAAAACAAAAATAAATACAAAATCTCTAATAAGTCAAAACGGAATATGAAATCGAACGACACATGCCGTAGCTATGAAGAACTAAATCAAGGAAGAGGTCGTCTACTTCAAGGGCTTGCAACTCCCGCCTAAGCTCTAGCACGTCCAATCTGAAGAACCTAAGTCTGACGCCCCTGTGGCTGGGTACCTGTAATATATATTATATATACAAGAGAGAGAAAATGATAGAAAATGGGTCAGAGCCCGAATGTAAAATAGTTTTAAAAATAGTTTAACAAGTATTTAAAATACTTACTGGATAATATAACAACCATGTTAGTACGTGACACTCTCTTAAGAATTCTCGCCTCTCATCTAGTGTGCATGCCTACCATACTACAAAAATGCCTCATAAGTTTATCTAATTCATTTCCCATAAATTCTATTTCGAGAAGTCACAAGCCCATGATTTGAGTTTAGAGATTAATCTCTTAATGATTACTTACGTTGATTATGTATTTTTCAATACTATTGTAAAGTTCCCGAACACTTACTAAAATTTTGGAGCATTTATTCAATATTTATCTACTTATACGCAGAGTAGAAGAATTCCATATATACGTATATATATATTAATCATCCATATAATATATATACTATCAGCACCCCACATGAAATATATGGTGCTAGCATACTCTGCCATCAAGTCCCCGTATCTCTCATGCCAACGAAAATACTAGTTCGGAATCACTCTCGAACTGTATTAACACAAAACACACAAAATGGAGGCGAAGCATAGTTCCAGGTCACTAAGAGGTCAGTACATACCCTTGATGTCTCTTAGGACAGACTGACTATCATTCTCAGATAGCCTGTACCAAGGAATTTTATGTTCTAGGGAACAAGTCAATATCCTTCATAAAGGTCCCATCGAGAGAAAACTTTCCCGGCGCGGCAACCTCCGTGATAGCAAGTAGTGCGGGTATGATTACACACACACACACACACACACACACACAGATATATATATATATATATATATATATATATATATATATTCTCATTTTCCAATTAGGTTTGCCCATGACCCATAATAATATTTTTAACCATACATATTACAATTTTACCCAATTCTTACGCATAAAGAACTCCTCTATTTTTATTCTCAATTATAATAATTTCATAATTACTTCTCGTCCCTCGAAGTATTCTCTCTTCCTAAAGGTAAATTCAGTAAGTACACCCTCACTAACATACTAGTCTAAGTCCTTCATGAATCTCTCAATTCCTTAGTTAACGTGCGCACGATTTCTAATATGTGACATACCCCCATTATCCCACAGTTTCATCCCGTATAAAATGATATTAAACGGAACCTACTTCGACCCTACTGGTCCTCTTAATGACCCATTATGCTCTTTAAATAATATTCAAGGGATCCTATGAATTAAAAAAAAAAGACTAATAACATTCAGTTTCCAGGAGGGGACAATCGATCGATGAATGAGGTTAATCAGTCGATCGATCGAAATTCTTGAGTCGATCGATCGATCGAGCAGTTTTGCCTAGATTATGTTATTCCAACTTACGGGCTTCATCACCTTTCAACCTCTAAATTGTTTTTAATACATCCCAAACTCCCAATAAATTACACCACTGATGATATACACCTATCTACATGATTTCCTAAGTAAAGCATGTACGAATTCATGAAAGTCATCGAATTAATGGGGTCAATTCAGCAGAATTATCAAGAACCCTGGTTTTGTATTTATTTCCAAAATTCTCATTCTTCTTTCAGATTTCTTTTTATTCAACGATTACAAATTTTTGGTAATCCTCTACATATTACAAGGCTTCCAGATTTCATGAATTACTCCTAAAATAAGTGATTTATATCTTCTAAATTATATAATTCTTCAATAAGAACATGTATTCTTAATCTTATTCTAACATGGGTGAAATATCAACTAGGAATTAGCAAGATAGATACTGGCCTTAAGATCGTAGGCCTTATTCCACGAATTTAATAGGTATAGACTTGATCCCCTCGCTCCGATCTGCGTTTAGGTGGTGGTGGTGGTGTAATTTGGTTAGTTCTTGGCCTTGAATTCTTGGAAGGATTTTTCGTCTCTTCCTCTCACTGCCGTTCTAATCTGTTAAGAATATTAAACCTAGAAGACTCTCCTAACATCTGATTTTAATTCCTAATTTTCATAATTAACTAAGGCCTAATTTGGGAAATGACTAAATTGCCCTCCCAGGGTGCTGGTTAGGCCTAAAAATGCCCTAAGACCCAAACTAAACCCCGGGTACACTTTTCAAACTATCTCGACCCTACCAGACACGTTGGCACGCTCGAAATGATCATACGGGCAACTTATAATTTATTCACTTTTTATTATAATAATTAGTCCCAACACGATACAGGCGCGTCCCGACTTAATTTCCATAATTGTCATATTATTCACTCGTGACAATTTTGATAAATTCAATTCTACATATTACTTTACTCTTTAAGTAGTATTCAACAAATTCCCAATAATCTAACTCTCATCAAACTAGTAAATACTTAAAATAAATTTTTGGATTAATATTAAATTAATATATCTCAATTAAATTTAATAAATCCCTAATTTAAAAGCAATAAAAAATATGGGGTATTACATACTCGCCCCCTAATAACGGAATTTCGTCTCGAAATTCAAAAAATAAGGCATACCTGGTAAAAATAGATGAGGATATTTTTCGCGCATATATAGCTCGCGCTTCCAAGTGGACTCTTCAACATTATGATGCTCCGACTGGACCCATACAAGTGGGCTTACCTTTGACCTCAATCTCCTCGCGCTATAGTCTAGGATAGCCACTGGTCTCTCCTCATAAGAACTGTCGGGCTGTAAATCAATCTCCTCTATTGCGATGTTAGTGTGGGTCATATCATCCGAAAAATATCGTCTCAACGACGAGATGTGGAATACATCGTCAATAGGTGCAAGTTCTCTGGCAACCCCAACCTGTATGCCACTGCCCCTATCCTTTCGATAATGGGTAATGGTCCTACGTACCTCGGAGCCAACTTCCCCTTCTTTCCGAATCTCATTACTCCTTTCATAGGAGACACACGTAGTAGTACTTGGTCCCCCACGCTAAAATCTTTGAAGGACCGCTTTGCATCGGCGTATCTTTTCTGCCGATCCTCGGCTACCCGAATGCGACCCCTGATTAGCTCAATCCTAGCTGACGTCTCCTGAATCACCTCTGGTGCGAGTAACTTATTGTCCCTCACCTCTAGCCAACAATGGGAGAACGAAAAGGTCTGCCAAACAAAGCCTCAAATGGGTCCATGCCGATCGTGAACTGATAGGAGTTGTTATAAGAGAACTCCACCAATGGAAGATACGGCTCCCAGCCCCCTCCAAAATCAAAGACACACATGCGTAGCATATCCTCCAGCATCTGATTAGTATACTCTGTCTGTCCATCCGTCTGTGGGTGATATGCTAAACTCAATCTCAACTCTGTACCCATGGCCTCCTAAAAGCTCTCCCAGAAGCGCGACAAAAAAATCTTGTCTCTATCAAACACAATATCTAGGAGCATCCCATGTAGCCTAACTATCTCGACAATAAGTAAGTGTGCATACCGGCCTGTGGTGTAGTCTTTCTACACTGGCTAAAAATGAGCTACCTTGGTTAATCGATCCACTATAACCCATATGGAATCGTGACCCCGTTGTGATGTAGGCATCCCAGTAATGAAATCCATGGAAATGCTTTCCCAATTCCATATAGGTATCTCCAATGGCTGAAGTAACCTTGGAGATCTCTGGTGGTCCACCTTTACCATATTATATGTAGCACATTTGGACACGAACTCCTCAATGTCCTTCTTTATCCCACTCCACCAGTACTACCACCTCATATCCTGGTACATCTTATCCCTTCTTAAATGTACCGCAAATCTAGACCTATGCGATTGCGTTATCACTGCATGACGTAAATCATCCCCCTATGGGACCACCAATCTCCCATTAAACCTCACCCCCCCCCCCCAGAACCCACTGAATAGGACTCAACACCCTCAGCTAAGAGTCGTACAATCCGATCCTGACAAAACGTATCTGCTGCTTGGGCCTGTATCACCCTCGTAACAATCTAGGGTGTCACTGTCATAATGGATATAAAGGAATGGGCTACCGCATCTGGGTGTCCCAATTCTTTCCACTTCGCTTTCCATACTTTCTCTACCTCACCTACCGGCCTACGGCTTAACGCATCAACAACCACATTAGCCCTCCCCGTATGGTACTGTATCTTGAACTGGTAGTATTTCACAAACTTCAGCCACCTGTGCGAACGCATGTTCAACTATCGCTGAGTGAACAAGTATTGCAGTGACTTATGGTCTGTGAACTAGCAAAACTTCTCCCCCAACAAGTAATGACTCCAAATCCGTAATGCAAACACGATCGTAGCTAGCTCCAGGTCGTGGGTGGGGTAATTCCATTCGTGAGGCTTAAGCTTGTGGGAGGTAAAAGCTATAGCCTTCTCCTCCTACTGAAGTACTCCACCGAGTCCCTGTAAAGAGGTATCAGTATTCACCAGGTATTCCACTCCCGGCCTAGGTAAAGCAAAAACTAGTGCTGAAGTTAGCTTATCCTTCAGCTCGTCAAAAGCCAATTGACAAGCATCATCCCATACGTACGGTACCCCCTTCCGAGTCAGATTTGTCAATGGACCCGCTATCATTGAAAAACCTCGAATGAACCGCCTGTAGTATCCTGCTAACCCCAAGAAACTACGCACCTCTATCGGTGTCGTGGGTTGTCCCCACTCCCTCCCTGTCGACATTTTACTCGGGTTAACTGATACCCCCAATTCCGACACGACGTGCCCTAGAAATTGTACCTCTCATAACCAGAATCCACACTTCTCATACTTAGAATATAACTGATGCTCTCGTAGATTCTTAAGAACCTGTCTCAAGTGCTCTACATTCTCATCCTCAGTCTGTGAATAAATTAGGATGACATCTATGAAGACGATGACAAACTAATCTGAGAAATCTCTGAACACTCGGTTCATTAAGTCTATGAATACGATTGAAGCATTTGTCAGCCCAAAAGGCATGACTCTGAACTCAAAGGACCCATATCTCATCAAGAGAGCAGTATTCGACACATCCTGCTCCCTAATCCGTAGCTGATGGTATCTCGATCTCAAATTTATCTTAAAAAAGAAGGCTGCTCTTCGCAGCTGGTTGAACAGGTCATTAATTCGGGGCAATATATATTTATTCTGTATCGTGACCTTATTCAACTCTCTATTGTCCATGCACAACCTTAGTGAACCATATCTCTTCTTCATAAACAACACCGTAGTACCCCAAGGCGAGATGCTTCTACGAATGAATCCCTGGCACAATAGTTGCTTTATCTAATCCTGTAACTCCCTTATCTCCACTAGAGCCATATAATACGATGTACGTGCTATTGGCCAAGTGCCCGACATCAAGTCTATGAAAATTTTTATCTCTCGACTGGGAGGTAGGCCCGGTATATCCTGAAATTCATCCGAAAACTCACGAACAACTGGAATTGAATCCAAGGGAATCACAGTCTCCTTAGAGGTCTCCTCCTCTATGTAATACAAATGGGTGGAAGATCCTCCCTCCGTGCGAGGCATCTCCACCAAAAACATCTCCTGATCAGGAATGGCAAAGATGATGCTCCTACCGAAATAATCTATCATGGCTCTATACGCAGCGAGCCAATCCATTCTAATAATGGCGTCGTGCTCATGCATATCTAAAACTAGCATGTCTGCAGGTAAAATCAAGATACTAATCTCTATACCTACTCCCCAACACAAAAAGAAAATTAAGGACCCATTTCGTAGTGGTGAATCTATGCATGTCACTGTACTCTCTGTCGTGTCTAATAACGTCGTGGCTCGTGCGAAGCTAGTATCTATAAAATAGTGTGATGCCCCAGTATCAAATAAAATATACCCCATAGTGCCATGAATAGGAAACATACCCTCTATCGCGGGCGGCGCCTGTGCTGCTGCTGGCTGATTGACGTTATAGATACGTCCATACTATAATTGCCCCAAATGGACTGGGATTGTTGGGTTGGCTGGTAGGGCTGGCATGTGAGCTGGCACTGGGAAGGTGGTTGGAAAGAGTGACCTCTGCGTCTCATTATGGGCACCCTGCTGCTGTGGGGCCTATCCCCCTCGGGTAAATCTTGGCGCATATGGACATTTTTGTTGTATCTAAAGCACCTGCCCCTGAAATTTCCTCCCCTCTGTCCATATTGGCCATTACCACCCCGCCACTAGTCCTGATAAAAATGTTATTGGCCCTGCTACTGACCCTACTGCTGACGGTGTTGGACATGCTGGCCATGCTGACTGGACTGGACAACTGGCCCTGTTTACAACCCTCAAATACCTACCTGGAATCATTGGATCAGAACCACTCGGCAGGGACCCCTAATGGGAATTTTGCTCACTATAACGGGTCTGCCCCTGAGCTGATGGTGATCCACCGCACCACTACCTCCAGTCTGACCCTACTAGTTGGACTCCCCTGCACGTTTGCTCCCTTGTTGATGGAAGTGGTGATCCTGGAAGTGAAATAAAGTGGCGTTAAGTACATCAGTGTAAGTACCCAATGATAGATTACCTATGAGGTGCTGACGAATCCACCAGGCCAATCCTTCTAAAAACAACAATATCTTCTTCTTCTCGATGGGTGCCTCATCCGGAACTATAGTGAGAAGTCTTGTGAACTCCTCCTCATACTTAGCAACGGTTATACTTTCCTACTTAAGATTCATCACCTCAGTCTGCATGACGGATGGGAAGTATTTGTGATCAAACTGCACCCAAAATGATGGAATCGACATGCTGTCTCTCACCTTCAAGGTGGTGGTGGACTCCCACCACTGCAAAGCACCCCCCACTAGCTTTAAGGAAGCCAATAACTGTCTCTACACATCAGTTCACTCATACATACACAGATGCTTCTAGATGTCCTTCTTCCATTGGCTGGCGATCACAATGTCCAAGCTACCCGAGAACTCCGTGGGATGCGCCTTCTGAAAGGCATCCCTAAACATATCCCATGCCGTGGGAAGCTATGATGGCACTGGTGCAACAGCCTGAACCTGGTGTGGAGCCTGCTGGAAAACTGCTAATGCGCCATTCACCACCTGAGCAATAATGGCAGCTACTTCAGTTGCATTCATCATTCCCTGAGCTGGAGCTGCTGGCGGCTCGGGCTGGGCATTCCTGTCTCGGGGTGCTCATCTCAGAGGCATCTAGAATGAGAAGGAAGTTTATTAGTCTATAGTTATTATTAAATCCCAATTAGGTGAAGACATAAACATAAATACAATAATACAATAGTCCTAAAAATAGGGCTCTATATTATAGGCATTAAGCTGAAAGCGAAATAAGTCGTACAGATTCTAAAGGACACTAGAACCTGATGCTCTGATACCACCTGTAACACCCCACCTAATTAAACACCGGTTGATCAGTCCTTTATCAAATTAAAATCAAGGTGAACAGTGTGGTTCATTCTTAGCATCACTGTCGAAAATAATTTTTCCATTTTAATAACCCTATAAATAATTAAGCTAAGTGTCAAAAAAATTTAAAATATTATTTCATTTATTAGATTTCATCATAAAACCTTTTTAAATATAAACCAGTTTAAGAATAACAAAATTTCTAAGGATATGAATCATGCAATAGAAACATGCCAACAAGAGTATTCAAACCAAGTCAATATCCATAAGTATAATCAACATGACATGAAATAACTCCCAAATGAGTATTGAATACTGAAAACATAAATAAATACAAAAAATCTCTAATAAGTCTAGACGGAATAGGAAATCGGGAGACATATGCCTTAGATATGAAGAACTAAATTAAGAGCTGAATCAAGGAAGAGGTCGTCTACTGCAAGGGCCTGCAATTCCCACCTAAGCTGCAACACGTCCAATCCAAAGAACCTATGTCTGACACCCCTGCGGCTGGGCACCTATAATATATACATATATATACAAAATAGAGAAAATGACAGGAAACGGGTAAGAGCCCGAGTGTAAAATAGTTTTAAAAATAGTTTAGCAAGTACTTAAAATGCTTACTGGATAATATAACAACCATGTTAGTACGCGACACTCTCTTCAGAATTCTCACCTCTCATCTAGTGTGCACGCCTACCGTACTACTAAAATGCCTCATAAGTCTATCTAATTCATCTCCCATAAATTCTATTTCGAGAAGTCACAAGCCCATGATTTTAGTTTCGAGATCAGTCTCTTAATGATTACTTACGTCGATTATGTATTTCTCAATAGTGTTGTAAAGTCCTCGAACACTTACTAAAATTTTGAAGCATTTATTCAATATTTATCTACTTATACGCATAGTAGAAGAATTCCATATATACGTATATATATTAACCACTCATATAATATATATACTATCGGCACTCCATATAAATCTATGGTCCTAGCATACTCTGCTATCAAGTCCTCGTATCTCTCATACCAAGGGAAATACTAATTCGGAATCACTCTCGAACTGTATTAACACAATACACACAAAATGGAGGGGAAGCATAGTTTCAAGTCACTAAGAGGTCAGCACATACCCCTCACGTCCCTTAGGACCGTCTAACTATCATTCTCAGATAGCCTGTAACAAGAAATTCTATGTTTTAGGGTACAAGTCAATATCCCCCATAGAGGTCCCATCGAGATAAGACTTTCCCGGCGCGACAACCACCGTGATAGCAAGTTGCGTGAGTATGATTATACACAAATACAAGATATATATATAGACATTCACTTGGTCATATATATAAATATTCTCATTTTCCAATTAGGTTCACCCATGACCCATAATAATATTTTTAACCGTACGTAATACAATTTTCCCCAATTCTTATGCATAAAGAACTCATCTCATTTTATTCTCAATTATAATCATTTCATAATTACTTCTCGTCCCTCAAAGTATTCTCTCTTCCTAAAGGTAAATTCAGTAAGTACACCCTCACTAACATACTAGTCTAAGTCCTTCATGAATCTCTTAATTCCTTAGTCAACATACGCACAATTTCTAATATGTGGCATACCCCCGTTATCCCACAGTTACGTCTCGTATAAAACTATATTAAACGGAACCTACTTAGACCCTACTGGTCCTCTTCATGACCGATTATGATCTTTAAATAATATTCAAGGTCTCCTTCAAATGAAACAAAAAGAGGAAAAACATTTAGTTTCTAGGAGGGGTCGATCGATCGACGAATGAGGTCGATCGATCGAGCAGTTCTTGACCAGATTCTGCTATTCCAACCTACGGGCTTCATCACCTTTAAACCTCTAAATCATGTTTAATACCTACCAAAGTCCTAAACAATTACACGACTGATTATATACACCTATCTACATGATTTCCTATGTAAAGCATATACGAATTCATCAAAGTCATCGAATTAAAGGGGCCTATTTAGTAGAATTAATAAGAGCCCTAGTTTTGTATTGATTTCCAAAATTCTCATTCTTCTTCCAGATTTCTTTCTATTAAACCATTACAAATTCATGGTTAATCCTCTACATATCATAAGGCTTCCAAATTTCATGAATTACTCCTAAAACAAGAGATTTAAATCTTCTAAATTATATCATTCTTCAATAAGAACATGTATTCTTAATCATATTCTAACAAGGGTGAAATATCAACTAGGCATTAGAAAGATAGATACTGGCGTTAAGATCGTAGGCCTGATTCCACGAATTTAATAGGTATAGACTTGATCCCCTCGCTCCGATATGTGTTTAGGTGGTGGTGGTGGTGGTGTAATCCAGTTAGTTCTTGGCCTTGAATTCTTGGAAGGCTTTTTCCTCTCTTCCTCTCACTGCTGTTATAATCTGTTGAGAATATTAAACCTAGAAGACTCTCCTAACATCTGATTTTAATTCCTAATTTTCATCATTAACTAAGGCCTAATTTGGGAAATGACTAAATTGCCCTCCCAGGGTGTGCTGGTTAGGCCTAAAAATGCCCTAAGACCGAAACTAAACCCCGGGTACACTTTTCAAACTATCTCGACCCTCCCAGACACGTTGGCACACTCGAAATGACCATCCGGGCAACTTATAATTTATTCACTTTTTATTATAATAATTTAGTCCCAACACGACACAGGCGCGTCCCGACTTAATTTTCATAATTGTCATATTATTCACTCGTGACAATTTTGATAAATTCAATTCTACATATTACTTTACTCTTTAAGTAATATTCAACAAATTCCCAATAATTACTAACTCTCATCACGCTAGTAAATACTTAAAATAAATTTTTGGATTAATATTAAATTAATATATCTCAATTAAATTTAATAAATCCCTAATTTAAAAGCCATAAAAAATACTGGGTATTACATAGGACATACAAAGACTTATTCAAATTAAATTTTTTTAACATTCCCTCTCTTAAATAGAATTGTATTAGAAAAATAACCTTTTTATAAAGCTTCTAAACTAGCACTGCCCTTCCCTCCCTCAAATTGGATATATCATTGAACATACACCAAGCAATTTACCTAATCTAGAAAATTGTGCTAGTTTAAAGGGATTTATGAGGATGTCAACAAGGTGGTCTTCACTTCGGCAATAGAAAAGATCAACAGTTTGGGTTTGTACGAGATCGCGCAAGTAATGAAGCCTCACTTGAATATGTTTACTATACGCATGGAGAACTGGATTTTTAGAGATCCTAATGGCTGAACTATTATCATAGGAAATAAGAGAAAGACCATCCCGATGGAAGTATGATTCATTAAGAAAATTCTTGAACCAGTTATCTTGACAAGCACAAGATACTGTAGCAATATATTCAGCTTCAATGGTGGAAATAGTGTATATTTTTTACTTTTTAGAGGACCAAGAAATTGCACTGGAACCAAGCATAACTATGTAGTCTGAGGTGCTTTTTCTGTCATCTGGATCACTGACATAATCACTATTTGTGAAGCGTATTAAACTAACTTTCTCTTTTATATTCTAGAGTATACCAAAATTTTATGTACCTTGTAAGTACCTTAAGATTCATTTTGAAACAAGTAATTGCATCTCTGTAGGAGTTTACATATATCTATTGATTATACTAACTCCATACATAATATCGGGCCTAGTTGTTGTCAAATATGTTAGACTACAAATAATTTTTTTATATAAGGTGTTATCGACCTTTATACTTTCCTTGTCTTTCGTTAACTTTGAACAACCCTCTATAGGTGTAGCAACTAAGTTATAATGCTCCATATTGAACTTGGCTAAATGTGACACCTCGTCTAATGAAACATCGGTTGATCAGGCCTTTATCAAATTAAAATAGGTTTCTTATATGGTTCATTCTTAGCATCATTGTAGAAATTTTTTTAATTACTAACCACCTAAGTGAAATTAGAATAATGCCAACTTTTATTTTTTATTTAAGCAGATAAAAGAATCATGTGAAAAACTAAATTAGCCATTCACAATATATTAGAGTCCAACCATCATGATATATAAATGGATAAAGGGCTGCCGAGTAAACCATCAGCTAAAAATCCAAAACCAAATACTCCAATAATAACAAAATAACTTAATGACTAAAAAAACTGCCAACGGACAATATGTCCCTACAAGAAATACAAACTGAGATCCTATACTAGATTTGAAAGGAAGAATCCTCTATGCAAGTCCTGTCAGCATCCATCGTGCTACAACTCCGGGTCCCTGGAATGGAGTCACACCTGGCGTCCCTGTGACTGGACACCTAAAAGACTTTGAACATATTTTATAGCAAGAGTTAGTACTCAAAATGTTTTGAAAATATTTAGCAAGCGTTATTACAATAGAATTCAGTTATTTATTACACATGTTAGGTTCACGTAAACTATCTTGATTTGCCTCACCTCTTGTCTATAGTGTACGCCTAACGTTCTATACTTAACCCACCTAGCTATACTACCCAACCTAACTAGACTAAAGTATTCAACTGAACTTACTTACACGTCTAAGTTCCCGTACCTCCCATACAATACATAATTTATTAACATCTTTCAGATGTTAATTATTCTTCATGTAACCTTTCACATATGTTATATTTCAATCTTTGTAATTAAGTCTCACTACTTAATTTATCAACTCATATATTCACTATCTATTTTTAATCTATTAATTAAGTCTTTCTACATAATTTTCCTTTCAGATATATAACTATATATAACATCTGTTAGTCTACTATCACTCATAAGTAGAATAATCATAAAGTATATATTTCACCCACAATATATACTATAATTGTATACTTTATAATCACATCCCCGTATCACACGTAAAGGATTATTGGCTCAGAATCCTACCTCGATCACTAATAGTGATTTATATATTCTGGCTCAAAATCACACCTCAATCACCAGTAGTTATTTATTATGTTGGCTCAGAATGACACCTCGATCACCAATATTAATCATATTTAGTGTTGATGTAAAAAACTAGATCGCTCTAATTATTCAATCACAGATAAATAAATAAGACAAATATTTTTAAAGTGGTTCGGCTAGGAATAAAGCCTACGTCCACTGTTATGTTATTGCTGAGTGTTTGTGGAATTCTTGATTACAAGTTCTCTCAAGAAATTCCGGTCCCCTTGAATGAGGATGATACATGGTATTTATAGCCTTGAGGCTGTACATGAAAGGTTCGATACATTAAATGACATACATATGAAAGGGTAATACATTTAATGCAGAGTGCGTGCCAAGAATATAAGCATTCAATGAATATCTGAGCTGTTGATTATCTGGCAATTAATGATACGATCGAGATGCAGCTCGGACCGCCATAGCTGTTCGCTGATCAGGAGTTCCTCGGAACATTAGAGTACCTCGGTGCTATAGAGTTCCTCGGTGTGTTAGAGTTCCTCGGTGTGATAGAGTTCCTCGGTGTGATAGAGTTCCTCGGCGTATTCTCGTTGCTCGGAAAGAAGCATGGCTGGTCGGGAAATGATCTTCCTCGATGCTATTGTGCCACGTAAATTGACACGTGTCTTCATCTTATTCGTCCACATCAGCATATTAATTTTGGTATCAACAGAAGCCCCCAATGTTTCATATTTTGAACTTTGAAGAGTATGGAACATTCTTTCTCGGTATATGGCAATATTAAATGTCCTTCCCGGGTTTCAGGAACATTGTATTCAAATTTCCTTCTTATTTCGCAGTTTCCGCCTTTTTTATAAGCGCTTTGATATTTGTGCAAATTTTGTCTTCTTAGCCGCCGGACTTTTAGTAGTTTCTTTTTGGTAATCATTTCTTTCGCCGCTTCCCAATGCAAAGTATTTAAACTTCTTTGGTAACTATACCGTCGTCTACGTTTTCCATTTTCTGCTTTCAAGCTTTCTATTCTCTTCTTCTCTCTTGTGCGTTCATCCTTGTTTCCGTTCGTTGCCAACATACCTCCTTTCTTTCTGTAAGATATTCTTCCTTTCTTCTGTATCTCTTTTATTCAATATGGTTTATATCGTGGAGTCTGTTGAGAAATTCCGTTCTGATTTTTCCATTCCTTCGTGGGTAACTCTAGAGGTTTTTTCTGAGCCTTTAGATTACTTTCGATTGGCTGAGGGACATTGGTTCCCCAGTCTTTTTGTTGCTGAATGCGGTTTTTCCTTTCCACCAAACTCATTATGTCTTGAGTTTTGTCAATATTTTGATCTTGTTCCTGCAAAAATAGCCCCCAATTCATGGAGAATAATTAACGGGGTGCACAAATTAAATCTAACTCATGGGACTCGTATTGGGATCCCTAAAATTATGTTTTGTTATAAATGGGCCACTCTAGATAATATTTATTATTTAAAAACTAGATATCTGAATAGGGCTCTTGTAGTTAATCTCCCTGACTCAAATAGGGATTATTTTGAGCATGGGTTGGTCATAAAAAATTGGCAACATGCGCCTTTATCTGGGAATGAAGTATACAACGGTCCCAGATGCCCCCCATACGGCAATGGGATAGGTTTATTTTTCATTTTATTTTACTTATGAAATTATGCTTTCATCATGTTTGACAAAATGTATGACTGATATTCCATTATGTATTTATTTGCAGTTGATAGCAAAAGAAAAACTCCAAAAGAGTCAGAAGTGAATATCAAGCATTTGAAACTTATCTGGAATTTGCATAAGACCATTGCTGACGAGCATATTAGATCTGCTTCATATTTACTACAGTATAAGAGTTACACAACCTCCTATACTGCTCGCCCTGTTGAACCAGCTTCAACACCAGAAAGTTCATCTTCAGATTCTCATATCCCCCTATCTCAGAGAATGGGCAAGAAAAGAGCTCCTCCTGCTCTATTTGGTGAAATTTCTTCTGCTGTTGGAGCCCAGAAAGGCAAAATTGATGTCCCAGAAGGGACTAAAAAAGTAGATGCTGGGTCCTCCAAAGCTGCCGAGAAGCCCCCAGTGGCCCCGAGCAAGAAAAATGCTCCTGCTGATGTGATTACAATCTCTCTGACCAAGACTTCTTCCTTGGTTGATGCTGCTGACCCTCCTTTGAAGATATTGAGGAAATCATCCTCAGTTAATCTTGCTGGAACTGCATCTTCTCTACCCGCTGGTGGTAGTAGTGTTTCAAACATCCTTCTTCCGAGTTCTTCAATGAGCTCAGTTATACCCGAGGTTCTCGGGGTTGATGAAAAAATTCCTAGGGATACACTGACATCCCTAGCTGCTCGTCATCTTTCTTCAGTAAATTTCTCATACCTTTGGTCTTTCTTTCTTTTTTTGAATTCTTGTATTTGTGTTGACTTTATTGTTTTTCTTATCTTTCAGCTGGTGAACTGCTTCAATACCATCGTGAAGAAAGATCAAGTTATTAAAGCTTCCAGTTCCTCGTCCGATGTTGACGATGCTTTGTTGGGTTTAGCCCAATCTGTGAAGGAATCTCGCCAACAGTACATCGAGGAGAAAACTGTTTGGGAGAAAAAGCTGGCTGTGGGAGGTTAAACATCAGGATTCTGATGATAAGTTTAAAAAGGCAGAGGAAGAATTATCTACTCTGCGAGATATCAAGGTTAAGAAAGAAGAATTGGAGATGAAGCTCTCCTCGGAGAAGTCGAGGAGAAAAGTCGCAATCAAGAAACATTTCAGCGTTGGTTGGGAGAAAGGATGGGAGAGAGGGATAGCTGCAATGACATCCCAAGTTCAATATGGGGAGTTGAAATACTTCCATGATGGCTGGGTAGCTGCTCTACAAGAGCTAAAGGTCCAAGACGATTCTGAGCTATTCCAACGGCATCTCCCTGGTCCTCCTCCACCAATTGTGGAAGAAGAAGAAGATGAGCCTGTCTCAGATGAGTCTTCTATGGCTATGGGCGATCAAGTTTCTGCCTCTCAACCCTCTGCCACCGAGGACGTTTCTTCCATGCCTCCTCCTTCCGAGAAGAATCCTACCGATCAAGCTGTTGTTACCACCGAGCAACCGAGCTCCTCGTCCCAGCCTCCCGAGAAAGTCTTGGGAGACAAGGAAAAGGTGTGAAGTTGTTCGGTATCATTTTTGTATTTCCTTGTAATCGAACAATGTAACTTTTTGATGATCTAATAAAATATATCTTTGCTTATCTCTGTTGTTGATAACTTGTTTTTGTTGATTGTTGTCTTTTTCTCGTCCCTAGTTTGTTGCTTGAATGGAATTGATCTCTTCACATGATACCGAGCTGATGCAGCAATGTCATCAATACTATACGGCTGGTCATACAGACCTTAGTACATCGGAAATTGCTGATATCCTTGGTCATGGTGCTTCAGAGCAGGCTATTGAGGCTTATCGGTACTTGAAAGATTTACTCGACCGAGATGTGGCCAACAATGTCGCTTATTATGACCTGATTGAAGAGCTGCATTGTTCCTTAGAGGATCTCCAAGGTCAGTACAATGAATCAATGGCTTTGTTACACAAAGATTATGAAAATAGATACCAACAACTTTCTTCTGAAACAGGCCATAAGAAGATCATTGCTGCATATGATATTAGGGAAAGGACCCTAAAAGGTGAAGTTGAAGCCTGCAGACAAATTGCCGAGATCCTGGAACAAGAAAATAATAATTTGTAGAAAAAATTGGCTCAATATGAATCTGCTGCTTCATCTTCTACTGCATTAATACCAGTTACTGATGAAGGCTTCTCGTTCTTAGAGGTCGAAAATGCCAAACTAAGGCAAGAGCTGGAGGACTTAAGAAGATATGCCATTTCTAGAACTGCTCGGGGACGAGGAAGAGGTTCTCGGGGGCGAGGAAGAGTCCTCAGCCAAAATGTTGAAGAGGCTCGCACTCAGTCTACTCTGGAAACTCAAGCATTCCAGTTGAAAGTAAAAGACCGTGCTCTGACTGAAATGTCCAATAAAAATCTGTCTCTGGAAGATCAGCTGGCATCAACGAAATCTGCCTTGCATAACAAGGATCTCTTTGCCAAAAGCCTTCATGAACAATTGGATAGATTAGCCTTCCAATTCCATAAACAGCCAAGGGAATTCTGGATGGCAGGATATAATGAAGCTCTCGTTCATCTGGATGCTCGCATTGAACATGCTAACAATGAAGGTTACAAGCAAGGATGGTTAAATGCATTGGGTGTGTTAAAGTTGGAGCAAGGGCATTTTTTATGGGACTATCATGCTCCATCATTATTACACTTGCCTGTACCACCTTTCAAATTGGATATGGCATGGATCCCAGCTCGTTCCATTCCTCGCAGTCTAATTTCAAAATATCTTGGTGATTATAGCCTTCACTCCCAAGTTGAATTATCTCGTCCTGAGCATCTTTTGGATACACCTTCTGTTATGAACGTCAGAATGCTCAGAGATGTTAATTTCATCAATTCTCCCCTTTGCCTAGAAGACCCTCCTGCCGGCGAGGAACCTGTTTCTAAAGCACAGGGCAAAAAACCAATAGAATAGTAATATCCATGTAACAATTTAGTACCTTCTTGTAACTTGTAATTTATTCTAGATTAATGAAAAGATTTTCATTTTCTGTTTGCCAATTTTGTTAGTCTTGTGTTTATCAAACACCTTTATATTTGTACATATGTATCTATGTATCTGTTAAAAAGATAACAATAATATTGTTCATTAAGCAACTTAATAAAAAGTTACAAGTATTAGTAATGTTTCTCGATCACTTAATAATAAAGTAATGAGTAAAAATGTTCAACCTGTTTCCAACCAACCAAGGTGGGTGAATAATGTTTGTCGATCAATTACAGCTGATGGGTTTTTTATCCCCGACCAGCTATACTTGGTTTAATTATAAAATTGCGTCCGACCAACTAAGATCAATAATTTGTCCTCGCCGACCAACTACAGTTATTGGGTTTTCATCCCCGACCAACTATACTTGGTGTATTTTTTGAACATTTTGTTCTTCAAAGAACTCATTGTAATAATATTACCTCCCGACCAACATAAGTTGTAATATGAGAGTATATTTTTATCTTACCAACCGTAGTTGATCATGCTGGTGTACACTTTCTGGCTCCTTAAAGCTTTTGGCTCCTTAGAGCATTTTTTGGCTCCTTAGAGCATGTCCTCCTAACCAAAGGAGGTTGGCTACTTATAGCACTTTTGCTCCGTAGAGCTGTCCTCCTAACCAAAGGAGGTTGGCTCCTTAGATCACTTTTGCTCCGTAGAGCTGTCCTCCTAACCAAAGGAGGTTGGCTACTTATAGCACTTTTGCTCCGTAGAGCTGTCCTCCTAACCAAAGGAGGTTGGCTCCTTAGAGCACTTTTGCTCCGTAGAGCTGTCCTCCTAACCAAAGGAGGTTGGCTCCTTAGAGCACTTTTGTTGTGTAGTGTATTACACTAGTATTCCCCGAAAAATTTTCAACCAGAAAGAACATGGCGAAACATCCTCGTTTTATTCATAATGATAGAAATGCTTTACATTTGACATCACTGATAATACTTGCGCAGGTGTTCAGCATTCCATGCGTTCTTAAATTCCTCTCCTTCTAGAGTTGCTATTCTGTAAGTTCCTGGTCGAACAACCTCTGTAACTCGGTAAGGTCCATGCCAGTTTGCTTCCAGTTTATTCTGCTTCTGAATGACCTTCTTTAGCACATAATCCCCCTCTTTTAAATCACATTTCTTTACCCTTTTGTTGTAAAACAGAGCTGTTCGTTGTTGATAAGCAGCATTCCTAATGGCTGCCTCTTCTCTGACTTCCTCGAGCATATCCAAATCCATCCTTCTCATCAGATCACTGATCGGAGAATTGAAATTTAACACCCTGTGTGTTGGTAGGCCCAACTCGGCAGGTATCACAGCCTCACTTCCAAATGCTAGCATATATGGTGATTCTCCTGTTGCTGCTCGGGGAGTTGTTCGGTAAGCCCACAAAACTGACTGTAGCTCATTAATCCAATTTGCTTTAGCCTCACTTAACCTCTTCTTCAACCCATTTAGTAATGTTCTGTTCGTCACTTCAGTCTGTCCATTGCTTTGGGGATGGCCTGGTGCTGAATGAAACTTCAAGACGTTTGACTGATGACAATAGGCAGCAAATTATTCATTATCAAATTGCGTTCCATGGTCTGTGATGAAAGCGTGGGGGAGACCATACCGACAAATGATATTCTTCCATATGAACTGATACACCTTCTCGTACGTCATGTCAATTAGTGGTTCAGCTTCCACCCACTTAGTAAAATAGTCTACTGCCACGACGAGATACTTGAACCTTCCTCGGGTCGTCGGCAGTGGTCCAACCAGATCAATCCCCCACATGGCAAATGGCCAAGGTGATGTTATGGGTGTCAACAATGCCTGTGGAGTTCTTCGGATGGAGGAAAAACGTTGGCACTTGTCACACTTCTTAGCATAGGCTATACAATCAGCTCTCATCGTCGGCCAGTAGTATCCCTGTGTCATCACCCTTTGCAGAAGAGTCCGACCTGCTACATGAGCTCCACAAGATCCTTCATGGATTTCTTCAATCAATTCTTTGACTTCTGATGGATGCACACATCTCTGCAAACCTGCCATAATTCCTCGTCTATACAAAATACCATTAGTTAACACATACCGAGCAACTTTATACTTCAATTTCTTGGCAGCTAGTTTGTCCTCCGGTAGCACTCCTTCTTCAATGTATGCTCTGATAGGATCCATCCAAGATGGTCCTAAATCAAGGGTAATAATCTTCACCGTCAGATCTTCTTCTATGCTCCGACTTTCTAGTACTTCAATTGGTATTGTTCTTCGCAGCTCGGTGCGCGTAGCTGACGCTAGTCGGGCCAATGCGTCTGCTCTAGCATTCTCCATTCTCGGTATCCTCACCAATTGAATAGCATCAAATTCTTTCAATAACTCCATCACTTTTGCATGGTACTTCACCATTAACTCTCCCTTCACTGCATATATTCCCATCATTTGATTCACAATTAATTGAGAATCACTGAAAACAATTACTTGACGTGCCTCCATAACTTTCGCCAAATGAAAACCTGCTATCATAGCCTCATATTCAGCCTCATTATTGGAAGCTTTGAATTGTAATCTCAAGGCATACTCCATGTCAATATCATCTGGAGAGTTTAAAACAATCCCTGCTCCACAACCAGCCGTGCAAGATGATCCATCTACATATAATCTCCATGTATGTAACTCGTCTTCAAATTTCTTATCTGTTAGAGTTCCTCGGTGAAATATCATCTGTTTTCTTTCATCATCCCTGGGTATCCTTCGTTCCTCGTCGGTCATTTGTTCGCGCCCTTCTACCATCCGGAGTTGGTCGGGGTTTGAATATGATGATTTTTCTACATCCACAAGTCCTTTTACCAACCTTGGTTGGTTTGGATCTGTGTCTGTTGATCCTGTATCGTCCACAGGTAGGTCAGCAAGCACCTTTTGCTCCTCGGGGGTATCAGGGTATGTGAACTCTGCTATAAAATCTGCCACGGCTTGCCCTTTCAACGATGATCTGGGTTCATACACAATATCATATTCACCGAGCTCTATTGCCCAGTACATCAATCTTCCTGATTTTTCTGGCTTGTGAAGGGCTTGTCTTAACGGCATGTCGGTATACACAATGATGGTATGGGCCTGGAAGTATGGCCTCATTCTTCTACTTGCTTCAATTAATGCCAGTGCCAATTTTTCCAGCTTTGGGTATCTGATTTTCGCACCTCGGAAGGCCTTGCTTGTGTAATAAATTGGCTTCTGGACTCCATTCTCCAATCTGATCAACGCCGAGCTAACTGCATTTTCTGATACTGCCAAATACAAGTACAGCTTCTCTCCAGTTATTGGCCTAGATAACAATGGTGGGGCTCCCAAATACTTCTTCAAATCTTGAAAGGCTTTCTCACATTCATCAGTCCACTCAAAACTTTTTCGTAGTGTTTTGAAGAATGGGAGGCATTTATCAGTTGCTCGGGATACAAATCTGTTGAGTGCTGCAACTCGTCCGGTAAGACTCTGCACTTCTTTCTTCGTCGTCGGGGATCGCAGCCCTAAAAGAGCCTTGATCTTTTCTGGATTTGCCTCAATACCTCGTTGGTTGACGATGTATCCGAGGAACATTCCTTCTCGTACTCCAAAGGTACATTTCGTCGGGTTAAGCTTCATCTGGTATTTATCCAGTTGATCAAAAGTTTGACTCAAGTCAACCAAATGATCTGCAGCTCTCTTGCTTTTGGTGAGCATGTCGTCGACATAGACCTCCATATTACGGCTGATTTGTTCGGTGAAAACCTTGTTCATCAACCGCTGATATGTTGCACCTGCATTTTTTAAACCAAAAGGCATAACATTATAACAATAAGTTCCCCTTGGGGTAATAAAAGAAGTACTTTCCCTGTCTTCAGGTTTCATTTTGATTTGGTTGTAGCCAGAATAAGCATCCATGAAGCTGAGTAGCTCGTGTCCCGAGGTAGCATCCACTAGTTGATCAATTCTGGGCAATGGAAAATGATCTTTTGGACATGCCTTGTTGAGATCAGTAAAATCAACACACATTCTCCATTTGTTGTTCTTCTTCTTTACCATCACCACATTCGCCAACCAATCTGGATATTTCACATCTTCAATGAATTGGGCTTTCTGGAGTTTCTCGACCTCTTCTTGTATGGCCTGGTTCTTCTCGGGACTAAACACTCTTCTTCTTTGCTTCACAGGCTTGATCTCCTTATTCACATTGAGTTCATGACATAAGAAGTTTGGATCTATTCCTGGCATGTCTTCATGACTCCAAGCAAAAGTATTCTTCCTGTTTCTCAAGAAAGTTATCAACTCCTGTTTTATTGAAACATCCAACGACGATCCTATCTGAGTTATTCGTTCAGGATGCTCGTCGTCCAGGATAACAATTTCTGTAGATTCCACAACCTGCCCTTTTACGAGTTGAGATTCATCCCTAGGGTAAAGAGTTTTAATTTCTGTGCCTTCCTCCACTTGGTAAGTAGTAGTCTTTTTCTTTGATTCTTCAAGTTCCTCTTGCTCGGCAGACGAATAATAGCATTCCCGAGCTACTTTTTGATCACCTTTCATAATTCCTACTCCAAAATTCGTTGGGAATTTCAAACACTGATGTACTGTAGATGGAACTGCTTCGAACTTCTTCAATCCAACTCTTCCCATGATGATGTTGTAGGCGGACTGCACATTCTTATCCATCACAAAAAAGCGTATTCTTTCTGTTCGACAAGCAGGCCAAGTTCCAATGAGTATATCCAACTTGATCGTCCCAAGTGGAAAAACTTTCTCGCCAGCAAAACCCAGAAGGGGTCTGTGATAAGGTTCTAATTGAGATAATTTTAAATTCAAGCTATCAAAGCATGAATAGTACATGATGTCTGCCGAACTACCATTGTCTACTAACACCCTTGAAATGACCACACCCTTCATCCTCATTTTGATCACCAGAGGATCATCATGAGGGTAGAGAACACCTGCCAGGTCATTTTTTGAAAAACCAATCACTAGCTTCTCTTTGTTTACCTTCCTCGGACGATCATCCTCGGCCAGGTTTATTCGCTGAATGTATGAACAAGCTTGAGCCTCTCCGAGGTAAGCTTTTCTTTCTGCAGTAAGGTCTCCTCCTCCTGCATCTCCTCCTGTAATAACATTACAATCAAATGACCCAAAACGTATGGAAAATACCTCTCGTTCGGGTTTCCTTGGCTTCTTGGGAAGATCGGGGTCATCATCTGGATCCTCTTCATGGTCCCTCCTCTTTTTCTCCTCTGCACGACGAGGAGATCTAGATCTCTCTCTAATTCTATCATCATTCTTCCTCCCACTCCTGCGATCTACATACTTTGATAATTTTCCTCTTCGGATGAGTGTTTCAATCTCGTTCTGAAGGGTTATACAATTTTTGGTCATATGTCCATGATCTTTGTGAAACTCACAATATTTGGCCTTATTCCTCAGGTCGGGATCTGTCTTCAGTTTCTCTGGCCACTTGATTTCCTCGTTATTCCTGATTTCTTCCAAAACATGATTAATACCCACTTTCAATGGAGTATAATTATCATACTTCTTTAGGGCTTCCAACTTCATCCTGTTATTCTTGGAATGTTTGTCACCACCATTACCTTTCTGATCTTTCTTCTTAGAATTGTCGACCTCCACTTTAACTTCTTTATCCATATTCTTCTTCGCAGCCATAGCCTCCTCGGCATTCATGATTTTGGCCGCCTTTGCCATCAACTCCGACATATTTTTAGGTGGATCTTTGGCCAAAGTGTAGTATAGCTTGTTAGGCAGCAAACCACTCATCAGAGCAGTGATTGCTGTCTTTTCTTCATAATCTATGACTTCCAACTTTTCGTTATTGAAACGAGTTATGTAATCTCTAGTACTTTCACCTGATTTTTGTCTAACACTTAGCAAGTGTGCTACTCGCTTTACCGGCTTTGCTCCAAAACAAAAATTGCCAATAAACAGCTCGGCTAACTGAACAAAAGTTGAAATCTTACCCCGAGGAAGATTATTGTACCATATCTGTGCAGATCCGGTAAGAGTTCCCGAGAATGCTCTACACCTCATCTCGTCGGGGACAGCGTAGATATCTGCAGCAGCTTGGTATTGTTCTATATGAAGTACGGGATCTGTCTTTCCATCGTACTTGGGAGTCACTACGGGTGCTTTGAATTTCGACGGTGTAGGGAAATCCACAATGGCTTGCACAAAAGGTGTTACTTGAACAAAAGTTCTCTGTAAGGGGTTCCTTGCCTTAGCCATTTCTCCCAGTCTATCCTCCAACCGTTGAATGGAACCTTTCCATGCTTCATTCCCTTCCTCGGGCCGCTTAGTCCGAGCAACTGATTGCTCTGACGTAGCTTCCTGAGATTTATCTCGACGAGTAGTTGGTCGTGATTGCGCAGATCCTTCTCTCAAACCTGGTGTGGTCGAAAACTTCTTGATGGAGCCCTAGGTGGACTCATGTTCCTCCTTGGTCCTAACCGACTGAAAGGAGACACTCTGCTTAACCTTTCCAAAGCGCTAGTTCTCTCCGGAGAGAGAGTGATACGTTGATCTGTATCCGTAGCCCGTATCGATGAAGTTCGCCCAGGTTGATAAGAAGAATCATTAGACTCCTCATTGTGATATGACCCAGTACGTCTAGATTGCGATTGCCTATGATCATTCCTTTGCCCTGAATAGGTAGGTGAACCGCCCTGAAGGGTTTGAATGAGTTGCCTCATAGATTCTTGCATGGCGGTTTGTCCTTGAGCCAGATTCGTCATAATTCCAGCCAGATCTGGGGATGCAGATGGATTTGGAAGATTTCTAGTATTTCCAACATTTCGATTACTGGATTCTGGATTATCTGCCATTGGTGATAAATGACTTTTATGAAAAACGATAATAACAGTCGTTTCCCACAGACGGCGCCAATCTGTTGATGTAAAAAACTAGATCGCTCTAATTATTCAATCACAGATAAATAAATAAGACAAATATTTTTAAAGTGGTTCGGCTAGGAATAAAGCCTACGTCCACTGTTATGTTATTGCTGAGTGTTTGTGGAATTCTTGATTACAAGTTCTCTCAAGAAATTCCGGTCCCCTTGAATGAGGATGATACATGGTATTTATAGCCTTGAGGCTGTACATGAAAGGTTCGATACATTAAATGACATACATATGAAAGGGTAATACATTTAATGCAGAGTGCGTGCCAAGAATATAAGCATTCAATGAATATCTGAGCTGTTGATTATCTGGCAATTAATGATACGACCGAGATGCAGCTCGGACAGCCATAGCTGTTCGCTGATCAGGAGTTCCTCGGAACATTAGAGTACCTCGGTGCTATAGAGTTCCTCGGTGTGTTAGAGTTCCTCGGTGTGATAGAGTTCCTCGGTGTGATAGAGTTCCTCGGCGTATTCTCGTTGCTCGGAAAGAAGCATGGCTGGTCGGGAAATGATCTTCCTCGATGCTATTGTGCCACGTAAATTGACACGTGTCTTCATCTTATTCGTCCACATCAGCATATTAATTTTGGTATCAACATTTAGATTGGCTTGGAATCATACCTCGATCACCAATACTAGTCATCTATATTGTTTCGGAATACTACCTCGACCACTAATATTAATTTATTATACTTTAGGTATTCACACAAACCATGTATTAATATTCGTCAATAGGTATTCACATAACCAGATCATATAAGTTAGTACATAGTATATTTCTCTCGAATACTTACCATACATTTTATTTTACGACTTATCTAACTATTGTATACATTTGAGTATTCACCCAACTCTAAGGGTCCTAGTTTCCCCATTATAAATTTTGGTAGTTAAGTCTAACTTAGCCTACTGGTCGATACATTAACTCATTTAATTCCCATAATTCTTTATTCGTCTCTCAGATTAATTACGATTAAATTTAACCCAAATATCGTTCTTGTCTTAATCCTCTCAATAAGACTAAACCATACCCAATATAGGCATACGATAATGTAATAAATCCCTTATTATATTCTAACAAGGTCCCAAAAGTCCCCACAATGACCGTTTATTGAAATAGGCCCAAATTTTAAATTCTTAAAATTTCATAGTGGACCGAACCGGTTCGCCCTCTGAATCGAACCGGTTCGCCCATCTGCACTTTGTCCTCTTAGTCCAGTTCATATGTTTATCCTTCAGTAATAATTTCCAACTCCCATGTTACTTCACATAAATCACAACCAATAGTCCTAAACCATTTCTACATGTATTAGGATGATATCTAAGGTTCTAAACATATCAAATCATCACATAATTCAGTCAAGAACAAATTAAAACTCAAAAATCTTCCAAAAACTTAGTTTTGTGTTCGTTATAATTATTCATTCAAAAGCTCATATTTAATTCATGATGATGGGTCTTATCATATGGTTTCCACTTCTCTATAGATATAAATCATTCTGCATGCAAACCTACCCAATCATGTATCAAAATCTCTTCTTTTTCAGCCAAGAATCATGATTAAATCAAGTATATTTGAAACCCTGTTCATGGGCATTATAACATCATATCAATTTGTAATAAACAACTTGCCTTAGTGAGGATGATCTGATTTCGAATTTGATGAAGGTGTTGGGTTGTATTCTCCTCCAATTTTCCTTCCCAAGTTGATTGATGGGCAAGAATCCTCTAAATCCCCCAGCAAATCCTTTCTAAGCCTTGAGAATTGTCTGTCTTTTCTCTCAATTGGTCTCTCTGTGTTTTATACGTTCTTAACCCTAAATTAAGCCCCTTAACATCTAATATAACTTGCAAAGTTCGTAGGTCTCTTAACTCCTATTTTCCAAATGACCAAAATGCCCCCAAATGGTGCCGTTTTGGTCTAAAATTGACCCGGACCCAAACTATACCTCTGGGTACACTATTCCGACCCTTTCAGAAACATCCGTGACCTATAAATTATCATTCGAGTCATTAAAATATATATTTCTCATTTCCCACCTCAAATAGTCTACACTCGACTCTCGCTGAGATAAAATAAAATACGCACATATCACTCGTTATGCCGTATGACACTAATCATAAATTATTCACTATTCACTCTTAGTAAATATTATATCATAATATTAATTAGTACCAATCACTCGATTAATATTTAAAAATCACACTCGTCATTTAATCATAATAAATTACTTCACTCGCGTAATTTAAATAAAACATATTTTCTCAATGAATTGCCGAATAAATTAAATTATAAATATACAAAAATACGGGCTATTACATACTCCTTCCTTACAAAGGAATTTTATCCCCGAAATTAGGATATACCAGTGATGAATAACTCTAGATACTGTTCTTGCATGTCACCCTCCCGCTCCCATGTTGACTCATTAGTATTGTGGTGTTCCACTGAACTCGCACTACTAGCACCACCTTGGATCGTAGCTTACGCTCACTATGATCCAGTATATCCACGGGTCTCTCTTCATATAAGACGTTTGGATGTAAATCAATCTCCTCAAGTTGAACGTGCAAGAAAGCTCTCTCACTCCTCATGTGCTTCTTCAGTGATAACACATGGAACACGTCGTGTATCCGCTGAAGATGCTCTCGAAGTCCCAGTCAATATGTTACTGTTCCTAATAAGCACCCAAAAGTGTACATTTTATACCCCGAAAACACATATTTTTGTTGCTAATTCTCGACAATTTGGGTCTTATGTGCATAATTATCTACTGTGCAGATTCGATTGCAATTGTGGGTTCAAAAAGTATTATTTCGAGGCAATTTGCATCAAGATATCGATAATTCAAAATTCCCGTATCCTAACCTATCCCAGACCTGGTTAAACCTATCACGAGTTGTGTGTGTTTGGCTTGTACCTTTTATTTTATTTTTTTAGATTTTTATTTGTGTCGTAAATAATTTTAGAATTTATTTCATATTTTTAATTTAAGTCTTGTTCAGAATTTATTTGGTTGTAGTGTATATACTTCAGTCCGTTTTGTGTGTCGTCAATCTTTTATATATTTCTATGTAAATATGTAGGTGTGAGTTTTATTTTTATTTTTTATTTTTTATTATTAATTTTGTTTTGTTATTTTTTTTTATTTTTTAGTTCGATTTATTAGTATTATTCTATTTTTTAGTCTTTTTATTTTTAGATTAAAATTTTATTTATTTTTGGTTTCTTTTGGTTTTAGTAGATTTTATTTTTATTTTTGTTAGTTAGTTGAGTCTTAGTTTTAATTTAGTTTTAGTTAGGCACAATTAAACATACACAAACACCTAAACACTCTCACCCACTCATACCCTAACTACCATACATCCTACCACATACAAGCCCTTTTCATCCCATATTCTCCAACAATACCCTATCTATCCTCCATAACCAAAATCCACACCCCCTCCATTAACAACCTTATACCAATCACGCCCTCCCAAAATCGAAATCCCTACAACTTGAAACCAATCTCCGGTAGCACCTCCATCGCCCCGACAAACGAACCCACTCCCCAGCCCTTTCTGGCGATCCTGGGTAGCATCCCGACATTCCCCAGTTCAACCTTATAGCTCCGACCAAACCCCTTGCTCCAGCGAGAACTAAATCGCGAACAAAACCCGCGACACCCCTTAACCCCTATCGACCGCCACTTCGAGCAGCTCCAACTCGATTCCTATCTTCGGTCGAGATTTGCAACTCCGGCCGGCTGACCCAATTTCAAAACCACCGAACCCGAATTCCAATCCGATTTGAACCCTACCTCCAACCCTCTTCCACCGGCGAGTGACCCACCTACAGTGAAACCGAGACCAACCCACTTTTGCCCTTTGTCCCAATACCCTATTTCATCACCTGTATAAAAAACAACACAACCAAAACCAAAAATGAAACAAAACAAAAGCCATATGTTTTAAAATCAACTTTAACCCCTTTTCCATTTTACCCACATCTTATTCCCTACACACCCACTTCCCACATGCACCCTCTTTAATCCCAAAATTTCCCTTAAACAAATCAAAATTTTATGGCCTCACACTCTCATGACCTCACACAATCCAAGCACATTTGTTCATTTCCCCATTTTAACCCCAACTTATCCTTATACACTCTCTTGCACCATTAACTTCCCTAATTTACCCCTAAGATCCATGGCCACACTATTTAAGGAAGAAGAAGACCCATTTTGAAGAGGAGATTGTAGAGAGGAAAATTCTAGAGTTAGATACAAACACTTTTTATTTTTTTATAGTAGTTTTTATTTTTATTTTAATTTTATTTTATTTTTGATTTAGTGAGGAAAAATAAATTGTTGTGAGGATCAATTTGAGTTCATTTTTTATGTAATTTTGGTTGGATCATGCAAATTAAGGGATATAAAATTCAACGCAAGGATTGAATTTCAATTATGCACCAAGAGATTGGGTTTGATTGTTCTTCTCCTCTCATCTTATTTTATGCCTATGGTTATTAGTTTGACAAATTTCATATCATGTTAGGCTAAACTCCCTTTCAAGGGGTGCGCTGAACCCTTATTTGATGTTATTTTTATTTAATTAGTTTGATTATTTGAAAATTCCCTTTGAATGTTAATTTTGATCCTTCACCCTTAAATTTACGCCTCGAGAGAGGGTAATTGATTTTCGAGAGAAAATAAAAATTCGAGATATAATACCCATTTTAGATTCGAACTAGAGATAGATATTTCTTAAGTGTGGTATTATTCCTTGAATTTCAACTCTAAATATCATTTTTTATGATTTATACAAATTTTGATGAATCGATCCTAGCAGGTGATTAATTAAAAGGAATGTAGATCTATTTTCTGGAGTTGTGGGGGTCAAACTTAATTTTCTAAAAGATTATTATTAAAATTACATTTGCAACGAGAGTTGATTTGTAATTTTGATCTTAATTTGGGAGAATTCAAATAATTAAATTATTTAGTTAGAATAACTAGAATTTGTGGTGTAGTCCCGCTCCTTGATTGTTTTCAAATTTATTTACCTCACTTTATCTTTTATTTTAGTGTTAGACTTTGTTCATTATTTTTAGTCACTCTTTAGTTAGTTATTTAGATCTTTGATTTAGTTTAGTCTTATTTCACATCATCTCACCAAATTGTTGTAATATTGAAAAAGCTAAAAAAATAGAAAATGCAAAAATCGAAAAAGAGAGTAATAAACACATGAATTTCATGCCTATCTTGTATGTTTCACCCTTAGATTTGGATTGATTCCCTTACTTACCTCTACACTCTAGTTTTGTTATATATTTTTCTAGGTATGAAAGGTTTTGATTAGAGGACCTTTCAATAGAGATAAAATAAGAAAAAATCATCTCTATCAAATGGCGTCGTTGCCGGGGACAACAACAAAAATACATTAGAGAATTCCTATTTGATGGAAAAGAAGTTGCAGCAATGACAAAAATACATTAGAGAAGAAATTTTCTACTCTATCAAATGGCACCATTGCCATTCTTTGGACCTTAAAGCATTACAGAGGATTCCTATTTTTGATTCATTTGTATTGAACTTTTATTTTTCCTACCGTTTTTCATTTTTTTAGAAGGCTTGTATTATGACTTTATTATTCGGCTTGTATTGCGGTGCTTAGAGACACCATTTATTTTTCATTTAAATTTGTAATAATCAAAGAAAATCGTGATAGGAAAACCGGACAAGGTATAGAGAGGGCGTCCAAGGCGAGGAAAAGAAGCCTCTCTACCTTGGGTCGGTAAACTTCCAGGGCCGACTAAGATAGGCATAATCTCCCCCCGGTCAACTCAAATTTTTCATCACCCCATGGCGCAAAAACCGTGGGAGGTACATCTCTTGAACCCTTGCACCTCTCTTGTAAGGAAGTCAATATCTTGTGTGTGATTACATGTTCTTGTGTGATTTTATTCTCGATTTATTTTCGAATGGTGTGATGAATTAAATTACTAAGATTTACACCCAGTCATTAACGAGAAGGGATTTCATCACCCGACTCACTCGCTTACCAATTGTGTGCTACCCTAGCCATCACTAAATTTAAAATCAATCAAATAGGTATCCCAATAGGAGAACATTTTTAAAAAGGCGCTCACAAAAATAAATTCCGTGATTTTTATCCTCGCGGACTTAATTAAAATTTGACTACCCTTTCACTAAATTTTGAAGATAATAATTGGCTATGTGCTAGTTAGGATTTATCCTTGACTTGTGTGTGTCCAATTCAATTTTTTTCGGTAGTCGATTTTAGTGAGTTCGTCCAAATTCAAAGAGTCCACCTATTTTCCCCACTATTTTCTTCCAAAAAATCCAAAAGTATTTTCTTTCTTTCATTTTTAAATAAATCCAAAAATATTTTCTTTGCTTTTGAAAAAACAAATAAAAAAATTCAAATATATATATATATATATATATTTCTCCCATCGTGACCGAAGAACGTCTCTTACGGGACTACTTTGGTCATTTTCCTTTGACACGCGACACGTGTGAGAGTGATCCCGAGTCGTCTCCTTATGATATCCTTAGTGGTCTCACCTCTCTTACGAGTACCATTGATACTATTGACCCATCTATGCACGCATCTCCTATTCCATCACCCTCGGTCTCAAGTATCTATGTGTCTCATACTTTTTTGTGCACCCATTGTTCATATCCCGATCACTTGCCCCATGAGTGCCCATACTTTTCATATCCATCCGAACCCACCGTGGAACATGTGTATCCATATGACACTGTTCCGGAAGCCCCCTCGGCCTATTGTCATAATGTTTCTAATCCCGAGTTATGTGAGGATCCTAGCTATTAGTGGAGGCATGATCACCCTTTCACGTAATACGAATCCCAACCCAATGTTGTGGATCCTCACACGATCCAACAGTCATCATGGCCACCAAGTGCACCCCTTCCCGATCAGTTCCCTCACTACATACCCCATGATTATCAGCCTTTTGTCTCTCATAGAGATAATTCTCCCATGTATGATACAATTGACCCCGATCCCCATAGTTCATATGAGTATTCTTTGTTTTCACATGTCAATAGCGAGTTGTGTCCACCTCAACCGCCACCACCACCCATCACTTCACCACCATCATCCACCTCCGCTCTCGAGAGCCTCTTTAAAATGTTCATAGTCGACCAAGAGCAAGCACTCAAATTCAAAATGTAGCCCTCCAATGGATTGAACAAATATTAAATGAATTTGAGTGTGTGAGAGATTCGGATTTCACCCCAAGTCAACCCATTATTTCCCCCATGTGGAGCGATGATGAGTCGTTTTGTGCCATGGATTTTGAGTGTGACCAACCCTATCCTCCCAAGAATCTCAATATTGAGACCATTCCATGGTCTAGGTCTCAAGTTGATAATTGTGTTGACTTACCTTTCATTAGTGAGGCTGATTTACTCCCGTCATATCCAAATGAACCCATCATTGCGGTTCACCTTCCCTTTTCCCGTTGAATCCAAAACAATGCCCGAGTCTACACCTATTGAGCCCACCGCTTGTGTTCCTTAGGAACCACTTCATCCTAGGTTTTCTCCAGCTACGAGTGCTCACCATTTTCTCGAGATTGAATCCAATATGGTTTATCCCTCTAGGGATATGGATCATGTTCCACCATATATGGCTCCCTTTGAGCCCAATATTTTTAATGATTCCTCAATCTCCGATCTTGGTGCCTCGTTTGAACCACCCACCACATTTATTGGTAATGTTCTTATGGAGAAGTTGACCACTCCATCATTAGATAACACACCTCCTCCTGTGAGTTCCCTTGAGAATAACTTCAATCCTAATGCGGAGTGTGTGTCTCCCACTCTTGAGTTAGATCATCTTCCTCCACCCTTTATCCCACCCGATACACTATTTATCCCACCCGATCCACCATTTATCCCACCTGACCCACCCATTGTCCCTTCCACCCCACCACCTGGTTTGGATCTTGATTTCACACCTTTCATGTTTTCATCTACATTTTTAGAGCCTCACCTAAAACCATACTCCACCATTCACGAGAGTATTTATTGTGCTGCTCTCCACATCCGTGACACCGAGCTTGTTATTCAATGCCCACCACTCTCTAGTGGTGTTGATTTCTCCCCTCAGTAGCTACCTGGCATGTCATGGCATGACCATTATCATCATCCATTTATATAACGGTCGTGTGCTTTCTATGAGCCCCACCCCATTCCACTTTATACACCCTTCCACCTTCCCATCCAACTTGAGCACCATCCTTATAGGGCCCTTGTTGCCCTCACCTTTACACTCAATATGGCCTGTGACCGGTGCCTATTTTCCCTCACCCTTACCCTAATACCCACCCACCCATGGTCCACCGATGCTTTGCAGCGTGTGATGCACTTTGTTATCCAAGTGCATTGAACACTTTAGCCTTTATCCAACAAGACTGATGCTTCAGTCTTGTTTGGGGGTGATTCTCATCACCCAATTTTTCTGTCACCCCTCACTTTCATATATCTTATCTTTAGGGTGAGAATGGTTCGGTTTGACTGAAGACATTAAACTTAGTGCTATCGGAAGGCAGCCCACTGTTCTGTATAAGTCTCATCCTGTTTGGGGGTGGTGTTTCACATCACCCAATGCTTTACATGTTTATACACTGGTACACAATTTTTTTCTTTCTTTCTCTTATCATTTATTAAGTTTCATTTTGGCTATATGTGTCCACTTCATTAGCGGTTGATTCTGGTAATATCTTTCCTCCCTTCTGCTCTTAATTTTAAAAATCATTTTACTTAACATCGAGGACGATGTTCCTTTTTATTTGGGGATGGGGAATTTTATCAAAATCGTACCTCTTTTGAAAAATAATTCTTTTTAAACCTGATTTTTAAAAATTTCTATACAGTTTCTTTCATCTCACTCATTGACGTGAATTTTCTATCATTCGTCTTTTAAGTCTAGGAATCAATCTAGAGAATTTATTTTCTAAATATCTTATGTAATACATAACAAGGCATGTTGCACCATGAATTTCTAGACACAATAAAAAAATTACGCACTTATCACGTCACTGCGGTTTAGAGTTGAAAAGTATTATAATTCTCAAGAAAACCTTAAGGATCACTAGTAGAGACTTTAGCTTGTGATATTCGTGCCTTTCACCTTTCAGAGAGTTTTACACAATCTCCGAGTCACAAGTTGATTCAACTTCTTTTCGATCTGCATTAAATCATTGTATGATCTCATTATTTTTCATTAAAATTTTTGGCTTGATCACTGAGAATGACATCACTTTCAAGTTGTAAGAAACACTTGTCTTAAAGTTTGTCCCGATCACCAAACTTTCATCCATACACATATCATTTACCATTCACTTCATCCATTAGCTTCCCATATTCCTCCATATTCCCATATATTTCCCCATGTCATCTCCATTCATATATCATCTTCCATTTTCAAGAAAATGAGTGTTTTTCAAATGTAAAATGTCTTCAGTGTTGAGACTAAAAAATAAGAGAGGAAAAAAAATAGCAAAAGTATATATATAAAAAAGAAAATAAAAGAGAAAAAGAAAAGAAAAGAAAATTCAGAAAAAAAATAGGAAAAAAATAGAAAAAGAAGGTTTGTAGTTAGTTCTTGTGTAATAAAGACATTTGTTCTTTAAGTGCTATACACTCTTTTCACATCCATCGCATCCATTCCATCCTTACCTCATCATATCCTTCTCATATTATCTCATTTTCCCCTCACCCATATGCATCCATGTTCTCCCCTAGCTGTTCAGGCAAATGAAAGTCGACGTGGTGAATAACTCAAAGTTCTCACTATAGTGATTAGCATTCTTTCATGAGATAAATTTTCTTTCTAAATATTCGTTCTTTATTATATGTGTGTGATACGTTTGAACTTGATTACATTTACTCACCTCCTCACACACAAGAGCGATACACTTACCCAAATCTCGAGAGTTCATTTGAGAGAGATATATCCAGTGAGATATTGAAGTTGAAGCGTTGATTTCGAAAAGACAATCTAGGAATTACGCTTATGATGCTCGACCCATTTTTTTACTGATTCACACCACAGGTTGAGTTCTAGGAAGGATGTGACTTGTGTATTTACTTAGCTAAAATTTTTATGCACTTCTAGCTTGTATTTCCCAAAATATTTCTCTTGTGATGGATTGTGCGATCATTCTACGTCTAATAAGAGATTGACTACCGTTTGAAAATAAAGAATTTTGTGGGTATATTCCCTACAAATCCTCATGAGACAAAACTCGTCCTGTAGGGCAACCTATAGGTTTAAAGGCTTGTTGCACATGCTAAGTACAATCACAAGTGATCGCTAAAGTGGTACACTTTTGGTTTCTTATCTTTCTCTCTATCTTTTTGCTCGAGGACTTGCAATGTTCTGTTTGGGGGTGGTGTGATAAGCACCAAAAATTGTACATTTTATACCCCGAATAGACATATTTTAGTTGCTAATTCATGACAATTTGGGTCTTATGTGCATAATTGTCTACTATGGAGGCTTGATTGCAGTTTCGGATTCAAAAAGTATTATTTTGAGGCAATTTGCATCCAGATATGGCTAATTCACAACTCCCGTATCCTAACCTAGCGCAAACCTGGACTAAACCTATCCTGAGTCGTGTGTGTTTGGTTTGTACCCTATTCATCCCATATTCTCTAACAATTCCCTATCTCTTCTCTATAACCAAAACCCACACCCCTTCCACTAACAACCTTATACAACTGCACCCTCCCAAAACCGAAATCCCTGTAACACGAAACCAAAATCCGGTCGGACCTTCATTGCCTCGACCAACAAACCGACTCCCTAGCCGTTTCGGGCTATCCCGGGTAGCATCCTGACATTCCCCAGTTCAACCTTATACCTCCGACCAAACCCATTGCTCCGACACAAACCAAATCGCGAACAAAACCCATGACACCCCTTAACCCATGTCGACCCCCACTCCAGGCAGCTCCAACCCGATTCCCATCTCCGTTCAATATTTTCAACACCGAACTACTAACCCAATTTCAAAACCCCCGAACCCAAATTCTAACCCAATTTGAACCCCACCTCCAACTCGCTGCCGCCGGCGAACGACCCACCTGTAATGAAATCGAGACCAACCCACTTTTCCCCTTTATCCCAATACCCTATTTCTTCACCTGTATAAAAACCAACACAACCAAAACCAAAAATGAAATAAAAACAAAAACCACATGTTTTAAAATCAACTTTAACCCCTTTCCCATTTTACCCCCATCTTATTCCCTACACATCCACTTCCCACATTCACCCTCTTTAATCCCAAAATTGCCCTTAAAAAATCAGATTTTTATTACCTCACACTCTTATGACCTCACACAATCAATGAACATTTGTACATTTCCCCATTTTAACCCCAACTTATCCTTATACACTCTCTTGGACCATTAACTTCCCCAATTTACCCCTAAGCTCCATGACCACACTATTTAAGGAAGAAGAAGACCCATTTTGAAGAGGAGATTGTAGAGCGGAAAGTTCTAGAGTTAGAGACATATACATTTTATTTTTTTATAGTTGTTTTTATTTTTATTTTTATTTTCTTTTATTTTTGATTTAGCAAGGAAAAATAAATTGTTGTGAGGATCAATTTGAGTGCATTTTTTACGTAATTTTGGTTGGATCGTTCAAATTGAGGGTTGTGAATTTCAATGCAAGGATTGAATTTCAATTACGCATCGAGAGATTAGGTTTTATTGTTCTCTTCTCCTCTCATCTTATTTTAAGCCTATGATTATTAGTTTGCCAAATTTCATGTCATGTTAGGCTAAATCCCCTTTCAAGGGGTGGGGTGAAACCTTATTTGATCTTATTTTTATTTAATTAGTTTGATAATTTGAAAATTACCTTTGAATGTTAATTTTGATCCTTCACCCTTAAATTTACGCCTCGAAAGAGTGTAAATGATTTTCGAGAGAAAATCAAAATTCGAGATATAATACCCATATTAGATTCGAACTAGAGATAGGTATTTCTTAAGTGTGGTATTATTCCTTGAATTTTAACTCTAAATTTCATTTTCTACGATTTATACAAATTTTGATGAATCGATCATAGCGGGTGATTAATTAAAATGAGTGTAAATCTATTTTCTAGAGTTGTGGAGGGTTAAACTTAATTTTCTAAAAGATTATTACTAAAATTATATTTGCACCGAGAGTTGATTCGTAATTTTGATATTAATTTGGGAGAATTCAAATAATTAAATTATTTAGTTAGAATAGCTAGAATTTGTGGTGTAGTCCCACTCCTTAATTGTTCTCAAATTCATTTACCTCATTTTATCTCTTATTTTAGTGTTAGACTTCATTCATTATTTTTAGTCACTCTTTAGTTAGTTGTTTAGATCTTTGATTTAGTTTAGTCTTATTTCACCTCATCTCACCAAATTGTTTTAATATTGAAAAAGCTAAAAAAATAGAAAATCAAAAAAGAGAATGATAAACACATGAATTGCATGCCTCTCTTGTATGTTTCACCCTTAGATTTGGATTGATTCTATTACTTACCGCTACGGTCTAGTTTTGTTATATATTTTTGTAGGTATGAAAGTTTTTTATTAAAGGAGCTTTCTAGCAACGACGAATATACCAAATTTTTTACTCTCTCAGGTCCCACTCTCTCTATAATAGGAAACGGTTTCACATATCTCGGCACTAACTTCCCTCTCTTTTCGAACCTCATAATCCCCTTCATAGGAGATACTCGAACCAACACCTGGTCGTCAACCTCTAACTCCACATGTCTTATGTCGGCATCGACATACCTCTTATGTCTATCCTGAGCTATATATGCCCTCGAATCAACTCAATCTTGGCGGTAGTCTCTTTGATTATCTCAAGTCTTAATAAATGGTTATCCCCCACTTCTAACTAGCAAGTGGGTGACTGACAAGGCCTCCCATATAATGCCTAAAACGGTGTCATACCGATAGTGAATTGATGAGAGATATTATACGCACACTCTACCAAAGGAAGGTATTTCTCCCATCCTCCCCTAAAATCCTGGATACACATCCTCAGCGTATCCTCAAGCATCTGATTCACCCTCTCAGTTTTCCCGTCTGTCTGTGGGTGGTATGTCGTACTCAACCGTAAGTCAGTTCCCATAGCCTCTTGAAAGCTCTGCCAGAAATGTGGCATAAATATTTTGTCTCTATCAAACACAATATTAATCGGGACCCCGTGCAGCATAATAATCTTTAAAATGAATAATTGTGCGTACTGCATGGTCTCAAAATCTGTGCGAACTGGCAAGAAGTGGGCCACCTTGGTTAAACGATCCACTATCACCCATATGGAATTTTGACCCCTCTGTGACGTAGGAAACCCTATAATGAAGTACATAGAGACTCTCTCCCTTTTCCACACAGGAATCTCAAGCGACTGAGCATCCATGAGGTCTCTGGTGGTCAACATTCACAAGCTGATAAGTCACACACTTTGAGACAAACTCTACTATGTCTCGTTTCATGCCTGACCATTAATACTGCCTCCTCATATCCTGGTACTTCTTATCCCCACCGGGATGTACTGCAAACCTCAAACCATGGGCCTCTGTCATCACTGTATGCCTCAAATCCTCATCCTCGGGCACTATAAGTCTCCCATTAAAATGTAAGCCACCCTCTGAGTTCATCATATAAGACTCTGCGCCGTCAGCTAATAAATGTCGTGTGTTGTCCTGATAGAAATGGTCCTCTTCTTGTGCTCTTACTACCTGCATCACAATCTCGGGAGTGATAGCTAGAAATGACACATACTCCCTAGCGACCTCATCATCATATCGAAGTTCCTTCTACTTCGCTTTCCAGACCTCTGCTAACTCCCTAGTGGCCCTCTATCTTAATGCGTCAGCCACCATGTTAGCCTTACCAGGATGATACTGTATATCAAATTTGAAGTCTTTCACGAATTCTAGCCACCACCTCTGCCTCATATTCAGATCCTTCTATTTGAAGAGATACTGAAATGACTTATAATTCGTTAACAATGTGAAATGCTCCTCCAGTAGGTAATGTATCTATATCCTCAACACAAAAACGATCGCTGGCAACTCGAGGCCGTGGGTGGGGTAATTCTTCTCATGAGGCTTTAGCTTTCGTGACACATAAGCTACCACCCTCTCCCCCTGCTGTAACACACCCCTAAGTCCCTGGAAGGATGCATTAGTGTAGAACACGTACTCCAATCCTCCCCTGGGAAAAAAAAGTACTGGTGCGGATCAATCGGTCCTTATGCTCCTCAAAATCCAACTAACAATGGTTACTGCACACAAATGGTACTCCCTTATGAGTCAAGTTCGTCAAAGGCCCATAAATCTTTGAGAACTCCTTGATGAAGTAACGGTAATATCCAACCAACCCAAGAAGCTGCGAATCTCGATCAGTGTCGTGGGGTGTACCCACTCCCTCACTGTCGATACTTTACTCGAATCAACACCTATTTCCCCATCGAACACAATGTAGCCAAGTACCTTCCGAAGCCAAAATCCACACTTACTAAATTTGGCATAAAACTGATGGTCCCATAATGTCTGCAGAACCATACGTAAGTGCTCATCATGATCCTCCTCCGTACATGAGTAAATAAGGATGTCATCGATGAATACTATCACAAACTAATCCATAAACTCCCTGAATACCTTATTTATGAGATCCATGAACAAGATAGGCACATTGGTGATCCCAAACGACATTAACCTAAACTCATATGACCCATACCATAATAAGAAAGAGGTCTTAGGTACGTCTTCCTTTCAGATGTGCAATTGGTTATATTCAAAACTCGAATGAATCATTGAGAAGTAAGAAGCCCATCTCAACTGATCAAACAACTGATCGATCCTAGGTAACGGATACCTATTCCGTATCATCACCTTATTCAGCTCCTTGTAATCTATGCACAAATGGAGCGAACCATCCCTCTTCTTCATAAATAACACCGGAGCACCCCCAAGGTGATGTAATCCACTGAATGAAACCCTAACCCAAGATCTCCTGGATCTTCTCTCTCAACTCCCATATCTCTAAAGGAGCCATGTGATATGGTTCTCTGGCAATTGGTATCATCCCTGGTGCTAAGTAGATGACAAACTCTATTTCCTAGCTCGGTGGCATCCCGGGTATGTCCTAAAATACGTCCTAAAACTCCCTCACTACTTGAATCGAGTCTAAAGGTAACACTACCTCCTACAATATCTCCTCCTCAATACAGTATAGGTGAGTGGTCGATCCTCCCTTAGGTAGAGGCATCGCCACTTGGAACATCTCCTGCCCTGGGATGGAGAATATTATAGTCCTCTCATAGCAATCTACCATCGCTCGATAACTATCTAACCAATACATGCCTAGAATCACATTGTACCCCTCCATGTCTAACACTAGGAGGTCTACCGCTAGACTCAGTCTCCCAATCAAAATATTGACTCCTCTACAAATCGAATGTATTAGCGAACCATTACCCATCAGTGATTCGACACACATAAGAATACTGCATGTTGTCCTTAATAAAGTAGCGTCTCGTACAAATTTAGTCTTAATAAAATAATGTGATGATCCGGTATTAAACATAACCCTAGCCTCAAACTCGTGAATAAGAAATGTACCTTTTAATGCAGGCAATGACTGTGGTGCTAGAAGCATCAGTATATCCCGAACGTTGTATACATGCCCGTAGTACATCTGACCCTGTTGTTTCTATGGGGCCAGTACTGGTGCTAGAGCTATTGGAGCCTGCTTCCCCTGTTGGGTACCCTGCCACTATGCCCTGTCTCGCTGTGGATAAACTCTACTCTTATGACTCTACTGGCCACATGTGAAACACTGACCCTGGAATTGTCTCTGTCCCTGGCCCTACTAGCCCCGACATTGGCCCTGATGGCCTCCCCGCTGGTTCCCTTGGCCCTGACGGCCCTGAGGAACCTGTTGTTGTTGGGGACCCTGTTAGCCCTGCCTAAATCTCCCGTCGTGTCGGCAACCTCTAGATCTGAATCTCTTAGCAGAGTTCCCCTATCGGGAATCCTATTCCTACTGACTTTTGGCCTGTTGATGTTGGGGGGTGCCCCACTACCACTACTCCCCCCAGTCTTGCCCTGTTAGCTAGGATCACCTCTCTTGCTCCTCTTCAAATGGAAGCGATGATCCCGATAATGCACCAGTGCGGCATTGACGACATCAATGTAAGTCATCAATGCAGGGTTACCAATAAAATATTGCCTGATCCTCCAGGCCAACCCATCCATAAACTTAGTTTTCTTCCTTTCTTCGTTGCTCACCTCACCTGGCATAAAGTTTTCTAAACAGGTAAACTCCTCCTCGTAGTCCGCTACTGAATGGTCACCCTGTACTACTTCCCAAACTTCTTCCTCATGTCTAACTCGACTGAAGGTGGGAAGTACTTACGATTAAATCTCACCCAGAACTCAGAAATCGTCATCAAGTCCCTCTCCTCAGCGGTCGTCACTGACTCCCACCACTGTAGAGCTGCTCCTGAAAGTCTAAAAGTAGTTAACACCAATTTCTGGTCTTCGCTACACTCAAGCATGTGCAGATGGCACTGAATGTTCATCTTACATTGGCATGCCGCCATTACATCAGTATTGCCCGAGAACTCGGGCGGGTGGCCCTTCTGGAAAGTCTCCCTGACTCTCTGCCAAGAAGATGACCCAGTCTCGGTCTGGATCGCTGGCGCCACTGGCTGATATGCCTAAGGCTGAGGGAAGTGAGCTTCCATAGCCCTCATAGATGTCTCTACTGCCTGAGACACTATAACTAACACGTAAGTAGTAGAAACATCTCTGGTCGTGGTGGGGGGGGGGGGGTACCTGTGGCTCCGGAGGGTCCTCCCTAACCTCGTCTCTGGCTGTTGCCCTCTCAGTGTGCTCTTTCCTCGACGGCACACTAAAAAAGAATTAAATTGTATAAGTACACATTTTATAAAAAAATCTAATGGCAGAATCACGATATCTTAAGCACGTAAAGATAAAACAATATTCCTAATAATAGGGATCTATATCAAAATAATGGTATGCTAAAATCGTAGTAAGCCATACAGATCCTATGAACACTAGAACCTGATGCTCAGATACCATTTGTGACACCCCGTCTAATAAAACATCGATTGATCAGGCCTTTATCAAATTAAAATAGATTTATATTATGGTTCATTCTCAGCATCACTGTGAAAAACTTTTTAATTACTAACCACCTAAGTGAATTTATAACGGGCCAAATTTTAATTTTCTTTTAAGCAGATAAAGGAATTATGTGAAAAACTAAATTATCCATTCACAATATAATAGATTCCAACAATCACAATATATAAATGAATAAAGGTTTGCTAAATAAACCATAGGCTAAAAATCCAAAAATAAATACTCCAATAATAACAAAATAACATAATGACTAAAAAAATTGTCACTGGACAACATGTCCCTATAGTGAAATAAAATTGAGATCCTACACTAGATCTGAAAGGAAGAATCGTCTATGAAAGTCATGTCACCATCCACTTTGCTATAGATTTGGGTCCTTAGAATGGATTCACACCTGGCGTCCCTATGGATGGACACCTAAAAGGTTTTGAAAATATTTTATAACAAGATTTAGTACTCAAAATGTTTTGAAAATATTTAACAAGCGTTTATTACAATAGAATTCAGTTATTGATTACACGTGTTAGGCTCACATACACTCTCTTGAGTTGCCTCACCTATCGTCTATAGTGCACACCCAATGTTCTATACTTAGCCCACCTAGTTATACTATCCAAGCTAACTAGACTAAAGTATTCAACCGAACTTACTTACACGTCTAAGTTCCGTACTACCCACACACTACATAATTTATTAACATCTCTCATATGTTAATTATTCTTTATGTAACCTTTCACGTATATTATATTTCAATCTTTATAATTAAGTCTCACTACTTAATTTATCAACTCAGATATTCACTATCGATCTTTACTCCGTTAATTAAGTCTCTCTACTTAATTTTCCATTCAGATATATAACTATATATAACATCTGCCAGTTTACTATCACTCATAAGTAGAATAATCATAAATTATATATTTCACCCACAATATATACTATAATTGTATACTTTATAATCATATCCCCGTATCACACATAAGGGATTATTGGCTCGAAATCCTACCTCGATCACCAATAGTGATTTATATGTTTTGTCTTAGAACCACGCCTCAGTCACCAGTAGTTATTGATTATGCTGCTCAAAATGACACCTCAATCACCAATGTGAATCATATCTAGATTGACTCGGAATCATACCTCGACCACCAATACTAGTCATCTATATTGGTTCGGAATCCTACATCGATCACCAATATGTATTTATTATACTTTAGGTACTCACACAACCCATGTATTAATATCCGTCAATAGGTATTCACACAACCCGATCATACAAGTTAGTAGGTAGTATATTTCTCTCGAATACTTGCCATACATTTACTTAACGATTTATCTCACTATTGTATATAAATTCAAGTATTCACCCAACTCTAAGGGTCCTAGTTACCCCTTTATAAATTTCAGTAGTTGAGTCTAACTTACCCTATTGGTGGATACATTTACTCATTTAATTCCCATAATTCTTTATCCGTCTCTCAGATTGATTACGATTAAATTTAACCCAAATCTTGTTCTCATCTTAATCCTCTCAATAAGACTAAACCATACCTAATATAGGCCGACGATAATGAAATAAATCCCGTATTGCATTCTAACAAGGTCCCAAAAGTCACCACAATGATTGTTTAGCCGAAATAGGCCCAAATCATAAATTCTTAAAACTTCATAGAGGACCGAACTAGTTCGCCCTCTGAACCAAATCGGTTCGCTTATCTGTACTTTGTCCTCTTCATCCACTTTATACATTTATCCTCCATTAACAATTTCCAACTCCCATGTTACTTGACACAAATCACTACCAATAGTCCTAAACCATTTCTACATGTATTAGGATGATATCTAACGTTTTAAACATATCAAATCTTCAAAGAATTCAGTCAAGAACGAATTAAAACCCAAAAATCTTCCAAAAACTTAGTTTTGTGTTCTTTATAATTATTCATTCAAAAGCTCATATTTAATTTGTGATGATGGGTCTTTATCATATGGTTTCTACTTCTCTATAGATAGTAAATCATTTTGCATGCAAACCTACCCAATCATGCATCAAAATCCATTCTTTCTCCTCTAAGAATCATGATTAAATCAAGTATATTTGAAGCCCTACTCAAGGGCATTATAACTTTGTATTAATTTGTAATAAATAACTTGCCTTAGTTAGGATCATCTGATTTCAAATTTGATGAAGGTGTTGGGTTGTCTTTTCCTCCAATTTCCCTTCCCGGATTGATTAATGTGCAAGAATCCTCTAAATCCCTAACCAAATCCTTCTTAAGCCATGAGAATTGTCCCTTTTTTCTCTCAATTGGTCTCTCTATATTTTGTGTGTTCTTAACCCAAAATTAAGACCCTTAACAACTGATATAAACTTGCAAATTTCGTAGGTCTCTTAAACCCTATTTGCCAAATGACCAAAATGCCCCCAAATGGTGTTGGTTTGGTATAAAATTGACCTGGGACCCAAACTATACCCCCGGGTACACTATTCTGACTATTTCGACCCTTTTGAATCATCTGTGACCTCTAAATTATCATTCAAGTCACTAAAAATATATTTCTCATTTCCCACCTCAAATAGCCTACACGCGACTCTCGGTGAGATAAAAAAAATACGCACATATCACTCGCTATGCCGTATGACTCTAATCACCAATTATTCACTATTCACTCTTAGTAAATATTATATCATAACATTAATCAGTATCTATCAGTCGATTAATATTTAAAAATCACGCTCATCATTTAATCACAATAAATTACTTCACTCGCGTAATTTAAATAAAACGTATTTTCTCAATTATTTGCCGAATTAATTAATTTATAAATACACAGAATTACGGGGTATTAAACCAAAATGTCTCAAACATACTTGTACTATGAGACAAAGACTCTATCTTAAGACTTAATGATTTCAATGCTAAGGAAGTAATTCATCTTGCAGAGATTTTTCTTGTCGAACTCTTATATCATCGAGTGTTTGAAACAATCAAACATTGGTGCATCATTCCTAGTATAAATTAAGTCATCAACATGTAAGCATACCAGTGAAAATTTGTTATTGGGACCTAATTTGACAAATAAAGTAGGCTCATACGGTCACTTTTGAAAGATGGATTTGAAAAAGAGGAATCAATATGACTGTACCAAGCTCAAGGAGCATGTTTGAGTCTGTATAGGGACTTTCGTGACCTGTACACCATATGTTCATTTCCTTTCCAGACATAACCTGGAGATTTATCACATATACCTCTTCTTGTAAGTCACCATGGAGAATTGTTGATTTCACGTCCAATTGAAAAATGACCATGAATTTTGAGATGCCACAGTAAGTATTAACCGAATGGTATCATGGCATGCAACTGTAACAAACACTTATTTGTAACCCATGCCAAACTCTTATTTTATACCCTTTGGTGACAAGACGTGCTTTATACTTATCAACTTGCCCATACAGATTCAACTTCTTCTTATAGACCCATTTAAATACAATAGGTTGACAATCCTAAGGAAGTTCTATAAATTCCTAAGTTTTTCTTTTCTTAATGGCAGGAATTTCATGTAAAATCATTCTTAAGAACACCTAATATTAATCACGAACACATTAATATGATTAAACTTTAGCATACAATTGTTCTTAATAAAAGGATCTTGGATGTTCATGTTTTCACAAAATACGTCTAAAAGATAGAAAATAAGACTTACCTTGATTCAATGCATTGATCAATCTTGATTAATTGCTCCATCAATCTCCCTTCTTAGAAAAATTACAATCAATTGGAGTCTTGGAATTTCTCTCCCACCTCAGAAATAGTGTGTTATGAGATAACCCCAGATGGTGTAGGGCTCCTCTATTTATAAGGGGAAGAGGGTTGGAATCCTAGTCAAGGTGGGACTCTATTTCAAGTCTCCCACTAATGCCACTAACCATCATGTTATTAACGGATAATATTGACCCAGTCTTCTAATATTCGTATGTATCACGTTCCTAATTAATTATCTGATATTTATCAAGACCACATAATTGGGAAATTCATAAATTCAGAATTTAATATAATTGAAATAAAATAATTAATTTTGACACTTAATATTAATTTTCAACACTCTCCCACTTGGTCTTAATAATACTCATAATTAAATTAGGTACCATAAGGTGAACAATAACTGATAAATATAGTTTGCTTAAATCAAACAATTCATGGATGCGAGTCATGGCGGTTCCATGCTATTCAAGAGCATGGTTCCTTCCATGTACTACAACACCAATATTTCATTCAACTAAGCCTTTAATATTGGGTATCATAATGGCCTCATTATGTACTTTTGAATAAGGACTATTTCTGTCAATAATAATTCATAATCATATGCATGCATTCACAAAATATAGAAATAATTGAAATCAGAAACACTGTTATTGAATTCAAGTAATAGTATCAAACAACTAAGCCAAATAGCAATCATAATTTTACTAATCGATACGTATCTCTTTGACACGTTCCATAAGGTCTTTGGAGATAGTCCTTTCGTAAGAGGATCTGCTATGTTATCACTCGTACTAATGTGATCAATTAACACTCTTTGTTTCTGAATTTATTCTTTCACTGATAGGTATTTTATTCAACGTGCTTAATTACTTTAGGAATACCTAACATTTCTCCATAAAGAAGATTGCAAAGACATTATCATAATATTTCAGCGGCTTGATAATATTGTCGACAACTCCAAGTCCCGAAATGAAGTCACGCTGCCAAAATACATAAGTTGTAGCATCAAGCATGCTACAAACTCAGCTTTCAAAATAGTTAATGGATGGATTGTGTTGCACTCCTTCATTATATTGGTTTATAAACCAAAACAAATACACTTAAGCAACAGTGAACTTCATACCATCCGTACAACTAGTAAATCTGAGTCACAATAATTATTCATATTTAAATAAACACATATATCATAAATGTCATCATATAGTATTTTAAGTATCTCATTACTTCATACACCACTTTTAAACCCATAAAATTATTTTGATTCCCTACTTTCTAAATCCGTGCTTGTATATAGAGAAAATATGTAAACTTACTCCCACTGATCTTAAGGTGTATACAAATATACAACGATTAAAAAAAATAATACATTGTTTCTTAAAATACGTCATTTGGGAAACTTATGTTTATAAAATGATCTCCTAAACATATGCGCATGGTTTATAAGACTCCAAAAAGTAATTTTCACATCCACTTCATGTAACTCTCAATCATAATGAGCTACTAATGTCATAAGAATTCCATGTCCTTACATATAATTTAGAAGGTTCATTTATAACCTTTTCTTCATTAATGGTGAAATATCTTACTACAATTTAGCTTTATCTCGTTTAACTACCGCTAGTGTCGCGTTTAGTCTTGATGCCCCTTCATACCCGACTTTAGTGCATCAATTATGTAATTCCACGAGATTTTAAACTTAGTTGTAGTCCATTAGTTTCACTTCATATGACTTTTGAAAATAAAACCATGTCATTATTTATCCTTACTCTAAATTCATGTTCATGCAGATACACCACAAAATCATCCAGGATAGTAGACCTTTTAGAATCTTCTTAATACTATTCCTTATGATTTTATCTACATTTCTCTCACGGTGACAATACTATCATTTAGTGGTTGATAATTTATTTGTTCTTTGTTGTTTAGACAATCTAACAATTAAAATAACAAGTATTCAAGAAGGTTATCGGTAATGGGATAAATACCCTACCTTCCTTTATAACCATATTTCATGATTTTCTACTACCACTAATTTCACCTTTCATAATGAATTTGACTTTAACGCAATAAATACGTGTCAATGACAATTATATGATCATATAGGTACACTTTAAGGGAAGTTTCTCATAATCTCCCACTTGGGCCACATAGATCATCCTTATATTAGACATCGTAATACCTTAAGAGAACAACTCGACTATCAAAATTTGTAAGAGACATTACAAAAATCTTGTCCACGAAAATTATGAAAAGGAGTCTAGATTTAATTTGGCACAAGATTAAAAGAGTTTCATCAATAACGCTACGATTATGATGCGGAATCAAACAAATCTTTAAAGGACTATGTCCAAATTTTATTTTGTACAAAATATCAAAAGGAATACCATAACCCTTGAAAAAAAATATACATCAAAAGATTATTTAGAACATATCCCTCACATCAAGTCTAGACAAATATTTTCCAAAAAAAAACAATTGAGGGTTTAAGAAAACAAATGACGATTTGATTCCCCAAGAACAAAAGAAAAAGAATCTTATTAGCATTTCTTGTTTGTTTTGTAAGAAATCCTTCCATCAAAAGTAAATACTTTCTATAACACCGTAAGTATAACTTGCAATCTTTACTAAGATGAAAAACTCATTTCAAATCATAAAAGATACATATTATCTTTATCGTTATTAGTCCGAGTGTGCAACATGTAAACAAACTTAATTTGTTTAACCAGATTATATATGAAATTTTTAGAGAAACAATATGGGATATAATAATATGTGATGAGATAATGAGATAAATTGCTCACTTCATTAATTCTTTGATTTAACAACACACACATCGATTACATGATAATAAATTGAGGGCATAACTGTGAGTTTTCTTTAGTAGTAACCGTGAAATATTGATTATATGATGCTTGTAAATTACTTTATCGCGTATAATGTTATTTCATTATATTGTACACGATATTTGTGCACAACTTATTTTCACATACTATCATAATGTATGTGATCTATGATGTTCATTCAATCACTCAAAATCGATTCCCAGTAAGGAATAACCTTGCTTGAAGAAATAAACTCAATATACCCCATTAATATCTTTACAATTATAAGCATCATGAGTTACTACTAACATCATCTTTACATTTAATATTCATTGCCATTCTAGTTGGGTCATTGTAGTGACTACAAAACATTTCATAATATGAATATTACATTACGTAAAGACTTACATAAACAAGTCAATAAATTTTTCACTTATTTCCATTAAATATCGCATGATCAATAAACTAAATTATTCATGTTTATGGCTTTCATAAACTTAATTGGTGATATGATAGTGAAAGAAACTATGGCATCTGCATTTGACGATCATTATTACCTTCCCAAAATATATATCACCAGTTACATTTTGTTCAATTATTGTAATCACAATAAATGAATAAACAATAATATGTATGAAACATCATAAATTATCATCATCCTAGTATTTAATATCATACATAGACCCGTAGGCAACCAAAATATGCATGATATTAATGCATTAGTCCAATATTTATATCTTCTGGAATGGAGCACTTGAATGAACACCAAACCTTATATTATATAAATATTAGAGATACGCATACATGTTCAAATATTCGTAATACATGAATAATTATATTATTGTCTATTCCTTAATTTGAAATTCATAAAAAATTAGATATTTTGTGAAAATCAAATAGACAAAGAGTTTACATGAGATATTGCACAAATAATAGTAAATGGAAGACATAAATCATTTACGTTCGCTTCATCACTTATGCATGAGTAACAAATCAGAAATATTGACCTAAATCATTCATGGTCATACTAATGCATAATGCGGTTATAATCACAATTATCATACTAGTGGCATATATAAATATGACTATTTAACATTGATGCCAATTATTTAACATTTACAAAAATTCAAATTTTTATTTGATTCAAATTTCAGCTTGTGTTGCGCTTCAATTTAACCTTATAACAAACATTAGGATCATGTGAAATGACTACAAGTATAATATCTTCACATGTAATATTAGCCTGTATTTGGCTTTTGATTAAACTGAATATGAGTCTCAAAATTTGCAAGTCATGCATTCAAATATGCATGTATGCAACGAAATCATAAATCTAGTATTCGCACATATGAATTGTAGCCTGTATTTGGCATTTAATTCAACTTAATGGGACTACTAGCATTAGAATAAATAATAATTCTGATTTTCAACTACATGAATCGTTGGCATGTGTTTGGCACGAGACTCATTAAAATACGAATATCATCATATTCAACAATATGAATCACTAGCCTGTGTTTGGCACGAGACTCATCAAAATATGAATATTAACAATAACGCAAGTCTAATATCCTACCATATGAAATATATTGGTCTGTGTTTGACACGAATATTCAACTAAAAAAGGATCATTAGAGCAAGGTTTTATCATAGTTCTACATAAAACATACATGAAATATGGAAAAACTTAAATTTTTTCAAAAAAAGAAAATGAGTTAGCATCATGGAACTGTAGAAAATTACTCCAGAATCTCAAATATTCGACGAAATTCAATTATATATATATATATATATATATATATTGGAAGTCATAAACATTATTTACGCAAAATCGATGCCCCCAAAATATTATACTCAAAACTTAATGTATAATTAATGGTCCAAATATAGAGGCATATACAATAATCTAATATTTACAATTATAGATTAAGACACTTTCATGTCTTCCCCATCCAACATCATATAAATAATATTGTCGAAACATCAATTCATAATTACATTAGGACCTATGGGCTACCAAATATAGATTATGCACAATAACATAATATATCAAAATGTTATTGTCAAACAAATAATCATACATCTAATATTCAAAATTTTATATTGAACTCTTTCATCAATACCAAATAATACATAACATAAATATTAGAACAACCATGAACATAAAAAACAGTCTCCGTGGTGAAAAAATACATAATATTTGGAAAAAATCATAATTTTTGCCAAAAATAGAAAATTTGAGTTAGCACCATATGGATGTGGATAATTACTCGAGGATCTCAAAACAATTTGCGGAATTCAAAAATCAATTTTCTGGAGTGAGATATTGACGTCAACATTATTACCAAAAATGGCAAAAACACAATTTTAAGGGTCTTAACGACGTCAAAACGCAAAAGTAAGGTGGTGCTCATTGTATTCAATGGGTTTTGTTTATTTTGACGTTTTCAGCCGACGGTATTAGTTTTGTAAAATTTCGAGCAAGTTTTGACATTTCATTTTAACCAGTGAGTATTGGCAACAGAAGAAAAACGTCACAGAAAGTCTCAAACATACTTTAAGAGCGGATTCAATGACATAAATTAAAATGTCGCAGAAAGTGTCAAGCACATATTTCGTTATAGACGAACATCAATAAGGAAAATCATGAGATCCTAAACTTTAGCTCTGATACCACATGTAAAACCATGCTTAAGAACACCTATTATTAATCACGAACACATTAATATGATTAAACTTTAGCATACAATTGTTCTTAATAAAAGGATCTTGGATCTTCATGTTTTTACAAAATACGTCTAAAAGATAGAAAATAAGACTTACCTTGATTCAATGCATTGATCAATCTTGACCCTCCCACCTCAGAAATAGTGTGTTATGAGATAACCCCTGATGGTGTAGGGCTCCTCTATTTATAAGGGGAAGAGGGCCGAAATCCTCGTCAAGGTGGGACTCTATTTCAAGTCTCCCACTAGTGCCACTAACCATCATGTGACTAACGGATAAGATTGACCCAATCTTCTAATATTCGTATTTATCACGTTCCTAATTAATTATCTGATATTTATCAAGACCACATAATTGGGAAATTCATAAATTCAAAATTTAATATAATTGAAATTAAATAATTAATTTCGACACTTAATATTAATTTCCAACATTTCACAATCCATAAATTGCTTCTATTGTGGTTCTTGACCATCGTATTCAAATAAAATAGGATCACAATATGAAAACATGGCAAAATAAGTAAGAGGATCAACGCCTTTATCTATTTTATGTACCTCATAATTTTTCATACAAACCGGTCTAGCCTTGGTGCATGTAGGCCTTGATGGTGTTTCAATTACAGAATGGTCCATAATGGAAGTGCTTGTTAAATTATGGCATTTTCTTACGTCTTATTTCAGGGTAAGAACATCTAGTGGCAAGCTCATTGAAGTGGAAGATGAGAACTGTGAAGCCTTACCTATGTCTGGAGTGACTCTTTCTTCATCCATATCATTTAGGGAAACATGAATATGCTTCCCTGTATCTGTAACCTTCAATGGACATTTCTTATCTTTATCAAACACTACGTCTTCGCTTATGAAAATCTTTTTAGTCCCTATATTATACAACTTATATGCCCTTGAGTGATCGCTAAGGCCAATAAAAATGCACTTCACTCCCTTATCATCGAGTTTCTTCCATTTCTCATTAGGTACATGGGCATATGCAATGCAACTAAAAATTCAAAAATGTGCAACACTAGGTTTATTTCCATGCTTCTTTAGTATTAATGTTTTTGCACAGTAAGGGTGGGACTTCTATTCAGTATTTGAATGCTCCAGTTTATGGATACATGCCAAAAATTCTTTGAAATACTTCTTATCCCCATCATGCTTCATAGAATATTTAAAATTATGCGATTGTTCTTCCCGGAAACCCATTTTTTCTATGGTGTAAAAGTTATAGTAAGTTTCCTTCGGATACCATGCAATTCATAAAAAATGCAATTTTTTTTAATTATACTCTCCACGATGATATGTGCGAAGAATTTTGATGGTTCTCCCTACTTCGTTCTCAATAAAGGCCTTCAAGATTTTGAAGGCGATGAAAGCTTAAGAATTTTCCTATAAAAAATAGACCAAAATTTTGAGACTATAATCATTAATAAACGAGATAAATACCTCTTATTGCCATTGGATATCGGATTGATGGGCCCACTAATGTCTGAGTGGATCAACTCTAGCTTATTTTGAAATCTCAATGCTTTGCCTTTTGGAAAATGATCACGGTGCTTCTTGCTAACAACACATTCTTCACACACTTGTGAAGGACAGTCGATTTGAGGGAGACCAATCACCATATTCGTCTTATGCAGCGTCTACTAACCATTAAAATTAAGATAACCATAGCGAAAATGGAAAAGTCAGGCTGAATCTTCCATCTTGGTAGAAAAATAGGATTGGAAATCACCGTTGATATACAATGGAAATAATCGATTCAAAATCATCTTAACTTGAGTAATAACACCCTTTTTGGACTAGAAACCATACAAGTGCCTTCTTTAATGGTTAATACATACCCTTTCTCTTGAAGCTGAGCAACACTAAGTGAAATACTTTTCAAATCGAGAATATACAAAACATTGAAGAGTAATTTATTTTTCTCTTATTTGAATGTTACCTTTAACCATAGCACACACTGTCGAATTGTCTCCAAACCTTATAGTGGTTTGAAAGGTGTCATCCAAATAAGAAAATAGACTTACTACCACACAAATGGAGACTGGCACCCGTGTCTAAGTACCATATGTTTGAACGATGTCTCTCTTTAACGTGACATATCAGCAAAAGAGTTTCTTCTTCCTTTATTAAAAAGTTTGATTATTCACCCTTGTCTTTATCAAAGTTAGAATAACATTCAGAAAAAAATGTCCATACTTATGGCATCGAAAGAACTTAATATAAGAAGTGTCAAACTTCGAGTCTTGATGGGGTAAGCGCTAAATATTAAAGTCATTGCCTCTACTTCAAGAGTCAGGAGTCTGATTATTATCACGCCCTCTGCCTTAACCTTTGTTACCTCATCCTCATCCTCATCCTCATCCTCATCCTCCTACTCCTCCTCCTCTCCATATTGAAGACTGATTATTGGTTGAGACCTTCAATGCATGCTCATCTATGATGATACCCTTAATTATCTGTTCATGACAACTTTGTAGTTCATTAATGGAAAGCACGTTAATGTGATTTGATTCCTCAATCAAACAAACAGCACAGGGAAATTTTGTTATCATTAACTTGAGAATTTTTTCAATAATAGTAACTTCTATCATTTTGTCACCGTGCATCACATCTTATTTGCAATAACCATCGTTCTTGAAAAATAATCGAAAATAGTCTCTCCCTCTTTCATATGAAGAGTATTAAACTCTTTATGAAGAGATTGATGTTGGACATGTTTTACTTTCTTTATGCCTTGATACTTCTTTTTCATGGAATCCCAAATCTACTTGGAAGTATCTTTTTGAACTATAGTCTACCAGATTTTATGACCATTCACTTGAAAAAGATAATTCTTTACCTTAAGATCTTTCAATTTTTGTTCCTCCAACCTTTCCAATACTCAGAAAATTCTCCATTAGAATTATCTAATGCTCATAGTGACCATT